>QEPC01002769.1:2443115-2473145 GCA_003113815.1 Sphenodon punctatus
TCTCCAGACTCACAGCTACATCTCGGGATCTCAAAAGCATCCCATTTCCAGCATTGTGAACACACAGCTAAAGCTCTCCAGACTCACAGCTACATCTCAGGATCTCAAAAGCATCCCATTTCCAGCATTGTGAACACACACCTAAAGATACCACCCTCAGGGGGTGGGAGCAGCATGGGGGGACCCTCGGGGGGTGGGACTGGACCCTCAGGGGGTGAGGGATAAGGTGGGGGGAGGCAGTAGGGACCCTCGGGGAGTGGGGACAGGGTGGGGGGAGGGATCACACTTACCTGGCTGCTGGCTCCCGCGGTCCCCGGCGGCAGGCAGAGGTGGGGGGGGGACTTTACTTTGCTTTAAATTGCCCGCGTGTCCTGCTCCTCTGGGGCCAGGACGCACGGGCAATTTAAAACTTAAGCAAAAAATGGAGGCTGATGGCGCACTGTTGAGAACACAGCGTGCTGCCAGCCTTGTCCCTGACTGACCCACATGTGACTGAGGCAGGGAGCAGTGCGCATGCACGCTGCTCCCTACCTCAGTCGCCCGGCCCAAAGTTTCTCGCCTGGGTGTTTGCAACAAGCGCCTAGGCGAGAGGTTCCATTGCACCCATTAGGCGCAATGGAAAAGGCTAACCCCTCCCTCCACACATGACAGCATGTCCTATGTGTGCTGTGGACTGAGGGACTCAGCCGCCCCAATCACATTTTCAATAGAAAACGCAGTTTGGGCGGCTGAGCAGCTCAGCCTTTTTGTCCCTTCCGGGACCCACTCTCAGAGCAGCTTTGAGAGTGGGTCCCAGAAGGGAGATAGACACTGACAGGAGCAGCAGCCTCTGAAACAGCTCCATGCATAACATCCCCCAACCCCCGCCCAAGCCTTCCCCCCCGTGCAACATCCCCCTGACCCAACCTGCCCCCCCAATCCTCACCCAAGCCTACCACCCCCGCGCAAAGCAAAGTCTGTGCTTTACATGTATAGAAATTGTATACACTTCATACAATACAGTGTTAACAATAGGAGTATACATGACATTATGCAATTTGTTCAACATAATGGAGTTGTGTACCAACAAACTTAATGCAGTTAAAAAATTGTTTGTTGTTAAATTATGATAATAAATTAAAGTTTAATAATGGAATGTGAAAGTTTAGTTTTTGTTAAAAATGTATACAAGTATGTATGGTAAGGAACTAAGTACATATATTACATTTATTTTGATGATGATAAAATATTAAATATTGTTCAAATTGTGAATTAATTTCCATGTTTTTTGGCATTTATGTTTTGTTGCAGTGTATGGAGTGGAAGGTTTTTTGAATTGTAATTGTACTGAATTTGGGGTATTTTTGGATTTTAAGAAAAGTATTGTGCATTTAAGTTTTTTTTAAACTGTTATGTTTTTTGTTTTGGTTAATATATAACCAAACTCTCTATATAAACTCTAATATATAACTCTATATATACTAATTCTAACTGCTATTAACTGTTCTAAAACCTATGCAACTAAATGGAATATTATCTAATATCTACAAAGGCCTAGTCCTACAAATACACTATAAAATATTAAAACTGAGTCACTACACACTATCTATATCTATCTCTATAACTAAGCTCACTCATACAACTATCTATCTATAGTAACTATCTAATATCTATCTATCTATCTATTTATACACAAAGGGGGAACACAGGGTGATTTCAGACGTTACCCGGTCCCGATTCACCATAGTGGATTCCCGGTGGGGGTGAACCGAACAACCACCCCCGTGGTCAAAAAAAGCCATGAACAGATGTGACAGGACCGGGACCATAGCAGGGAATTGGGCCGGCAGATCACAGCCTGGGGCAGCGCAACAGACGTGCCGCCGATTCCCGGCCGTGGGCAAAACACCTAGAAGGCACCGGGGTCAGCCTGTCCCGGCTGCTGCTGTGTGCCCTTTAAACATCCCTCCACTGCCTGTGTTGTTGCTCATTGCCTGGCAGTGATGCTGCGTGCTTTGTCCCCCACTGGAAATCTTTTCCTTTGATTCCAGCAGGTGGTTGCCGGCCAGACATTACTTTTTGTTGGTTCCTGTTGGGAATCTCTTTGACCACGCTTTCGAAGATGGTCCGGCGAGGAGCTCTGGAAGCGTGGTTGATATTGACCCCATGTGGGTATTGACTGTGGTGAACATCTGGCAGCTGCTGAACAGACGTTCCGGGTGCTTTGGCCCCACCGCAGGATTGACCGTGGTTCACTATGGTTGACCGTGATCTTGTAACGTCTGAAAATACCCACAGACAGCTCACAACAAGCAACACAGGGAGGGGTACAAAACTGAAATGAAACCTAAATCAGGGTGATTTCAGACAAGACGGGGTGGCATTCGCCCCGTCCCGGAATCACCCTTCTGATTCCCCGCCGGAATCAGCCCGTCACATTCAACAACTGTGCCGACTACTCCCGGCGGGGAATCGGGGAGGGGCCGCGTGGCGCAATGTGCAGCTGCACGCCCCCCCCATGCCCTCCCCCCGCTCGCCCTCTGGGGAGACGGGCAGGCGCCGCGGCCAATGCAACTGCAGTGCCCGCCCGAATTGGCCACAGCCCGGAATCCTGCCGGGGATTCCGGGCTGTGGTTGCTGTCCAGACAAGACAGGCCCCTTCATTGTGGCGGAGATGATCGCTGGTCCCGCCGATCACGTGGTGAATGTGATTCTCAGCTGCGATTGACTGTGCCTAACATCTGGGGGGAACTTCCGGTTCCCCAACAGACGTTACGAGGCCATTCCCCACCACAGGGTATTGACTGTGGTTGAGCGTGCTCTCATAACGTCTGAAAATACCCACAGACAGCTCACAACAAACAACACAGGGAGGGGTACAAAACTGAAATGAAACCTAGATCAATCTAATGCTACTCTAAATAAATCCAAAAACAGGGGAAGGGAATCAGGGATGGAATATCTACAAGGAGGAGGGAAGGTTTCAATGGAGGCTAGGGAGAAACAACACAGGGAGGAGTAAAAAATAAAAATGACACCTAAATCTATCTAATCTAAACTAAATAAATAAAACTATGGAGGTAAATGTGTGGAAATCGGTGAAATAGGAGGAGGAGGGCAATGGATTAGGAACACAAACTGCTGGGAGAGGGAGACTTCTGAAATCACCTGCTGACAGGATCAGTGGCTAGATCAGAAGGAATTGGAAGGGGAGAAGGCAATAACTTTTGTTACTTGCTGCGCCTGCCTTACCACAAGCCCCGTTGGCTCTGTGCAGCCTAGCTCCATGCCAGTCACAGGCTGCGAAGCCAGTGGTCTGAGGAAAAGAGGGATGGTGATTGGGCAGGCTAGTCCAAGCCTCCCCACCCCGGGTGCCAGGAAGTCTGCTCCTTAGCTGCCCATCCCCTGGGCCTGTCAGCCCTGTTTTTCCCACCCGAACACGCCCAAACTCATCCGAATGCGTTCAAATTGTTTGGGGCTTCGGACATTCAGTTTGGCCGTCCGAACGGGCCAAGTTCGGGCCGAACACTGAACGTCCGAACCACGTTCGCGCATCCCTAGTTCTATAAAATAATCACTGTTCAAAAGGGTATCCATCAGCACTGTTAAATTTATAGGAAGGTCAGCTTTGATTAGGTATCTTTAATTTCTCTTATCCAACAGGCACACATTTATTGGTTGGGCTTGTTACTACCTTTGCAAGACTTGAAACAATTTGCAAATGCACATTTCAACATGTCTGTACTGAATTCAAATATTTGAGTACTGAATACCTAAGATGATAGAGTATAATTCCATTAAGATCCCTGATAAGAAAAGGGCTTCATTGAGATGATTTTGAACCTGTTAGCTATATATTCCAATGGCACTAGAAGTCACCACACAAAGGTGTCACATATTTGCCAGAGTTTTGCATCTAGTGTAAAGAAATGAAGTTATTGTAACTTACTTCTGCTAGAAAGTGCATCTGCCTAGAAAAGATAGGTGGTTGATTAGACAAGTGTTAATTTCTTTGATTAAAAAAGTAATAAAATAACATATTTTAGAGAAACACAAGTAATTTTTTAGACTTTAAATTTTTTCTTCAGTCTTCTGGGTGACCCCACTTGTAATAACCCCCCGCCCCCCGAATTTCATTTCTGTTTTTATGCTGAATTTTCTATGTGCAAACTATGAAATCTTCACATTTATTTAATTTTTTAAATGTCTTCAGTTTGTGAACAGTTCATTGAAATGCATGAACTATATTTGTTAATAGTCATGTGTTTGGGTAAATATCAACAAAACATCTACTGTGAATTTTGTATTATATATTCAAATGTAAAAATGATATCTAAAAAATTCCAAGACCCATGGTTGGTCACATGAAATATAATAATAATCATTAATAATAATACTTTTATTTATATCGTGCCTCTCTGCCTTACATGGCACTCGGAGTGCCTCACATTATATAAATAGAAAATATAAACAATATTAAACAATTTAAAACAATAATAAAAGACTTTAAAATAGAGGAAGGAAAAAGGGAGGAGAGAATACATTAAGGGAACTGGCAGTGGATCCTAAATACACTTAGAAAATAAATATGTTTTCAGGTGCTTTTTAAAGGTTAAGGAGTGAGGAACTAAGGCGGACATCTGGAGGGAGCGAGTTCCACACTGAGGGGTATGCTGCATCAAAAGCCCAATCACCCGCCGTCTTAAGAAACAATGGCGGAACTCCCATCGATGGCAGGTGGTTCCTGAGCACAGATACCCAGAGACTCTTGAGGGAAGTAAATAGTCTTGAGATAAGAGAAAGAATCCTGTCATGTATTGGTAGCTGATTAAAAGATAGGAAACAAAGGGTAGGAATAAATGGCCATTTTTCAAGTTGGAGAGAGGTAGATAGTGGGGTGCCTTAGGAGTCAGTACAGGGACCAGTACTCTTTAACATATTAATTAATGATCTAGAAAATGGGGTAAAGAGTGAGGTGGCTAAACTTTCAGATAATACCAAATTATTCAAGATAGTTAAGACCCAGGCGGACTGTGAGGAACTACAGAGGTATAATGAATGATTAGGTGAATGGGCAATAAAATGGCAAGTGAAATTCAATGTTGATAAGTGCAAGGTGACGCTCATAGGGAAAAAGAATCCTAACTATACATACACGATGCTATGTTCAAATTTGAGTGTAACCACTAGCCTGAAGCTACAAGGCAACCACCTGTTCAATAATCCTTAAAAAGGAAGGTTAGGGTCGGGGCAGTAGTTGGGAGAGGTCCCAACATCAAGGGGTGGTGGTTTCTTGAGTAGGGGCAGGACAACTGCAGTTTTGAGGCCATCAGGCACCCTGCCCTGCTGAGGAAGGGTGTTGATAACCCACCCCAGTCAGCAACGGACCCAGTGTCTCCTGACTAACTTTCATCACCAGGGTGAGCATAGATCTAGTTCACACAAGGGCGTATCTAGGTTGGAATGGGCCCAAGTGCAAGAAGTGGACTTGGGGCCACACATTACCATCCTCTCCCCTGTCCCACTCCCTCCTTCCTCCCCCCACCACTTCTCCTTCCTTCTACTTGCTGCACTTAAGCCCTGGAGGCCGCGGCTGCACTGCCTGCCTTTTGTCACCTCTGGTGCTTGTTCTGTCCTGTGCTGCCTGCCAGGTGTGTCCCACGCGCAGTGCCCTGCAGGAACCTCTGCTTCTGCTCAGAAGGTCTCCACCTGGCCGTACCGCAACAGGACAGGGTTTGTGGCCCCTCCTAGCTTGGGCCCTGTGCCTCTTCCCCTAGCTTGAACCCCAAGACAAATGCCCCATCTGTCCCTATGATGGCCATGCCCCTGAGATCACAACTGGTCACCCACATTGCTCCAAGCACACCCTCCACATCAGTGGGTGACATTACTTGAAGCTGATCCAGTGCTGATTTAGGCATACTCATCGAATCATAATGTCTTTTCACCAGTGGCCCAATCTATGTCCTGCTGAAGTCAATAGAAAGACTTGCATTGGCTTCAGTGGAAACTGCGTTAGTCCCTAGAAATAGAAGAAAATGAGGGAAAATTAATGTAAGAAATCAAATAAATATACAGATTTCTTTTTCAGACTCCAGTTCAAGGCCTATGTATTTTTCTGGTTGTTAAATCACTGATGCATACATATTAGGGGTGGGACATCTGGCAAAAAAACGGTTACCGGTTTGCAAAAAAACGGTTTACCAGATTAAAACCGGTTTACCGGTACCGGATTTATTCCATTGATTTCAATGGGGCACTGTCCCCATTGAAATCAATGGGGGGAAAAACCAATACCTCCCCCCTCCCCCTCCCTCCCAGGCTGTGTGGGTGGAAGGGGGGCACCCCCCTAACCCCCCTGCCCAGCCTGGATTTAATTTTTTTTTTTTACCCTAAGTCCCTACTAGTGCAGGCTCCGGGCCGCCGCTGGTGACCTGGAGCCCGCACCAGCAGGTACTAGGGTGATCCCTGGGGTGGGGGGTGGTTTAACACCCCCCACCCCAGGAATCACCCTACCTCTCCACCCAGGGATCGCCTACCTTTGGTGCTCCAGGCGGCGGCAGAGGCGGTAGAGGCAGCGGCAGCAGCATGGTGGTCCGGTGGCTTCAGCACTGGATGGTGACTTCAGTGCTTTCTAGGCCTTCCAGGGAAACCCGGAAGTTCCCCGGAAGGCCTAGTAAGCGCTGAAGCCACCAGCCAGTGCTGAAGCTGNCCGCCGCCGTCCGGAGCGCCAAAGGTAGGCGATCCCTGGGTGGGGAGGTAAGGGTGATCCCTGGGGTGGGGGGGGGTTAAACCACCCCCCACCCCAGGGATCACCCTAGTACCACAGTACCTACCTGCTGGTGCGGGCTCTGGGTCGCCGGTGGCGGTCCGGAGCCCGCACTAGCAGGGACTTCAGGGAAACATTTTTTTAAAAAAATCCAGGCTGGGCAGGGTGTGTGTGGGGTGTCCCCCCGTCCATCCACGCAGCCTGGACTGGGGAGGGAAAGTGGTTGGGTTTTTTTTGTTTGTTTCTTTTTTTTACATTGCGGCCTCCACCGTGAGGGGTAAGTCGCCATTGAAGGTAACCTTTGAATGGGGACCAGGGCCTATGCAATTAGGATTTGTATTATAGGGGCCTGCATCCTATATTTTATATTTTTTATTTTATATTCTTTCTATGTTATAATTATTATTGTATATTGTGTTGATTATATGGTTTATATAAACTTTATTTTTTAATATTGTTTAAGTTATGTTACAGCTAAGGTTAAAAACAATGATTCAAGGGATCTGAGAGGAAGTGAGAAATAGGGACCTAAAGAGCTAGGGTGGAATAGCTATGGTGTTTTGTGGTTCCCTTTTCTCCATTTTGTTTGGTTGTATGGGTGTGTATAAGGAGATGGTATTAGAGGATTGTACTTAATTGGAAATTGTGAGTCGTTTTTTCCTTGCTGTATTGTGTTATTTGTTTATGTGTGTGTTTGTTTGGCCATGGCAAAAGCTAGAGCTTAATACAATTTGAATTTGAATTTGACATTGCGGCCATTCATTTCAATGGCCGCAATGTAAAAAATTCCAGCATGGGGATCCGGTACCGGTACCCCCAAATACCGGAGTAATCCGATACTTCCGATACAGCAAAATACCGGCAGTATTGGAGACCGGATGTACCGAACTTCCCACCCCTAATACATATTACTGATGTTTCATTTTTCTTTCTTTCTTTCAAATCTTCTCTTCTTAGTTGATGTGTTTATGTTTTCAAGTGCTTATTACTGTTTATAGGAAAACATCAATTTCAGAGCCAGCATTTAAGAATTCAAAACACACTCACCCACAACCCACAACACACACACAAACACACTCACGCAGACCTCACTGAGTCAATAGAAAATAAAAGTTGTTGTAGATTCTGCAAGCTCATCTGTACAGGCTGTTTATACGTCTCTAGCTTGTCTGTAATCCTAATAATTAGCCTCCTGGTATTGGTTGTGTTGAAGTGCTTGGAGTGTGTTAGAAATGTCAGAAATGAATCATGGTAAAAAACACCATAAAAGACCTACAAGGCAAAACAAAACAAAACAAAACAAAACAAACCCCACCAAAAAAACACATTTAAGAAGCAAGTCTCTCTTACTACTTTGCTTGATGACTTGAAGAGAGAACCAAGAACAAAAGCAAGGTTAAGAAATAAAGAATTAAAATGAGAAGGAGGAGGAATAAAACTCTAATGGAGATTATAAATACTGTTAGCCACCAAAAATATAACAAAAACGGGGAAAAAAACCTTGGACCTTCCCCCTTTCTTTCCACCAGTGGCAATAAACAAAATATGAATGTGCTAAGTGCTCATAATTTTCCACTGGTCACATTTAGCCAGGCAGAATTTTAAAAATTCTACAAGCATGTTTGTTGGGAGGGAAAAAACCCTGTAGGTCAAATCTTTCTGAAAGAATGCCAAATGTCTTTGTGTCCAGTTATTTATGGTTTCAGATAATTGTACAGAAAATATCAAATTTGCATAGTGTGATTATTTCTGATTATTTATCTAGCAGTCAAAATGTTTCAGTGGTTCCTAGGATGACAGATTGAAAAGTACTTAAAACTCATTCATTTTATGAAATTTGCATGTAATTATGCAATAATGAAGGGGATGTTTGTGGACAGCGGATTATACTACAATATGCTGGAAGCGATTCAAATGCTTGACAAAGTGTTAACATTATCTTCAGTTTCAACTAAGTCTTGAATGTTTGGCTCAAAAAAATCACAGGAAAAAAATGAAATGGGTTAGAGAGACTTTCAAAATCGATCAATGGAGTAAAACACCTTTCCTTCCCATCTCTTTGCTGTTCATTTAGGCATCGCTGAAGAATTATACTTTAGGTATTTAACTCATATCACATTCAGTGTGGCTCATCTATAATCATTTTTCTGCCTTTGCTGTGGTCATTATCATGGTGAAATCTTATGAAAAATAGCCTTCCTTGTTTTCTTTGCATGAGTGTGGGATCTGAATTTTAAAGCTCATTTTTCTTTGAGATTTGTACAAAAGAATGATTTTGGAGGTTTGATCTATTATTCAAGATGTACTTTGTTTCCTCGTCAGTACAACTATGATATTTTATACTTAAGTAATGGTAACACATTAAATTAAAGCAATATGCATAAGTGCTCCATAATGATTACTAGAAGTAACATTTTTCCCTAGCAACTTATCCTAGAATAGGTGATAGCATTAATAAGTCATCCCATGTACATAATGCTATTTTGTGTAGTTTTCATCACATCTTACATTATTAGATCTCTGTCCAGATGACAATGAAACTGCAGTAGGCATGCTCATATGCTACTGATGGCAGTAGCTTGGCTTAAATATGTGAAATAATAATAATCTATAGCACCCCCCTCCCCCACCATGGCAGTCAGAGCACTTTACAGATATCACAGCTTTTAATCCTTACAAAAACCGTGTGAGGTAGGTTAGGCTGAGAGAACATTGTGACTTTCCCAAGGTGACCCAGTGAGTTTCTGGGTAAGGTGAGACTTGAAATGCCCCACCTCCTGGTTCTAATACTGTGCACTTAGCCATCACACCACACTGGCTCTCAGTGAAGAATAAGGTATTTATCTTAACACAGCCATCCACTGTGGTTGGAAGGACAACCAGGAATTTTGTTCAGGCCCAGACATTCTAGGGGGGACCAGGCTGATCTATTTATTTATTACGGTTGCTGTACGCTAAGGACAGTGAGTTGGTAGCCAGACTGGTCTATTTATTTTTTAACAGTTGCTGTATGGTAAGGATCATGAGTTGGTAGTCAGTGCCACAAGCTTTGATGCCCATGTGGCCTGGTTGCATATGGGATGGCATGGGGAAAATGCTTTTAAAATAATGAGAATGTTTTAAAATAGATGGCATACTACGTTAATTGCAAATGCCATTATGTAATAATTTGAGGGTAGATATTTGAAAGCACACATGACATGTAAAATATAACCTCCACTATCAGTAAAAAATTGGTACCTACATGCTGGTTGTGTCTCTGAAAGTTTCGCCCATAAGATAGTTCCAAGTGCTGATAGAAAGTAGACTATCTCATACAGGGTGATTGTTTATTTATCTGACCATTTTGTATTTATCCCTATTTGTAATGGTCAGATGAATACATTATCAATGTATAAAATATATGTGACTTCAAATTGCCGCCACTGGACAGGTTAAATTTGATCATATAAAAGAATTCCTTCAGACAGTGCAAGGAAGCAGATTTTCTAATGGCAACGGTATCCCCAATAGTCATCCGTAGAATCTGATGGCAAGTATTCCCTAGCAAGTGATCTTGATGGAGAATGAGGGTGTCATTCCTCAATGTTACCTTATTTAAGGTAACAGCGACCTCATTGCCTTCTGGGACAGCTCGTTGGCTGAGGCTATTGACCGAACAGCTCCCAAGTGTCCACTTCCAGAGAGCCAACGGCAGGGGTCACCATGGTTTACAGAGGACCTGCGCTGGATGAAGCAGGATAGACGGCGGTGGAGTGACGGTGGCGCCGGACTCGTGCTGAAGCTGGCTGATTGCAGCATAAAGCTGGTTTAAGAGCTTATGCTGTTGCGGTACGGGCAGCAAAGAAGATTTGCTTGTTGCCATTTTATATATTTTATATATTTTATATATTGTAGTTAGATGGTTTTATTGTTATGATTTTATGTTGTTCGCTGCCCCGAGCTGCCGAGGTGCAGGAGGGTGCAGGATAGAAGTCTTTTGTAAATAAATTGTAAATAAATTTAGTCCACACCCACAATTCATCATATAAGTACATGATGATGGCTGTCATAATGAAGTTAAAAATCCTCTTTAGCTTGTAAGTTTGTAGTAAAAAAGGCATCTTCTCTGGGTGCAAACAGACATGTGATCAGTGTGGCGGTTCCCTGGTCTGGCCCATGGTGGGAAACTGCAGCCAACCTGACCCGGGTTGAGGAGGGACACCAAACAAACATGCCCATGTCTGGAGACCTGTCCCACTGCCTGCATGGCCTGGGTTGGGAGGGTAGCTAAGCAAACATGTGGGCAGCCATGGCAACCAGCCATGGTGCTTAGCCACGGCGGTCCCTGCCCCACAGGTATAGTGGGGCTGAACACATGTGCTAACCTGCCTTGGTCTGTGTGGGCAGCCCTTATCCTGGGTTGCAGACAGTTTCTGAGGACACAGTCTGGACTAGCCGCCTACTCATCCCAGGGCAGTCCTGAGCTAACATCTGGCAGCACATAATCAGAAGTGCATGTAGTTCCTAGGCCACAGCAGGTCCAAGCAGACCAAAGCGGGCCACTGTCACATGTTTTTACCCTCTGTGTCTCAGCTTGGGCAACTTTTGCCTGCCTCTCTCTAATTCGGCTCATACTGTAAACATTTTTAAAAGATGCAGGCCCTTTAAGAAAAGTTAAAGGTAAAGTCAGGTCACTTAATCAGGATAGGATTTGTTTTTTTAAAAAAGAAGGTATGGGGGTAGATTTCAGGCAGTTGGGGAGAAATTGCAGACAGAGAAGGATCTGGGGATGAAGGGACAGAAAGTTCCAACAAGCATAGAGCAAAAGCCATCTGAGGACAGAAAGTGAAGAGCTTGGGGAACACACTGGGGGAAAGAAAGAGGAGTCAGTGGAAATAGGCTGAGCCAGGCAGCTGCAATGGGGGACCTTGGTTAACAATTTCCATTACCCAGTGGCTAATCTATAAAAGAAGACAGTGGGTGATTTCAGATGTGATGGGGTGGCCTTTGCCCCATCACGGAATCACCGCGGGGATTCCCCGCTGGGATCACTCCGGCATGTCCAACAGACGTGGCCGCTGATCCTGGCAAGGAATCGGGGAGGGGCCGTATGATGCAATGTGCGGCTGCACAGCCCCAACTCCCCCCCATGCTCCCCGGCCACCCACCCCCTGGGGAGACGGGTGGGCGCCGTGGCCAATGCGGCTGCAGCGTCCACCCGAATTGACCACAGCCCGGAATCCCATCGGGGATTCCGGGCCGTGGTTGCCATCCAGACGGGACGATCCCCTTCATCGCAGCAGGGAATCACATTCGCCATGTGATCAGTGCTGGCCCCGCCGGTCCTGCTGATCACGTGGTGAATGTGATTCCCCGCCGCGATTGACTGTGATAAACATCTGGGGGGGAACTTCTGGTTCCCCAACAGACGTTACGAGGCCATTCCCCACCACAGGGTATTGACTGTGGTTGAGCGTGGTCTCGTAACGTCTGAAAATACCCAGTTTTGAGTTCCTGAGGTAGTCAAGTTCAATTCTAGAACAACCAACAAAACCAGACAGGCCAATAGCTCAAAAGAGGGCAACATTGGGCACGTTTCTGTGACTATTTAACTTGAGGCCTTGATCCTGAAGGGTGTTAACAAAGAGCACAGTAATTTCAGTGTATGTGAGTGTGTATGTCGCACTCTTCCACATGCTGTGAGTGCTGAACCTAGCAAATGGCCCTATAGTGCAGGTGTGGAGGTGGGCACTAGCTGTAACAGGATGGAGTGGTAGGCAGCCTCCCAGATCTGATCAAACTGAAGCTCTCATGAGGTGAAAGCAACGCAAGAGTCTGATGGCTGGAGGCAGCTGATAGGAACGCTTGCTTGAATGCACCCAAGCAGTGAGCGAGGTGCATTACCTTTCTCCTCAGCATAATGTCCCTGCTCTGCACTGCACTGCCAAAATAAAGCAACCAAGAAGTCATTGCTGCTGCTGCTGCACAAGCACAGATCCCCACCCTAATCCCTGTTTACCACAGCTCACTCACTCATTGCCCCCAACACCTATTGCTCCTGCCTGTTCCAGATCCTGGGGTCTGCCCGCATACAGGAGCCTAATTGATAATTAGCATCCGGGCTTGGTCTGCACAACATTCCCTGCATTCTCTGCCATGCATACGCATGTAGTGGTGGACTCATACTGAGGAACTTGGCAGCTAAAAAACAACCGGGAAAACACCCACTCGTGGGTGACTATCGTGCCATTTGTTAACACCTAAAGACTTGTCTTAGGGCTTGATCTTGCAAAGATTTGGTGGGAGCACAAACCCATTACAGCTGTCTTAGCATGGTTTCTGATCAAAGATTGTATTTTAACCAATTCTAGTAAATGTTATTAACCCATCTTAATTTTTTTTAAATAAGTTAATAAATATTTTAAAGGAAATATCCCTGTTGACATCAATTGTAATACCTTATGATGGACTTTAAAAATTTCTAGTAGCATTTTTCAAGAAATATTTCATACTGAGGAGGCAAGAGGGAGGGTAAGGTAATTGTTTATTGTTTGAACAAAGGTCGTAACAGTCATAACACAACAATAAAACTTTAAAATAAATACAATTTCATCATTTTCATCATTAGACAAAACAAAATTAAATCATGATATTCCAGAGTCTACAAGCTTCCAGAGCTTATGGCAACACTTTTGACCCCTATACTTGGGAAACTAAGTCCTTCATAGCCAAATGGCAACCGGGTAAACAAGCCGTTCCCCCCTATAGACTCGCCACCCATCTCTATATGAAAGTTTAATATCCAAAGGGGCCCAAAGGCCTATGATAGGATAAATACTCTGGTCAGATAGAGGATAGTGGCAAATAGATAGAAACATCCGGAGTCCTGCATAACTAAGAGTTCGCCATTGGAGGAACTGCCAAAACCACCAGCCCCAAAGAGTCAGAAGATGGCCTCATTTTGAGCAGAGCGATGCAAGCACCATAAGCAGCTACCGCCCTAGAACAGCTGGAGTCGCCATCCCATGTTAATGATTGAACCCGGATACTTTCCGGGAGGTAAAGCAGCAGGGAAGAGATAAAACTCCATAAATATTTATCTCTCAGGGCATTATATCTTGAACATTGAAATAATATATGGGCCGTAGTCTCTAGGGCTGCCATCTCACAACTCTGGCACAATCTTTGATCTTTCGGGATTTTCGCAAATCTGCTCTCCAAGATCGCTGAGGGGAATAAGTTGCAGCGAAATAACATTAATGCCCTCCTCTGTCATGAATTTATCCATTTTATTATATACTCTGGTGGGGCTAAATTGGGGATAGGGATGCTATAGTCGGGGGCTATCTTTTGGGCAGCCAGGGCAGCCTGTTCCAGTTGGATCTCCTGATCATAGATTCTTTGTTTGATCAAAAAAAGGCTTGCTTAGGGCCCAAGGGTCTCAAAGAATCCTTTGCGAGACCCAATGAGCAAAAGTCCTGCTCAATGGACCTTGCCCATTGTTCAAAAACCCTGTCACCCAATGAAAAAAAAAAGGCAGTTGGGGGAAATACAGCCACCTTCAACCAGAACTTGACTAGGGAAGACATTGCTAATTGGACTGTCTCGTGATTTAAGACTTTTCTTATCTTAAAACTGTAGCTGGTGCAGAACACAACGGTTTGGCTCCTTTAGGGAATGAGTCACATTATACCGGTGCTCCGAAGTCTGCATTGGCTACCTATAGCTTTCTGGGCACAATTCAGGGTGCTGGTTTTTACCTTTTAAAGCCCTAAATGGTCTGGATCCTATATACCCAAGAGACTGCCTGTCCTACCACATTCCATTATGGCCCCTACCATCGACTGGGGACATCCTCTTGCAGGTTCCTCTACTACCCTTGTCCGTAGGAGAAGAGTGCCTGGGAAGGGGTTCTAGGTTGCTGCACCAGTTCTGTGGAACTCCCTCCCGCCTTGGGAGGTTCGATTGAGCCTGGGCTTACGCATCTTCTGGAGGTGGTGCAAAACTTTTTTATTTGAAATAGAATTTTGTTGACAGGGATTAAGAGGGGTTGGCTGGGGTTTTGGGGCGGGGAGGGTTGGGTGTGTGTGTGGTATGTTGGGGAGTGGGAAGGAGGTTTTACTATGAAGCCTATTATTGTTTTATTGTTATTGTATTTTTTGTATGTTGTAAACCTCCCTGAGCCACTGTGGGAAGGACGGCATATAAATTTAAATAAATAAATAAAAAATATTTTTTATAGTATTTTTAATAAGTTTATGTAACCCAAATTACTAAAACTATCACCTTCATTTTCCAGTTAACTCATTCTATTCAAGTTATTTCTTACCTTTAAAAATCTGCTCAGTTTCTAACATTTCATTAGGTTTTTACAGAGGAAATAAAAATCCGGTAGTCCAGCTCGGGCATGCGAAATATATATAGTTGCCTGGATTCTTTGTCTGATTCCAGGCAACTATTCTTGTGAAAACTTTTTAATTTTCCAAAGTGAGAAAAGCCATATGAGATCAGAAAGAGAAGATGAATTCTGTCAGAGAAGAAAGTAAGAAAGAAGATTCCATTTTGAGAAGATGAGAAAAACCAGACCACACTTTTCTACTTAGGGAAAGGTGGCATAAGGGAGCGGGTGGAAGTGGGTAAAAGAAGGTCGGTATTAAGATGATGTTGAGTGGGAGGTGGAAGGATTTGCAGTAGAGAGTATGGAAGAGATCTCTTATGAGATCTTAGGAAAGGAAGAAAGGATGGTGGGTTGGGTTGTGCAGACGGGCAGAAAATTGATGGAAAGGGGAAGAAGGAGGCCATTGTGATTCTTATGGTTGAGACCTTTAAGGGTATTAGACCTAAACAGCATTTCTATATCTGTATTTGTTTCTGTAAATGTAAATGTTGTTGTTATTTATATTGCACCAGCACTATATTCAGCACTATTCCCTAGTGCTGAACAGTTGGGATTAGAAAGAGGTCCGAGCCCCAGGGGCATTACAATCTAGGATTAATAGACTATGGGTTTACAATCTAGGTTAACAAAGGAGGAGAATACAAGGAGTAGGAGAACATAAGAAGAGAGAGTGATACATTCATGAAGTTGCACATGCAAGTACTCAGCTGTGTTCATCTTTAAGCTACTGGATTCCAGACTGAGTAGTAAGGAATGTTAGTATTTTCACTGCATTTCATTCATATTTTTGCACTTCCCTATTTCCTAGTTTAGTTTTCTTCTAAAATGTAAAGAACTCCAAAATAGTATTGTGTTAGTCACTCATTTTTGAGCTGTTCAGTTTAACGAAGCACAGCTGGTGTTTACTATATTTGGAGAAATTTGATGGACAGTTTTATTGATTAGTTAGCTGCTTTCACAATCTTTAGCTTTTATAAGGAATAAAAATGTCCATAGGACTGGGCTTGGTGGTAGATATTATGCCTCTCCTCATTATGAACTCCTCAAAAAGCCTCTGGTTTTCAGGCACTTTGGCTGACTGTCAAGTTCCCAGTTCCTATCTGCTAAACCTTAGAGTCAACTGAATGAAAACTTCACTCTGGAACATATCTATTCCTCCAAAAAGCTGTGCGCCAACCTCTCTTCTCTTGCCATTCTAGGTGCAAATAGCACTATGCTGTTGGATAAGGACAGTGCTATTACTAAGTGAATGTGGTTGTAGTAAAATTGTTTTGTTTGCATTTGAGTAACTATAGTATGTTCTACTGTATTGTTCTTCAGAATTATTCAGACTGCAGTAATGTATGTGTTTAGTAGGCACTATTCTTGTCCTGAAAGGGAACCTGAACAACACCTTTAAAAAATGAACCTAGGAACTAAAATTCATAACATTGAATTTTATCAAAAATTGTTTTTGCTAGCAAAAATTATGGACTAAAAGGAGATGCTGGCTTCAGTGACCTACAGTCATTGACCTACCTTCAGTGACCTACCTTCCGTCACCTACCTTCAATGACCAACAATCGCTAACCTATGGTCTGCCCTCTGTAGTCTTGCAACTGGTAAATGTGATAAGTAACGGACTACTATGCTAATCAAACCTAACTTCTTTAAATTTAGCCCAGTTTGAGCTCTAACCTTCTCATATTTGCCTGTAGAAGAGCTCTGTGTACTAGCTCAAAACATTCACACACTCACCAACAGATGTCCAATTAAATGTATCAACTATGTCTCCCAGGCATTATTCCAAAAGATGTGATGACGCAGGGGTCAACCCAAGGAGCACACATGCTCCATGTACATGCACTGCTCACACAACATGTGTGCACTGTGCACATGGGAAGCATGCATTGCACAAAGCATGCGTGCACAGCTACTGTGCACTGAATCCACAGTCTCTTTCACAAATTACTATATCATGGTGATCTGTTCTCCTCCATGGTGGAACTCCACTCCGTGCAGGAGTTAAAGTGGATGTAGAAAGCAGGATTCATTGGAGAAAGCAGGATTCATTGGTGACCATTTAGAGACCCTGACTTTGCCCCTATGCCATAAGTTTAGCTAGGGCAGCTCTGACGTATGCTATTGATTTGATGGAGAGTCTCTGAGGAGTCCATTGAAGGGTTGTATAGTGGAACAGAACTCTACCAAGCCCAGGTTGCTCTCATTCTCCCTGACCTTTGCCAGAAGACTGACTGGTGCAAGTGCTGTCTGAGCTCAGAGGCCTTTCCATTATGCAAATTTTCTACTGGTGAGTTACAGTCATAATCCAGACACACTACGTTAAGAAACACAAAGTAGCCAGAGCTAACCCAAAAATCTACCCATAATGGGTGAGGCATGAGAGAAGGAGGGGAGGCTACCTCACCTTGGGGAGCCTTACCCCTCCATGGACAGCTGGGCCATGGGATGCAGTACATCATGTGGCCAGTGGCCGCCAGATGTTCCACCACACTGCAGGCGGGGTGAACAGCTGGCTGCTACACAGTGCATCCTTGGAAAACTTCTAAGGATGCGTCATGGACCAGCCTTCCCCCAACTGGGGTAAGACTGCCAAAGGCGGGGCTACCAGTGCGGAGGGGCCATGCTTGCCCTGCCACATGGGGAGCACCGCTGTGGGTCCATGAGTGGTTGGTGCTGTCGCTCATCACAGCAACCACGTCAGAGCTGGGGGCGGGATCTGCGTCAGGCCAGGGAAGAAAGGTGGAGCATGGCCAGGTCTCCTGGCTTCCTCATGGAGGGGAGGGGAGGACTAGTCATGCACCCATCTCATCCTACTGGACCTGCCGTGTGGCAGTGATGATTGCCTGCCACAGGGCTGGACAGAGATCAGGCCCTGGCAGTTCATCTGGCCAGTTCATTTGCCCAATGTCAAAAGCAGAGACATCTGAAAAGCGAAGGACCAGACTCTGATATCCTTACATACATAAAATAGCACCTTTCATCAATCATTGGCATTATTTATCATTTATATACTTATTTCAGTGCCCAAAGTGCTTAACAGTCATTAACTAGTTCACCCTCACAACAGTAAGTTCACCCTCACAATTGTAAGCCACAGGCAGGGACCGCATCTATTTCTATGTTCTGTAAAGCACCAGGCACATGGCTGGCGCTATATAAATGTTTATAATAATAATAATAATTAATTAATAACCCTGTGTGAAGTAAGTTAGAGTCGTTTTACAGACGGGAACTGTGGCTTATAGATAGAATTACCCAAGTTCATGTCTGACTGACAAGTTCATGTCTAGGTAGGATCTGAACCCTGAACTCTATTGTGCACTATTCCAATACATCACTATGGGTAAAAACAGACATGACAGTGGACTTCTGTGGCCTACTGTGGCCTGGATCTCACCTGCACATATGTGCAGGTGTCTTCAGATGTTGGCCTGGGATTGCCCCGGGCCTTGTCGGCAGCTAACCCGGACTTTAACCTTGGGAAAACCCCCAAAGTCACAGTCCGGGCTAAGGCCCATCTAATCGGGCCGGAGGTGGGGGGGCACAGCTGGCTATCACATTTGTTTTGGCCTTCCATGACCCAGCCTGGCTGCCATGACTGCCCGTCATGGTGGGAAGTGGGGCACTGGAAGCGCAGGGTTGGCCACCGACACATCTCTTGCGGCTCTTCCTGGGCTGCACGGGTGGTGGGGCAGTTGCCCGGCCATAGGCATATATGTTTGGTGCCCTGATACAGCCTGAACTGTGTCCCTGCCATGGATTTCCACCCTGGGCTGGGTCGTGTGTTTTTATCCTGTGACAAAATGAAGCAGACTCCAAAGTCTTGTAACTATAGTGGGGTTTCCTATGTGCTCTGTGGATTGGAGATTTGGACAGCTAATGCAGAATGATAGGTCCTGTTGTCCCCTGGATCCATGCACAGAATCTCCACCATGTAGGGGTTTAGTGAGAAGCTTGAAAAGAGAATTCTATCAATGTGAACATGAGAACTCCAGCAACATATTGTTGCATTTGGAAAATGTACAAAACCTTGATGACAGGTTCAGTAATCCAGTCTTGAATTTACAAAAGTATAGATAATACAGTCCATGGTCTAAAAAGTATTCCAAAGGCAGTGAAACAGTATTGAAGAACAGAACTGGGCTGAATGTTCCCTCCAAATCCAGACCAACTATTCAAAAATGGATAATATGAATACAGTAGAAATTATGAATACAGCATATAATATGAATACAGTAGAGGACTGCTAAAACTTGAGTGCCACAACTTAGTTCTGGGACATGGAATTGCTGAGTTTTGGAAAATGTTAAGCCATCAAATTCTTAACATTTGCTAGACCATGTAATGTAAGATAACCCCACACTAAATATGGGGGACTAGAGTAAAATGAATAAAATGAATAAAATGCTGTTATCAGTTATTTATTTATTTTATTTATTTAATATATTTATACCCCGCCCCTCCTGCAAACAGCTCAGGGAAGCTAAAAAATCTCAATAAAACAATATATAAAATATTTAAAACATCATAAAAATCTCAACAAATAAAACAGGGAAAGACAAGATTATAACAAAAAAATAAGGAAGGGTACGGAGATAAAAACCCACTAACCCACCCTCCCAAAAGGCCTGGGCGAACAGCCAGGTTTTACAAGCTCGCTAGAATGTTAAGAGGCTCGGGGCCAGGTGAGCTTCCTCCGGGAGGGAATTCCAAAGATGCGGCCCGGCCACCGAGAATGCCCTCTCCGTTGTGGCCCCGCATTCTGCACTAGCTGCAGCTTCCGAACCAGGAACAAGGGCAGCCCCACATAGAGCACGTTGCAGTAATCCAGCCTCGACGTGACAAAGGCATGGACGAGGGAGGCCAGGTCCGGGCCAGAGACATACGGATGCAACGTCTGCACCAGATACAACTGGTGGAAGGCAGCCTTCTCCATCCACTCTACCTGCTGCTCCAGGCGGAGAGCCGCGTCCAGCACCACCCCCAGACTCCGGACCTGCTGAGCTATTCCTGGTTAACCCTCCCAATCAGGGGGGCCGACACCTCCCTCGTTCTACCCACCACCATCACCTCTGTCTTATCAGGGTTGACCTTCAGTCTGCTCTGCCACATCCATTCTGCCACAGCCTCCAAACACTGGGATAGCAACGAGACAGCAGGGTCTGGGTTAGCTGAAAAAGAGAAGTATAGCTGAGTATCATCAGCATATTGGTGACAACGCACCCCGAACCCTCTCACGATCTCCCCCAAGGGCTGCATATATACATTAAATAATAACAGAGACAGAAAAGAACCCTGCGGAACGCCACAGGACAAAGAGCAGGGGCAAGATGTTTCAGCTCCCAGCACTACCCGCTGGCTTCTCCCCGAGAGGAATGAGTGGAACCATTCAAGAACGGTCCCGTCCAGACCTCCAGGTCAGGCAACCATCTCATGGTCCACGGTGTCAAAAGCAGCTGAGAAATCTAGCAGGACAAGAAATGTCAAATGTCCTGCATCCATCTCTCGGCGGAGATCGTCAACCAAGGCCACCAACGCCGTCTCGGTGCCATAGCCGGGGCGGAACCCAGATTGAAAAGGGTACAGGAAACCAATGCTGTCTAAATGCGCTTGGAGCTGGATCGCCACCACCCGTTCAATAACCTTCCCCCAAAAGGGGAGGTTAGAGACAAGTCAGTAGCTGGCGAGTGTGTCCACATCCAACGATGGTTTCTTCAGCAGGGGGAGCACCACAGCCTCCTTGAGGCTGGGCGACAACCTCCCCTGCTGCAAGGATGTGTTAACCACCCTCACCAGCACCGTCCCCAATGTCTCACTGGAGGCTTTCACCAGCCAGAACGGGCATGGATCAAGTTCACAACAAGTGGCTCTCACAGACCCCAAGACATCCACCGCATCAGCCAGTGTCACTTCCTGAAACTCCCCCCACAAAGATGGACAAGACGGGGCCTCCATCTCCTCGCACTCTCTACCTACTTCCTCCAATCCAGTGTCGAAGTCGCTCTGAATCTGAGTGATCTTGTCTGCGAAGTAGGTGACAAACTCCTCACAGAGGGCTTGGGACAAGTCCCCGTCCAGGCGGAGGGAGGCCGGACTGATCAGCCCCCGCACCACCCGAAACAGCTCTGACGGGCATGACTTCGTGGACGCTATCAGGACAGCAAGGAACTCCTTCCTTGCTGTCCTCACAGCCTCAACATAGGACCGCAAATGGGCCCTATGGAGAAGTCGGTCGGAATCAGATCGTAATCAGCATCGCTCCAGTCTCCTGCCTACTTGCTTCATACACCGCAGCCCCTCAGTAAACCAAGGGGCCCTGTGGTGACGAGACAGAGACAGAGGACGTCTTGGAGCCACCCTATCAATGGCCTCCTCCAGTACGCTGTTCCAATGCTGGACCAGCTCATCAACAGAGTGACCGTCCAGGTCCAAGGTTAACTCCCTCAGGACCTCTTGGAACCGCTGAGGTTCCATCAGCCTCTGAGGGAGGATCATCCTAACTGGCTCATTCCCCTTCTGGATAGGGTGCGCTGAGAGACTGGCCTGAAGGAGATAATGGTCCAGTTAGGAAATAGACATCACAGCTCAATGAAGACTTATCATCAGTGTAAGCAACGGCCAAAAATAAAGCAAAATATTTACATTAAAAACCAATCAGTGGTTTTGGAAGGGGTATAAACCTGTGCTTCATAGAGTAAAAACATATGTGCCATCAATGCAGCCACTGCATGCCCAGGGGTGGGATAGGCAGCCCCACAACCTCCGGCTGGGTTAGTTCGGTGGACAGAAAGTAACATTCTGCTGGTCTCACCCAGCCAAGGAAGGGGGCGGGGAGCGGTGCGTGGACCTGGCTCTGACCCTCTCTGCGGCCGGTACCCCACCCCCCTGCAATGATGGGCAGGCATAACTGGCTGCCATGGAGATGCCCCATGATGGGCCAGGTGGATATGAAAACAGATGCTCCCACCTGTTCTGGTCCGCCTGGATGGCTCATGAGGCTGGACCATGAGGCTGGACCGTGGGCCCATGTTTCCAGTCAAGTTGCCAACCCCACTGGTGTTAGAACCAGGCCCACTTCTGGTGGGCCCGAAACAAACATCTGGGCTTCAGTGCCAACCCAGGCATGCCAGAGCAGGTGAACTGGGCCAGCATTATGATAGTTAACACCCATTGAATAAGTTGCACTTTAACTGATGAAGCTAAAAATGAAATGTTTTTTGTTGAAAGGTTATCATTCCATTCTAGAGGATTTCTTGCATCTTCCCCCAAAGCAGCTGGCATTTGTTACTCTCAGGGACAAGAAGGATACAGAATTGCATTAACACAACATACTCAACTGGTATGATCCAGTATGGCAAATCCAGCATGCCTTGGCGAAAATCAAAGAGAAAGTCTGTGACAGAGCCAAATACTGAGTCCATGTGTCACTGTCCCAGCATTAGTGCTTTAACCACAAGACCATCCTTCACTTCAATTTCCTGTTTCCGTTTGAGCTGAAAATACCAGGAGAGCATAAATTCTCTTAATATTGCAGCATTCCAGTCCTGACCAGAACCAGGAAGCAAGCAGCAGGTGGATAAAAGTCAAGTTAGCATTTTCAAGCATCAAAGAAAGTTTGGTATGATTCAGGGTGTGATTTTTTTATTTTATAGTCTCAAGATTGTGGCCTTAATAATTATACACATTTAGAATTAGCTGTAGACCAAAATCAAGTGAAACAAATACATAAGTTTTTACACCGAGGAGAGAAGAAGCTAGGGGCAGTACAGTGGCTATTTGGCCTGGTGCTTAACAGCAGCTTTAAAAAAAATAAAGCAAACAAAATTGTGGTATGTATAAATGGAGGTATTGAACTTGAGTCAGAGGAAATATTCCAATGCTATGTATGGAACTAGTGAAACCACATTTGGAATACCATGAGCTGCTCTGGCCATCCTTTATTAAAGGAATATTACAGAAATTGAGCAAGTATGATAGAAGTCAGTAATACTACAGAAACTTTGGGTCGTCTAATATTCACAAAGATTTATTATCTGAAAGGAGGTGGATGATATCAAAATATGTTTCACAATATATTACTCAGTGTTATTACACTAGCAGTATGCCTAGTGCTGAACATTTGTGGTTACAGACAGCTCCCTGCCCCAACAAGCTTACAATCTAAGCTTGTTGCATGGACACCCCCACCCCCTTGCCCATATGTGCGGGCAGGTGGGTGGTGGTGGTGAGCGTCCGTGGGATCTCCGTGGCGGGCAGGTGGGTGGGGGGTGCATGCATGACCCCGTGCTCCACCCATTGCCCACTCATGGAGTGACGGGTGCCAATGGCAGATGCTCCATGGGTGGAGGTGGGTAGATGTCCATGGGACAGACATCTCACCCACTGCCCACTTGCTGCTGCCTCCACCCATCCCCCACAGACAGCAGAGGTGCTGCAGTCTGTTTGAAAATGGCCTAAAATGGGCAAAGGAAGGTAGACAACGGTGAGGTAAACATAGGGAGAGACAGAGACACATTCAAGAAGCTGAGAAGTTGCAGGTACATAGGTGCTTAGCTTAGTTAGTTGAAGGATATAAGACAAAGGCCCTTTTTAAATGGGTTGTGGCTGCGGGGGATTGGTGTGTGCGCCGATGGGGTGACAGTGCATGGGTGCGTGTGTACACGGATGCACACCCATCTCCACCCACCTCCATGCACGGAGCAACTGCTGTTTTGGCCAATTGCTCCATGCGTTTGCAATGGGTGGAGATGGGTGGGTCACTGGAGCGTGCACAAATGCCCACACAGCCGCCACAGCATTTATGGCATAGAAAACACTCACTCATGCCCATGCAGTGGACCTGCATGGTTATGTGTGGGTGTGTCTCATGTAAAAAGTGCCAAAGAGATGCATCATTGGCTGGTTTTGCACAGATGCTGTGGGGGGGGGGGGTGCGCACCGGTGGTGGGTGGAAGTGGGTGTGCGGCCTTTTCCATGGACGCACACCCACCTCCACCCACACTCTGGTTCACTGGATGGCTCCGTGGGTGGGTGGGTGAGGAGGTGGGTGTTGTGAGGGAACACCCACCTCCATGCATCCGTTTGCACGGACGCACGCACACCCATCCCCCCACCCACCGCCATGGCATTTGCATGGATACCCCCCATCACATAACCATCTACCTACCACCATGGCATTTGCATGGATGCCCCCTCCCCACAGCACACCCGGGGTGGGAGGCAATCTGTGCAAAAATGGCTGGTGAACAATCTTTGGGGGTGAGGAGCTAGGGAAGGCATATGGGAAGATGTTGGGTTTTAGGAGGGGCTTGAAGCAGGAGTTATTGAAGATACAAACTGTATGTTCAGGGAGGGAATTCCAGGTGTAGGGTCCAAAATGGCAGTGAGGTAAAATATACTGCTAGGAAATATATATATATATATATATATATATATATATGGAAATATTTATCTGAGAAATATATTGGGGAAAATAATTGGAATGTATTCCACAGCAAGTAATTAATGCATATTAAGGGGTTATAAAAAGAACCTAAGATGGATGAAGATAGTGAAAGAAGCTAGAATTTATTTTCACAGGCCATATCTTGAGATTCAGACTCAGTTTCATTCAACTTTTCATGTACTTCAATAAACGTTTGTTTAAATAAGGACTGAGGAAAAGCTAGAGAACAAATTAGGCGTATCAGATTCATTAGGGATGGGCGAACAGATCGCAGTTCGGGCTCAGCTGTTCGGTTCGTCTGCGTTCGGTTTGTCCGTTGGGTTCGTCTGCGTTCGGTTTGGCCGTTCGGTTTGGCCGTTCGGTTAGTTCGTCGAGTTCGGGTTCGGCTGTTCGGTTCGGTCGTCCAAACAGGCCGTTCGGTTTGGCCGTTCGGCTGTTAGGTTTGGCTGTTTGGCCATTCGGGAAATGTTGTTATGGGTGTTTTTTTGTTTTTTACATGTTTTTTTTAGTTTTTTATTGGGTTTTATAAGGTTTTCTTTTGTTTTTTATTTGGTTTTTTGGTTTTTATATGGGTTTTTTTAATTTATTTTTTTAATCTAATATTATATGTATCTATCTACACTAAATCTAACTGCTATTAACTATTCTAAATGCTATGAACTAAATGGATTATCTAATAAGTACACAGGCCTATTCCTACAAACACTAAAACTAAATCACTAACGCTATCTCTATCGCTAAGCTAACTCCTACAACTCTCTACATCTATCTATCTATCTATCTATATCTATATCCATATCCATATCCATATCTATCTATCTATCTATCTATCTATATATATATATATGGGATGGGGGGGGAATCACAAACAGAAGAGGAGTCTGTAGTGAACTGAATACATACATACTCAATGAGTCTGTACAGTGAAATGCATAACACAAGGTTTCAGTTTTTAAGTTTCATTTCAGTACAAAACTGAAATGAAACTTAAAGCAATCTAAAAATCCTACTCAACGCCTGCTGTTCAGGAACAGTGACTAGCTCAGAAGGTGTTGGGAAGGGGGGAGGCAGATAATTAGTTTCGTTTCTTGCAAGCCTCTCCACCCCTGGTGCCTGGAAGTCTGCTCCTCAGTGACTGACACCTCCCTGTCATGTTTGACCTTCCATTGAACCTTTTTTTGCCACCCTAACTCACCCGAATGTGATCCGAACTGACCGAACTGTTCGGCCATTTCGCCGTTCGGTGTTCGGTTCGTTCGGTATGTTCATGTTCAGTTTCATGTTCGTGTTCAGTCGTCCAAACAAGCCGAGTTCGGGCTGAACTCTGAACTTCCGAACCGCGTTCTCCCATCCCTAAGATTCATGAGTAGGAGACACCTGGCCTCTGTATAGAGGTATCTTCCTCATTTCTCTGGCTTTGTAGTATAGATGGCCTATTTCTGTCAGTTGTCACAATCCCTGCCCAAGTTTTTCAGAACACAGTGGGAGCGTGCATGGGTTAATGCCCCTGCTTCCTTTTCCACCAGTTCCCATTCCTTTGAGCTACTGCCATATTTGGCCTTTGTTGACAGGGCAGTACAAGGCAGGATAGAGAGGGAAAAGCTCCTGTAGCTTCTCCCATTTATTGTGCTATGCTGGGCACAAATATAATTAATCCCTATCTTGTTCTTTGAAAATGAAACATTCAGTCCCTCAAGACCACATAGTCAACCACCTCTATGGCTTGGTGCACTAAGCTATGGAAGATTGCCGAGTTCATTTTTATATGTCAAGCATGCATGAAAAAGGGTAAGAATCTTTGTTATTTACTGTGTTGATATACATAGAGTTTCTTAACCATTTATCTGTACAGCTGAAATTCAGTCCAAATGTCATTTTGGGAAGTTAAGAAAACTGCTTTTAGTTTCTTTGCATTTTAAAGTCCCGTTGTTATTTTGACATACCTTCATTTGGACTTTCAGAGTTTGTTTTATTTTTGTAAACACAAGAAGCTGCTTCAAGCCTTCTTGTCAAACCTATATTGATCTCTTTTCCGATGAACCAAATGCCTTATTCATCTGTTCCAAGTTATTTTTTTTCTAGCCATTTGTCATTTACATAACACTGAGTAACCAGTCTTGGGAATGTCCTAAACTACAAAAAGCCTCTATAATAATTTTTGATGCAGGGGACTTCATGGAGAAATCCTTGTATTCATCAGCTGCAGATTCATTGCGTTTTCTGTTTAGCTAACCATTTCCTAGTGGAACAGTGATATTTTATTTGGCTAGCAATAGCTACTAGCACAGGAGAACAGTTGTATTCTTGAATCTGGCCATCGGAAAGTATTTCCTTGCTTATTTTTCCTCTGTGTGTGCATGTGTGTGTGTGTGTGTGTGTGTGTGTGTGCGTGTGCACGCACACGTGTGAGTACCTTAATTTAAAATATTGGGTGCAAGAGCCATGTTACTTATTTGTTTGGGAGAATATATGAAAAATTGCTTAGATTTATTACTTCAAAAATATTGCTACCTCTAAGTGCTGTTTTACTGTTGCTCCCTGCTATGTTCTTCAAAAATACTTGAGTGGCTAGGCTTTGACTTAAAAGAAAAATAAACTGTACGTAGCTTGTCATATAGCACTTTTGCCATCTACGAATATGAATTCCAATACAGCAAGAGCTGTAGCCAAAGTTATTGAGCTACCAAGAGGCAAGGACTTCTTAGCTACAAGCAGAATGAATAATCAGGCTCTACCTATTACCCTTCACTTTATTTATTTATTTTTCCTCCTTTCCCAGAACCATGGAGTTTTTTCTCAGTCCTTGCTCCTCCTATTTATGTTTCTCAAAATATTTGTCTTCGGGAAGAATAGATGTAAATGGGTGGAAAAGTGTCTCTAAAAGGAAACTGTGGAAAGAAATAAAAATAGCTATGGGTCCTCCAAAACTAGTAAGACAGGATCCATATAAAGAAGTTGTAGAGTCCAAGGCCTTTTTTACACGGTCTGGGGTGTGTCGTTGCAGTGGGTGTAGGTGGGTGTGTGCCCGCTTACATGGACACCCACCCACACCTACCAACACCCATCTCCACCTGTGGAACATCCTCTGTTCTGTTGGGCCCTTTTTAAACAGACGCTCTAACACTGATAAAATGGGTGTTACATTTTATTATACATGGTACAGGGCACCACATGAGATGCCTCCACCCAGTTTCTCTGGATGGAGATGGGTGGAGGCGTCTGTGTAAACACCACTTGCAGTGGGTGTTGGTGTGTGCATGCTCCCGCGCAACACCCATCTCCACCCACCACCCACCCACAGAGCAACAGACTCCACTGCTGATTGCTCCGTGGGTGGGGGGTGGGTGGAGATGAGTGTTGCGCGGGAGCATGCATGCACACCACAAGTGATGTTCACACAGACGCCTCCACCCATCTCCACTCAGAGAAATGCACCCCACCCACTACAAGTGGTGCTTACACAGACGCCTCCACCCAGAGAAACTGTGTGGAGGCATCTCATGTGGTGCCCTGTACCATGTATAATAAAATGTAACACCCATTTTATCGGTGTTAGAGCGTCTGTGTAAAAAGGGCCTTGGATGGCTCTGTGGGTGAAGGTGGGTGTGGATCGGTGTGCAGCAGGTGTTGGTGGGTGTGCAGCGGAAGCTCACATGCACAAATACCCACTGCCCGTGGCGTTTACATGGGCGCACACCCACCGAACACCCATCCCTCCAATTACGGCGATCCTTTACATGGGCTGCCTCCCCCGCCACACACCCACCTGAACACCGAGCAGCAGGGAGGGAGAAGGGGGGCAATCCATGTAAAAATGGCCCAAGTCAATTTACATCAAACCCACAACTCATGTTGTAGGTTCTTATTTCACAGGAGGATACTGAACGGTTTTTTCCCCCTCAGGACAGATCCAGTCTGTCCTTACCAGACCTGTCCTTCCTTTGGTGTGTGGTGAAGTGGATGTTGTTGTAGTTCTGGTACTGTCGAGTAATTATCAGATATGCTGAAATAGTATCCTCCATCTCTTCCAGGACTGTGGCACTTGACTCACTTTGTGCATGTTCTCCATCCCTATAAATGGTAAGTAGTGGGTCTTGAAACTGGACCTTCTTTTGTTATCTGGCCTTGTTTCTTTTCCTACTAAACAGTGAATTTAAAGTCCTGGCATGACTTTGTTTTCCAGTTTATCATGCTAGGGTACTTCCTCAAGCCAGTGTTTGGGGGTTGGATCTTACTTCTTCATACAATAATTGGAGAATTTTAGCTTTTCTGTTTGTTCCATTCTGTTTTTCATTCTGACCATGTTGGGGGTTCACTTCACTCCTCTCTTGCTGTCTCTTGTGATCAATTTTTTTTTGTTGCCATTTCTGTTCACCAACTGGCTGAGTGTAGTACGTAAAATTAGTGTTTGTATTGTGGATGTTTACTTTTATGCATAGGGCTGTGCAGAAAATGTCTCTCAAAATGTTTTACCAATGGAAAGTGAAGCTTTGTCAAGAACAAAATTACAGGTGTTGACTGTAGGAAGGAAGCGAGTCCATGGAAGTGGATGGGACAGAACTGCATCTCCCATTGTTGTACATCTAGAGAGTTTCCTTTATCACCTCATATTCTCTTAAAATAACCCAGACGTGCATAGGCTCATGTATACTCCTTTGAATCTTGAGAACAATCAATATGCTACATAATGAGGTTTCCTCATAGCCAAAGCTGCCAACCTTGCTACCTCCAACTTAAATATCTGTGCTCTTCTTTTTCTTTCTCCTGCAATATATACCTTTGTCTTGATCTTTTCCATATTTATATGCAATTGAAATTGCTCACAGACCCTTGTAAAGAGTTTCAGTCTGGCTCTTCAATCCCTCATTAGCCCTGTCCAACCTATTAGCATCATCAGGGAACTTTTAAACTGTTGATCACCTTATCATGCACCATTACTCCAAAACCTTCAGCCACTGCAACTCAATCAGCCTCTCAAGGTAAATCGGAATGATACTGGGAGATATTAGGGTGACCTTTACCAAGTGTCATCTTGAACTAGTCACTTGGATCCCAGTTGGCAAGGACTACTAGCTTTGTCTTTTAAGATTGGGTGTTTTCAGACGTTACGGGGCCGCTTGGCCCCGTACTGAAAACACCGAATCCATCCCCCGCTGGGGTGACCCTGTCATGCCATATCAGATGTGCCAGGGGATCCCAGCGGGGAATCTGGGAGGGGGCGGGGCCATGTGGCGCAACATGCAGCTGCACGGCCCCACCCCCTCCACGTTCCCCACCACCCGCCCTCTGGGGAGACGGGCGGGCGGCGGGGCCAATGCGGCCGCAGCGTCTGGCCGAATTTGCCACGGCCCGGGATCCCGCCGGTGATCCCAGGCTGTGGCGCCCGGCCAGACGTTATTTTTTTTTTGTCCCCGCTGGGGATCTCTTTGACCACACTTCCCGGGACATTCCCCC
>QEPC01002769.1:2475620-2490562 GCA_003113815.1 Sphenodon punctatus
CCCCCAGCTAGCCCGGGAAGTGTGGTTCAAATTGACCCTATGCGGGTATTGACCGTGGTGAACATCTGGCGGCTGCCAAACAGACGTTCGAGACACAGTGACCACAGGTGGGTATTCACCGTGGTTCACTGTGATCTCGTAACGTCTGAAAACACCCATAGTCTTCAGTAGGGTAAACCATTTCTTCACCACTCTGTATTACTTTAGATCAGCCCTTCCTACATGCTTTGTGTCATTGCCTGTTTCACTCTCTGATGATTCCCCCTAGACTGTCTATCTGACTTTTGAGATATCATAACGATGCTTCTCTAATCACACTCCAGTAGGGATATTTTACAATCTGCCAGTGCTCTCACATTTCAGTGGTCAAGATTTTCTTTACAGTCTTCAGAAGCCATATTTTCCCTGGTATGTTATCTTGCATCAAACATTGACCATTCATAAATGGCTTTAGGTAATTGGATTGTAAGTCACCCTGAGCCTCTGGGAAGGATAAATTTAATATAAATTTAAATAGTTATAGAGCCACAGTTGTGGCCCTATAGTTAAGGCAGTAGCAAACTCTCATTGAACAGTGCATATGCTGTTCAATGGGAGTCAGTAGAGCAAAAACATCTGGTTGGTGACCATTCTAGCTTTCCTTCAGCAATGCATGTGTTCTGTGATTACAAACACTGAAGGAGAGTTCAGGGATAGATCACCGGGGGGGGGGGGAGGCTGAAGGGGGGATCTCCCCCCCCCATCCCTCACCTGCCTCTGCCTGCTAGTAGTGCTGTATCAGCAGCAGTGGGACATCCGTACACTGATTGGACTGGGAGATAAAGCTGTTTGTTTACAACAACTCCTCCCCATCTGAGTGATCAGAAGATTGTTGCCTGGTAAAGAAGGTTCTTTGAGTTGGCTCCTAACATTCTCACAAATGGGTTGTGCATGCTCACCATATTCAAATATGGTGATGTGGAGTCCTTGTTGGGATCTGTTCATGCCACCACTTGTGAACAAGATCCTTGCCCGTCCTGGCTGGTGAAAGCCAGCCAGGAGACATTACGGCCATTGCTAGCTGGTTAGTGGGGTGAGCTGGCTGGGGTGGTTAGTGCCTCCCTTTGGGAGGGCAGGGTGCCTGAATGCCTGAAGGAGGCTGTGGTTAGGCCCCTGCTCACCAAACGGTCTCTTGACACTGATGCTCCTGCCAGTTATCAGCCAGTCTCTAACCTTCCCTTTTTAGGGAAGGTTATTGAATGAGCTGTGGCACAGCAGCTCCAAGAACATCTGGACCGCACCAGTTTCCTTGACCCCTCTCACTCTGGGTTTCGGCCTGGGTATGGTATGGAGACTGCATTGGTGGCCTTGGTTGACGATCTCCATCTGGCATTGGACCAGGGTCATCAGACCTTACTGGTCCTGCTAGACCTTTCGGCTGCATTTGACACAGTCAATCATGAGGTGTTGGTGACTTGCATGCGGGACCGTGCCAGGATTGGTGAGACAGTCTTGGACTGGTTTGGTTCATTCATGGTTGGCAGAACTCACCGGGTGGTCTTGGGGGAGTGTATGTCTTCCCAACGGGACCTCACGTGTGGAGTCCTGCAGAGTGTCATTCTGTCCCCCCTCTTGTTTAACATCTATAGGCTTCCATTGGGGGAGATCGTGAGAGGGTTTCAGGGCATGCAGTGTCATCAGTATGCTGATGACACTCAGCTCTACCTCTCCTGTTCCATCAACCTAGGTCATGCAGTCTCTTTATTTTCCCAGTGTCTGTCGACTGTCGACTGTTGGGAGCTTGGATGAGGTTGAGCCATCTGTAGCTGAATCCTGACAAGATGGAGGTGATGTTGGTGGGTGAGGGCCTGGGGGGCCTGGGAGTGGTTGAATCTCCTCTTGGGGGGGAGGGTTCGCCCTCCCATGGTCCCGCAGGTACAGAGTCTGGGTCTGCTCCTCGATTCACAGCTCATCCTGGAATCTCAGGTTGTGGCCATGGTGGGGAGTGCGTTTTGGTGGTTACATCTTGTCCGGTGACTTTGGCCGTATCTCTCAGACTCTGACCTCGCCACTGTCATCTATGCCATCATCACCTCGAGGCTGGATTACTGCAACGCGCTCTACATGGGGCTGCCCGAGAAGCTGGTCCAGAATGCCTTACTGGGGCGGGCCGCAGGGAGCACATGACACCTGTGCTCCGGACTCTGCACTGGCTGCCTATAAAGCACCAGGCTAGGTTCAAGGTGCTGGTTTTAACCTTTAAAGCCCTACACAGCCTGGGCCCTGCCTATATGTGGGATTGCCTCACTCCCCATGTGCCCGTGTGATTCCTGACATCATCCGTGGGGGCCTTTTTGGAGGTTCCCCGGGTGAGACGGGTGGCCACTGATGTGAGATCTTTTTCGGTGGCTGCCCCTGTTCTGTGAAATTAACTCCCAGAGGAGGCTCAGTTGGCCCTCACCCTCCTGTCATTCCTACGTTTGTGTAAGATCTGGCTGTTCCGCCAGGCTTTTGGAGAAGGGGCAGGGTAGGGTTGGGGAGGTGGGGTTTGGGACGGAGGGTGTGTTTTTATTACTTGTTTTAAAATTTGTAGAATAATTTTAAAATGTTTTATTGTTGATTTTTTTTGTGTGCATGTTATTTGCTGCCCCGAGCTGCCTTTGGGCAGGGGGTGGGGGTGGGGTGGGATANCCCCCAGCTAGCCCGGGAAGTGTGGTTCAAATTGACCCTATGCGGGTATTGACCGTGGTGAACATCTGGCGGCTGCCAAACAGACGTTCGAGACACAGTGACCACAGGTGGGTATTCACCGTGGTTCACTGTGATCTCGTAACGTCTGAAAACACCCATAGTCTTCAGTAGGGTAAACCATTTCTTCACCACTCTGTATTACTTTAGATCAGCCCTTCCTACATGCTTTGTGTCATTGCCTGTTTCACTCTCTGATGATTCCCCCTAGACTGTCTATCTGACTTTTGAGATATCATAACGATGCTTCTCTAATCACACTCCAGTAGGGATATTTTACAATCTGCCAGTGCTCTCACATTTCAGTGGTCAAGATTTTCTTTACAGTCTTCAGAAGCCATATTTTCCCTGGTATGTTATCTTGCATCAAACATTGACCATTCATAAATGGCTTTAGGTAATTGGATTGTAAGTCACCCTGAGCCTCTGGGAAGGATAAATTTAATATAAATTTAAATAGTTATAGAGCCACAGTTGTGGCCCTATAGTTAAGGCAGTAGCAAACTCTCATTGAACAGTGCATATGCTGTTCAATGGGAGTCAGTAGAGCAAAAACATCTGGTTGGTGACCATTCTAGCTTTCCTTCAGCAATGCATGTGTTCTGTGATTACAAACACTGAAGGAGAGTTCAGGGATAGATCACCGGGGGGGGGGGGAGGCTGAAGGGGGGATCTCCCCCCCCCATCCCTCACCTGCCTCTGCCTGCTAGTAGTGCTGTATCAGCAGCAGTGGGACATCCGTACACTGATTGGACTGGGAGATAAAGCTGTTTGTTTACAACAACTCCTCCCCATCTGAGTGATCAGAAGATTGTTGCCTGGTAAAGAAGGTTCTTTGAGTTGGCTCCTAACATTCTCACAAATGGGTTGTGCATGCTCACCATATTCAAATATGGTGATGTGGAGTCCTTGTTGGGATCTGTTCATGCCACCACTTGTGAACAAGATCCTTGCCCGTCCTGGCTGGTGAAAGCCAGCCAGGAGACATTACGGCCATTGCTAGCTGGTTAGTGGGGTGAGCTGGCTGGGGTGGTTAGTGCCTCCCTTTGGGAGGGCAGGGTGCCTGAATGCCTGAAGGAGGCTGTGGTTAGGCCCCTGCTCACCAAACGGTCTCTTGACACTGATGCTCCTGCCAGTTATCAGCCAGTCTCTAACCTTCCCTTTTTAGGGAAGGTTATTGAATGAGCTGTGGCACAGCAGCTCCAAGAACATCTGGACCGCACCAGTTTCCTTGACCCCTCTCACTCTGGGTTTCGGCCTGGGTATGGTATGGAGACTGCATTGGTGGCCTTGGTTGACGATCTCCATCTGGCATTGGACCAGGGTCATCAGACCTTACTGGTCCTGCTAGACCTTTCGGCTGCATTTGACACAGTCAATCATGAGGTGTTGGTGACTTGCATGCGGGACCGTGCCAGGATTGGTGAGACAGTCTTGGACTGGTTTGGTTCATTCATGGTTGGCAGAACTCACCGGGTGGTCTTGGGGGAGTGTATGTCTTCCCAACGGGACCTCACGTGTGGAGTCCTGCAGAGTGTCATTCTGTCCCCCCTCTTGTTTAACATCTATAGGCTTCCATTGGGGGAGATCGTGAGAGGGTTTCAGGGCATGCAGTGTCATCAGTATGCTGATGACACTCAGCTCTACCTCTCCTGTTCCATCAACCTAGGTCATGCAGTCTCTTTATTTTCCCAGTGTCTGTCGACTGTCGACTGTTGGGAGCTTGGATGAGGTTGAGCCATCTGTAGCTGAATCCTGACAAGATGGAGGTGATGTTGGTGGGTGAGGGCCTGGGGGGCCTGGGAGTGGTTGAATCTCCTCTTGGGGGGGAGGGTTCGCCCTCCCATGGTCCCGCAGGTACAGAGTCTGGGTCTGCTCCTCGATTCACAGCTCATCCTGGAATCTCAGGTTGTGGCCATGGTGGGGAGTGCGTTTTGGTGGTTACATCTTGTCCGGTGACTTTGGCCGTATCTCTCAGACTCTGACCTCGCCACTGTCATCTATGCCATCATCACCTCGAGGCTGGATTACTGCAACGCGCTCTACATGGGGCTGCCCGAGAAGCTGGTCCAGAATGCCTTACTGGGGCGGGCCGCAGGGAGCACATGACACCTGTGCTCCGGACTCTGCACTGGCTGCCTATAAAGCACCAGGCTAGGTTCAAGGTGCTGGTTTTAACCTTTAAAGCCCTACACAGCCTGGGCCCTGCCTATATGTGGGATTGCCTCACTCCCCATGTGCCCGTGTGATTCCTGACATCATCCGTGGGGGCCTTTTTGGAGGTTCCCCGGGTGAGACGGGTGGCCACTGATGTGAGATCTTTTTCGGTGGCTGCCCCTGTTCTGTGAAATTAACTCCCAGAGGAGGCTCAGTTGGCCCTCACCCTCCTGTCATTCCTACGTTTGTGTAAGATCTGGCTGTTCCGCCAGGCTTTTGGAGAAGGGGCAGGGTAGGGTTGGGGAGGTGGGGTTTGGGACGGAGGGTGTGTTTTTATTACTTGTTTTAAAATTTGTAGAATAATTTTAAAATGTTTTATTGTTGATTTTTTTTGTGTGCATGTTATTTGCTGCCCCGAGCTGCCTTTGGGCAGGGGGTGGGGGTGGGGTGGGATATAAGTTTTGAATAAATAAAAAAAAAAAAATAGATTACTTGATGGTCTCGAGCTCCTCTAGTATGAAAAGCACCCTCCCCCTCAGAATGACATTTCCTTCCTTTCTAGGAATATAAGGGGAAAAATCCATGCGGGGCTGGAAGGGTGGGTGTTGTGATAATGTTTTGAAGTCATCTTGAATAACCTTGTTTACAAGGCAGCAACCTTCTGTTCTTCTTCAAGTGTCTTCTCACAGGCCGTTTTACACCGCTCTGTTGGGTGGGTGGGTGGTCCGTGAGCACGCCAGTGCGTGGGCGGGGCATGAACACGGCCAAACGCACATCCCCACTCACCCCCCACTCATTCGCACCCACGGAAGAACCGCCGTTTTCCCCAGTTGCTCCGTGCATGGGGACAAGTGGGGGGTGAGTGGGGATGCATGTTCAGCAGGCACACAGACACACCCCTACTCACCGTGGGTGCATGCGCCATGTCATTTGCGCAGGGCTCCTCCACCATGAACACGCAGAAATTGTGTTGATGGGTGGGAGAGGTCCGTGTAAAGGGGGCCACATTCCCACAACTGTCTTACTTATACTATCTTAGGTAGGAATTTAGGATATAAAGCAATATCTATTATATTTTGGAAAATCTGCAAATATGGTTCTGAGTTTATTATGACTGCTATTTCAACTAACTCTTCTTAATGAAGTTATTGCTAAAAGGAATACTGTCTTTAACCCTCCCACCCCATAACGAGTTCTTTTGCGCCCCCCCCCCCATATAATCAATTCATGCTGCCCTGGGGGTGCAAATGAACTGGTTATGGGTGGGGGGGCAGTGTGAATTGATTATATGGGGCAGGGGTGCAAATGAACTGGTTATGGGGTGGTGGCAGCTTGGGGGCACAACTGAACTGGTTATAGGGTAAAGGTTTAAGGACAGTATTCCTGTTACTACTATCTATCTATCTATCTATCTATCTATCTATTTTCATGACATAATGCATGTAAAAGGCTCACTGCATTTTGGGTGTCTTGTGTGTTTGATAGCAGCGCCCCCAGGCCCACCAAGGTGGGTAGCGTCCCTAGGCCCAGCAGCGGGACACAAAGAGGGGAGCTCATCTTGACTTCTTGGCCAGGAGCCCATTGCACCATAGCTATGCCCCTGGTCTAGTGTGCATGACTGATCAAATTGAATGAGTGTGTGAGGTGAGAGCATGTGCATGTATGGATGAGTGTGTGAGAGATCAATTTGAATGAATGTGTGAGATGAGAGCATGTGTGTACTGTGTCTGAATGATTGTGTATGTGATCAGCTAGAATGAGTGTGTGTGAGAGAGGTGAGAGCACGTGTGTAAATGAGTGTGTGACCTCTTTACATGAGATGCACCCACGCAGTGGCTGCATGGGTGGGTGGGTCTCATATGAAAGCAGTCGCTTGTACGCTCCTGTGTAACACGCACCTCCACTCATCACCCCTGCACAGAGAAACCTGAAAAAAAACAGGTTGCTCTGTGTGGGTGGGTGGGATAATGGGTCAGCACCTGTGCGCACCTGTAGTGTTCTTGTGTCTGGGGCCAGATTATGCATTAACAAAACCATTATGTTTCAAGATAAGGGCAAATTACCTAGACAAAAAACCTTCAGTTTAAGAAGCTTGTTAAGGCAGCATTACAAATTATACTCAAATGTTAACATGACAGTAAAGTAAATTGTATGTTAAGGTAACTTTATTAAATATCAGACCATTCTATACATTTTTCTTTTCTCATTCATTAACAAAAAAAATTATGACAACTGAAATTTAACTGTATACATTCCTCATCACGTATAAGTATTGTTCAGTCACCATACCACAGATATGCAGCTTAATTTCAGTTGTCATAATTTTTTTAAATTAATGAATGAGAAAAGAAAAATGTATAGATTGGTCTGATATTTAATAAAGTTGCGTTAACATACAATTTACTGTCATGTTAATGTTTGAGTATAATTTGTAATGCTGCCTTAACGAGCTTCTTAAACCAAAGGTTTTTTGTCTAGGTAATAAATAAAATAGCCAGAGAGACTGTACAGATATGGGTTAGCTTCGCCTCAGTAATTCTGATGACCACAGCCAGCTCATACCCAGTACAGGCCTGTCCCTGTCAGGTACAACATTTGTACTCTTTCACTATCTGCTCCAATTTAGAGTTGTTTGGGCAAGAATTGCTTGAAAGCTACTTTTATCGTTCTAGTAAACTCCAGAACATTCCTGTATATACACAATGCCACGGAGAAACTTCTCTTGCTAAACTATGGATTGGTAATCATAAACTTCCTTTTCTGTAAAACTTAAGAGCGTAGCCCATCAACATCTGTGGCCAGTGTTAAGAAGAAAATATAGATTGATAGAACGTGTGTTTCCTTTTGATATACTGTTATTTTGTTTACTGTTTTGTTTAAAAATAGTAGGATCTGGCAATATGTTTTTTCTATTAGTGACTCTTCTTTTCTAATAAGAGATTTTTCATGCAGAAGACCTCTAGAGAGAACATGTATCATAGAAGCATCAGACAGATCAGGTAAGGGCTGGTGATCCAGCAGAATTCTTGGGAGTTCCCTGGTAAAGGGCCCAAATGTGAGGAATCCACCAAGCGTCACTCAAAGGTCTGAATAGCTAAGGTGCCTTTGGAATCCATGTTGCCTCTTGGTTTCATTTGATGAAATAGTAGGTGGTGGCAACTTATAACAGACCCAAGGATGGGAGGTATTAGCCTAGGCCTTACCATGTACTGACCCACCTGAAATCTTTCTTGAATCACCTTTGATGAAGAGTTCTTCAGCTTGTTTTGAAATGACAGCACTGATCTCCTTTTGCTAATTGCCCAATTGCCAACTTTTTCAGGTTTCAGCTTCTGCAGTGGACTTGAAGCAATTTTTCCTCCTACATTACCCCCAAATGCAGTCCTCTACTGGTCCATTGCACATTTCCCATGGCAAGGACACTTGGGTTGGATTTTGGGAGTGAACATACTGCAGGGTAACATGCTATTGACAGTGCTGCAGATTGTCAGTGCAAAAGAACTAGCTGCAGCTCCCCACTCTTGGGATCCATTCTATCCTGATCTTATGTCCAGCTTAGTTTAGAACAACATCAGGACTGCTCTAAAGTAAGCTGGCTAGCAGTAACCCTCACAGACTAGTAAAACAGCTGGAAATAATTGTAGTGCTACGGTGGCCATAGCTCCCCTTTAAAAGAGGATGCTTATGAAAAAATACATGTTGCAGGGCTCCACTGATTCCACTGCAGCCCATCACCATGTATTGTTCAGAAGCATCCCCTTTTAAAGGGGAGCTATGGCCACCCTACATAGTGCAATAATGTTGCAATCAAACATTCCTCCCTGTTTCATGTCTCCAAAGAAATTTCTACAGCAGGAACTGCAGGTGTCATAGGAGCTAAGTAAGTTTACATCATCTCAACACTCCACATCAGGGGAATCTTCAATTGAAGGGAGAATCTGGTCTTCAGTAGATAAGAACAGGATGTCATCATTTAACTTCTGCCCTTTAAACTTTCTCTGCTCCCTCCTTCCCTTCTTTCTTCCAGCCCTTCCCCCCTGCACACATTCTCTCTCTCTCTCTCCTCTCTCTCTCTCTCTCTCTCTTGTGTTTTAAGATCTATTTAATTATACCTGTACAAAAGAAAATGCTTGTATCAAAAGAGCAATTCCTTTTTTTGATTTCCAATTCATTTTTCTTCCTCACATTCAAAAGAATAGAAATATACAAAGTAATTTGGTATATAAAATTATTCCCCATCATTTTAATCCTTTTAAAGTGCTTGTGGAGATTAGCACAATTTGATTTATTTTGACAAGGGGAGGTAAAAATGTTAAGAACAATAGTCTACTCAAACTGCTTTAAGAGCCCATTGCTGTGCCACAAGAACACCTGAAATGTTGTTCCATGGGTTTGAGAGATCATCTCCTAATGTAAACTCAGTGAAATAAAGCAACGCAAAGGAAGATTTAATATCAAATAGAAAGGGACACGCTCTTGCTATTATTAGAGGATATTTTATCAACACCAAATCCATTCCTATGTTTTACTTTTGTTGCTTTAATATTTTTCTTTGGCTTTGAAACTTCTGTTAAATAATGTAGGCTCATCATGGATGGTGATATTAATGATGGGACAAATTCATTTAGGGCCTGATCCAGACACCATGGAGGTCAAAATAAGATTCCATTGATTTTACTGGTCTTATGACCATATTCCCCATTTAGATTGTCCACTGCACAGTAAGCATAATGTAAGCCTTATTTTAGCTTGTGAAAGCTCTCTTCCATGAGGTGAATTGCATCCTGACTGGACTAGTTACATCATGTGCATGCACAAGGCACAGGCAACACCGGCAGCAAGAAGCAACAGGCCCTGGAGGCCAGGCTGGCTAAGCTCACCCCGCCCCCAGTAAGGCAGTGGATGCAGTCAGTCTCTCTGTGCCTGCCTCGCTGCCTGCCCGGCTGCCTCATGCAGTGGAACCACTCTCGGAGTGATGGTAGATGCTCGGCTGGAGAGGTGGGAGGGGAAAGCATTGGAGGCCATGCTTGTCTATGGCCACTTGGAGGGGTGGAGAATGGGAATCCTTCCTCTATCCAGAGGGAGTAAATTTTATGTGAATTTACACTTTTGCATAATTAGGTGGAGCCTAATGATGCAAATTAGGCCCTGTACCAAGACTTCGCACATGGCCTCACAAACCCTGGGGCAGGCCCTGCTATCATCCAGGTCAACAGTATCATGAATCAGCTGACTGGTGAGCTTGAAACATTCTGTTCCAGAGCAGCTGCTATGTCTCAAGCTTTTAAAATCATCACAATTCTACTAAAAGTGGAATTTATTCACATAGCATAAGATACCAGCTTTACAAATTATACACAGTACTTTTAAAACCTATACAAACACACGAGCCCCATATTGAAAGTTTTGTGCTGGTTCGAGCCCCATTGAAGAAAATGGGACTTGTTTAGGATTGGAGTCCACAGGTTTAAGTGCTTTGCTCTTCACCCTGCAGGATGTAGTTCCAAAGGCCTGAAAACCACTACAGCAGTGGTGTGGAACCTTTTTAATTCCAGGGGCCACTTTTAAAATTTGTGTAAACTCCGGGAGCTGCATAGAAGCTGTGGGCGGGGGTGGGGGGTGTTCAGAAGAGAAGGTTTCCGGTCATGCATCTGTGCCATTTACATGTCCCCTGTCTTCGTGTCCATTCCCCCATCTCTTCTCCTTCCCCTGAGCTCAGTATTTCGGTGATAAGGGATAGAAACTGTCTCTTTCTAAGAGCCAAATACAGGAACAGGAAAAGGGCCAAATAAAAACTATTCATAGACTGCATTTGGCCCCCAAGTCTAAAGTTCCTCATCCCTGGTATACAGTATACATTAAATTATTAGCTTACATTATTAAGGCTATCATTTAGCTAGGTACCTAAGTGAAGAGGTGAAATAGTTACTGCAGTGTATTCTAGGGATGGGTGAACAGATCGCAGTTTGGATTCGGCCATTCGGTTAGGTCCAGTTCAGTTCTGATGTTTGGTTCGTTCACCGCATTCGGGTTCAGCCGTTCCATTCAGTTTGGTCCAGTCTGGTTCGGTTCGGTTCAGCCGTTCAGAAAAAGGCTCTCTGTGCGAGGAATGATGGCCCCAGACCCATGATGGTGGGTCCTGGGGCTAGAGTGGCAGCTTCTGGATATTGGCCACAGCCCTCCCTGCTGTAACTAGCCCCAGAACCTTGATGGTGGGTCCTGGGGCTGGAGTGGCTGTTTCTTGATGCAGTGGAAAAACATCGCCTCTGTACTAGGAATGATGGCCCCAAACCCATGATGGTGGGTCCTGGGGCTAGAGTGGCAGCTTCCAGGTACTGGCAACAGCCCTCCATGTCTGTAATTTAGCCCCAGAACCCTTACAGTGGGTCCTGCAGCTGGAGTGGCTGTTTCTTGATGCGGTGGAAAGACATCGCCTCCGTGCAAGGAATGATGGCCCCAGACCCATGACCGTGGGTCCTGGGGCTGGAGTGGCTGTTTCTTGATGCGGTGGAATGACATCATCTCCGTGCGAGGAATGATGGCCCAGACCCATGATGGTGGGTCCTGGGGCTAGAGTGGCAGCTTCTAGGTATTGGCCACAGCCCTCCCTGCCAGTAACTTGGCCCCAGAACCCTGACGGTGGGTCCTGGGCCTGGAGTGGCTGTTTCTAGATGTGGTGGAATGACATCGTCTCTGTGCAAGGAATGATGGCCCCAGACCCATGATGGTGGGTCCTGGGACTAAGGTGGCAGCTTCCAGGTATTGGCCACAGCTCTCCCTGCCTGTAACTTGGCCCCAGAACCCTGACAGCAGGTCCTGGGGCTGGAGTGTCTGTTTATTGATGCTTTGGAGAATTGGCTCCCTGTAAGAGGAATGATGGCCCCGGACCTATGATGCTGGGTCCTGGGGCTGGAATGACAGTTTCTGGATATTGGCCAAAGCCCTCCCTGCCTGTAACTTGGCCCCAGAACCCTGGCAGTGGGTTCTGAGGCTAGAGTGGCTGTTTCTTCATGCTTTGGAAAATCGGTTTAGCCCCAGTCCCATGATGATGGGTCCTGGGGTAGAGTGGCAGCTTAAAGATATTTGCCACAGCCCTCCCTGCCAGTAACTTGGCCCCAGAACCCTGATGGTGGGTCCTGGGGCTGGAGTGGCTGTTTCTTGATGCTTTAGAAAATTGGCTCTCTGTGCGAGGAATGATAGTCCCAGACCCATGACGTTGTGTTCTGGGGCTAGAGTGTCAGCTTCTAGATATTGGCCACAGTCCTCCCTGCCAGTATCGAAGCCCCAGAACCCTGGTGGTGGGTCCTGGGGCTGGAGTGACTGTTTCTTGATGCTTTAGAAAATTGGCTCTCTGTACAAGGAATGATGGCCCCAGACCCATGATGGTGGGTCCTGGGGCTAAGGTGGCAGGCAGCTACTAGATACATATTTGCCACAGTCCTCCATGCCAGTAACTTGGCCCCAGAATCCTGATGGCGGGTTCTAGAGCTGGAGCGGCTTTTTCTTGATGATTTAGAAAATTGGCTCCCTGTGCGAGGAATGATGGTCCCAGACTCATGACAGTGGGTCCTGGAGCTAGAGTGGCAGCTTCTAGATATTGGCCACAGCCCTCCCTGCCAGTATAGTAGCCCCAGAACCCTGAAGGCGTGTTCTGGGGCTGGAATGACTGTTTCTTGATGTGGTGGAATGACATCGCCTCTGTGCAATGAATGATGGCCCAGAACCCGTGTCACAGACAGCATGGGCAGCATTGGCAGCAGCAACAGACATTGGTTACCAGGGTACAGAACCCTTGGCACAGATGGCATATAGGCCTGCCCTGGGAGTCATTGGCACTAGCACCAGCAGACATTGGTTGCTAGGGTACAGAACCCTTGCCACAGACAGCATATAGGCCTGGCCTGGGGGCCACTGACACCAGTAGACAGTGGGTTTCCAGGGTACAGAACCCTTTGCACAGACAGCATATAGGCCTGGGGGCCATTGGCACTAGCAGCAGCAGACATTGGTTACCGGGGCAGGCAGTGAGGTGGTGTGGCATGAGCGGAAGTCAGGCAGACTGAGGTACGATTTGAGCTTTGCAACCTGGGTGGACAGGCAGGCAGGCAGCATGGCATGAGAGGCAGTAGGGCAGGTGGGTTTGGGCAGGCTTTGAGCTAGGTAACCTGGGTGGGTGGACAGGCACCATGGCATGGGAGGCAGGAAGGCGCACTGAGGCATGCTGAGCTTGGCGGCAAGCTGGGCAGGCAAACAGACAGCGTGGCATGGGAGGCAGTAGGGCAGGCAGGCTGGGACATTGGCCGCAGGACACTCAGATAGGCTAGCAAAGACTGTGCAGCACGAGAGAGTGAGAGCCAGTCAGCGTCACATAGGTGGGCCGAGATCATGTAGCCATAAGCCGGCTGGCAGGATTACAGTTTGTTTCCGAATGCCACCTTGCGTCATGAGGTCAGTCAGATAAGGTGGCCGAGGTCGTCTAGTATGAGAGAGGGAGAGAGAGAAGCACAGAGAGAGACAGGGCGGGTGCCAGACATTGGGAGGGAGAGACAGCACCTCAGCAGCACAGAAGCAGGAGGAGGAGGATCCCCATCCCAAGACTGCCCCTGGCATGGGATGGAGTGTGTCACTGCACCATCACTCCTTGTCCAGGGGCAGCTCGGAGCCAACTAGGCCCCCAGTCTCAGGTGGTGCGGGGAGCAAATGTCCCCCACCACAGAGAACACCTGCTCACTGGGGACGCTGGTTGGTGGGCAGGACAGGATACCCTTGGCCACTTTCGACAGGGCCGGCCACACGTTGGCTTTGCCGGCCCAGTAGGCCAAGGGATATTATCTTCTGGGATCAATGCATGGCTCCTCTTCCAGGTAGGTCTTCAAAGCTGCTGAGGCACCATCATACTCCCTCTTGCAGCTCTGGGTGGGAACCACCTGCCCCACTGCCCTCAGACATGCTGCTTGCCCTTTTGTGATGGACCCCATGCTCCCCAGAGTGGCCTGCACAGAGGAGGAGCTTCTGGCACTAGTAGGGGTCTCATCCTGCTGCTGGTGCTGCTGCTACCACTAGGACTAGGGGCAGGGATAGACCCAGATGGCTGGAAGGGGTTGCTGCTCCCACTCCCACCATTCCCAGGAGCATCCTGCTGCATGGCCCAATCTGCCTGCCGGACCTTCTGCACCAGTGTACCCTTCCAGAGGTCATAGATCGCTGTCTCACATGCCATGCTGCCATTGATCCTGGGGTCCAGCATGGTTGCCAGGACATATTCCTCCTGGCGCATGAGCTCATCAAAGCATGCACTCAGCCCCGTCTTCAGCTTCCATGCCTGGTCAAGCACCTCATCGGAGAGCTTCCTGCCCGGAGGGCCACAATCCTGCCCCCCGATAATCTCATCCAGGCTCCTCTTGAGACTATGGACCAGTGGGGTTACCTGGCTGAGGGTGGCAGTGGAGCTGCTCACGGTCTCTGTCACGGCCAGGAACGGTCTCAGGATGAAGAATGTCTGAGCAATCATTTCCCATTCCTCCCTGTTGTACCCTGGAGGTGCCACGATGTCTGTCTCCAGTTCCATCTGATGCAGGGTGGCTTTCTGCTCAAGAAGTTGCTTGAGCATCAGGAAGGTGGAATTCCACCTGGTGGAGACATCCTGGATGAGCGTGTGCACCGGGGAACCTTGCTCGGCCTTCTTCTCCCGGAGGAGCTCGCTGCCCTTCACGCTGCGGTTGAAGAACCCCACCAGCTTCCTCCCCTGTTCAACCAGGGAGCTAAGGGTGCCTGGCCCAATACCCTTCTCCCCCAAGCCCAGAGCGTCCTTCACCATGAGATGCAGGGGGTGTGTGGCGCAATGGATGCTTGCGAAGCCCCCGTCATGGACTGTCTTGAATATATTGGCAGCGTTGTCCGTGACCACACACCCCTTGGTGAAGGCCATGCCTGGCATGACCCACTCCCTCACCATGGCGGCCAGGGCTGCCTCAAGGTTTCTTGATGTGTGGGAGCTGTCCATGACTTGTGCCTGAAGAAGGGCCCACCTGTACCCTGCTTCAGGACCCCTCCTGCCA
>QEPC01002769.1:2494468-2509864 GCA_003113815.1 Sphenodon punctatus
CCACTAGGACTAGGGGCAGGGATAGACCCAGATGGCTGGAAGGGGTTGCTGCTCCCACTCCCACCATTCCCAGGAGCATCCTGCTGCATGGCCCAATCTGCCTGCCGGACCTTCTGCACCAGTGTACCCTTCCAGAGGTCATAGATCGCTGTCTCACATGCCATGCTGCCATTGATCCTGGGGTCCAGCATGGTTGCCAGGACATATTCCTCCTGGCGCATGAGCTCATCAAAGCATGCACTCAGCCCCGTCTTCAGCTTCCATGCCTGGTCAAGCACCTCATCGGAGAGCTTCCTGCCCGGAGGGCCACAATCCTGCCCCCCGATAATCTCATCCAGGCTCCTCTTGAGACTATGGACCAGTGGGGTTACCTGGCTGAGGGTGGCAGTGGAGCTGCTCACGGTCTCTGTCACGGCCAGGAACGGTCTCAGGATGAAGAATGTCTGAGCAATCATTTCCCATTCCTCCCTGTTGTACCCTGGAGGTGCCACGATGTCTGTCTCCAGTTCCATCTGATGCAGGGTGGCTTTCTGCTCAAGAAGTTGCTTGAGCATCAGGAAGGTGGAATTCCACCTGGTGGAGACATCCTGGATGAGCGTGTGCACCGGGGAACCTTGCTCGGCCTTCTTCTCCCGGAGGAGCTCGCTGCCCTTCACGCTGCGGTTGAAGAACCCCACCAGCTTCCTCCCCTGTTCAACCAGGGAGCTAAGGGTGCCTGGCCCAATACCCTTCTCCCCCAAGCCCAGAGCGTCCTTCACCATGAGATGCAGGGGGTGTGTGGCGCAATGGATGCTTGCGAAGCCCCCGTCATGGACTGTCTTGAATATATTGGCAGCGTTGTCCGTGACCACACACCCCTTGGTGAAGGCCATGCCTGGCATGACCCACTCCCTCACCATGGCGGCCAGGGCTGCCTCAAGGTTTCTTGATGTGTGGGAGCTGTCCATGACTTGTGCCTGAAGAAGGGCCCACCTGTACCCTGCTTCAGGACCCCTCCTGCCACTGCCAAGCATTGCGTCTGGGTTCTTCCACCTGTGTGCAGTCACTGCCAGGTAGGCGTGCTGGGCGTTTCTGGCAGACCACAGGTCAGTGGTGAAGTGGACTGTGCCCCCCTCCAGCCCCTGCTAGCTCCTCCCTCACCCACTCCTTCAAAGCCCTGTAGAGCTGTGGCACCACAGTCTGACTCAGGGTGGAGTGGGAAGGCAGATTAAAGTTGGGAACCAGGAACCCAATCAGCTGCTGGAAGCCCCTGTCCTCCACAATTCACAAGGGCTCCCCATCCAGGGCAATCATCTCGGCCAATAGGCGCTTCGCTTTATCTTGGAAGCCAGTGCCACGGTGCCCTCCCAATGGCCTTGACAGATTCCCCCACCCCATCTCCTCCATGGTGGACTGACAGCGCTGCTGGGGAAACTCCTGCTGCTGTTCTGCCCCCCTAGCAGGAGGAATACTGCTCCTGCTGCTAGAGGCAGCGGTTGTTGCTGGTGCAGGATGCTTGCCCGCTGAAGGAGCCATTGCCTGGCTGCTGCAATCAAGATCCCGCTTGCATCCACTTCCCCTGACTTCCCGCTGAGCAGCAGAGCACTGTGGCATGACTTTAGGTGCCTTGCCATTGCCGTTGTCCCCAGGTTGCTGAGCACCTGCCCATTCTTTACCACCTTTTTTCACACAGTGCACTGCACCTCTCTGGGATCATCTCCCCGCACCTGCTTGAAATGATTCCAGACCGAGGATTTTTTTCCCCTCCTGCCTTCTGGCCCGCCCTGGGTGACACACTGCTGCCAGCGCTGCTGGGAGGGGGAGAACTTGGTGGCTCTGGCGACACAGCTCTGGGAGGAGGCTCAGCTATCACCTCAGCTGCAGACATCTCCTCTGTGGCACTAGTGTCTGCCTCTGACTCACTGTTGTCCGCGATCACAGTGATGTCCCATGAAGGGGAGTACTGGGACCCTGAGGTTAGACTGCCCATGCCCGCCATACTGCTGGCAGTCTCCCTGTGCCCCCCTCTATAGCTGCTAGTTTAAGGAATTAGAAAGGGGTTCACTGATTTAGGGTGGAGCCTATCTCTGTTAAGAGAATCCACTGCCCCTGTCTAATAGGATACAGCTCCTTTCTCACACCCTGCCTTAGGTGAGGCCTCTATCTGCTCCAGAGAGATATTCTGTTGTCCCTGTCCAATAGGGCACAGCTCCTTCCTCTACCCTGCCTTAGGGTGAGGCCTCTATCTGTTCCGGAGAGGTATTCTGCTGTCCCTGTCCAATAGGGTACAGTTCCTTTCCTGCACCTCAGGCAAACAGCTCCCTTTTAGTTCCCTCGGGATCTAGTGGAAATACTACTATTTGAGAGGGTTGGGGAATTACTCCTCTTCTATTTAGTAATGAGTCTTTTATTCAATCAAATAGACATTTATTCAATAATATCAAACAATTATCATATCAATTACCAAAGAGACACTTGCATTCAACATTCTGCTCTCATCTTGCTCTGAACTACTCAAAATACATATAGAAGCACATATTCTTACGTGATCGGAGCTTGATGACCTGGTTCCAGAGAAAAGCAGTCAGGGAGCCGAAACGATGCTGTTGGAGGATTCCCTAGATAGAGGAATCCCCAAAATGGGCACAACCACCGACCTCAGCGGTGCTCTGATAAGAACTGGCACTGATTACCGTGGAAGGCAAAGAACTAATCCAGAGTCAAGCCTTATATGCTGTGGCTGTCTTATGATTATCCAGAGTGCGGGGTTGTCAGTACTAAGCTTGTGGAGTGCTCCCATTGGTTGCCCCAAATCTGGGGTACCTTCTTGCTTAGTCATGATGTGAGGCTTGTTCTGACCAGTAAAGTCAGGCCCCCACCTCCCTCCGGAGTTGGGGATCAAGGCTCCTTAGCCCTGGCTTTAGCCCGCACATTCTTCTGAGAGTCATCTATTTGTCTGATAAGACCACACTCTTGCTTGTTCACCTCAACTTCTGTTATCAGTTCCTGTGAATTACCAACGTAGTTTGTTTGGGAACAAGAGACCTCCTGCTCACTTCTCCAGCATAATTTGTTCTATCTCTGACCAATTTCTGATTATTCTTTCTAATACTTTCTGTTCTTTGACTCAGATGCATTAACGCATGTGTTTAATAGTGTGTTGCCTAATTTCAAATATTCTATATAATGCTACATAGCACCCCCAATGGCCTACAAAAGTTACATTCCAAGTGTTATAGCTCCAGTGTGTACTCTTGGTTACATTTTAACACAAAGTTAGTTACAATAACATTCAGGGTATGTTTCTGTCACATTTGTGCCAGAGAAGCACTTCTGGTTTAGTTACAATTTAACACAGAGTTAGTTTATGGCACATTTGAATCAAAGACGCATTTCTGATCTCAGTCACATTGTAGCAAGGAGATTAGTATTTTAGTTAAGCCCAAAATCATGTCAATTTCTAACAGTCGCCCCCTGTTAATCTGGGATCTTCCCAGTTAACACATAATTCTTTTTTTTATATTTTGGGACAACATAAAATGCTCTGTATCTTAGGGTGTATACCTGAGGTTTTTCAAATTTCATGGTATTAACAATGCATGCATATGAATCATCATTATGTCTGCATTGCTTGTACTCCTGAAGTGGTAGTGGGCAATTTTTCAATGATGTTATTCAGTACACTTAATGCTTTGTGTGTGCATGTGTGTGTGTGTGTGTGTGCACGCTGAACAGCCATCCTGGTTGTGTTAGCCAATGCTACAATAGCATTAACTGTTACCTCAATTTGTTGCTTCATTAATTTGTACCAATCAGATAGGGTGAGAACCAATGTTTTAACCCTTCCTAAGCTAACTACTATGTATATCTATCTAGTAACTATCTATAATAACTATCTATCTATATATACAATATTACACAGGGGGAAACACAAAGAACACAGGGAGGGGTACAAAACTGAAATGAAAATCAATCTAATAATAAAAATCAATAATATTAATAATTAATAATATTATTAATAATTAACAAATAATTAATCATTAATAATTGATTAATAATCACTCTAATAATAAATAATCCTACTCTCCACCCACCACCCAACCACGGAGCAACAGACACCACTGCCGATTGATCCTTGGGTGGTTGGTGGGTGAAGATGGGTGTTGCGTGGGAGCACACACCCACCTACAACCACCACAAGGGGTGTTTACACAAACTCCTCCACGCATATCCACCCAGAGAAACTGGGTGGAGACAGCTTGTGTGAAAAGAGCCCTTGCTGATTGGCTGCAGTGTCACCCTGCAATATGTATAATAAAATGTAACACCCATTTTATTGGTGTTAGAGTGTCTGTGTAAAAAGGGCCCATGTAAACGTCCATGAGTGGGTGGCTGAACATTCACGACCCACCCACCAACACCCACGGAGCAACTGAGAAGGAGTCAGCATGCTCCATGGGTGGAGGTGGGTGGAGATGGGTGTTCAACACCCACCCATCCATGTAAAAACCAAAACACCCACACCCAGGTGGATAGGTTCACCAATACCACAAAGAGATGGCTAGAAAGGCCACGCAGGTTCCCCCAGGCAGACATGCCCACTGGGGGAGACACCGCCCACCCGGCTGGGAGCCCTTAAAGGAGAACCGAAACATTCACCGACTCCCAAAATGTCTGGAAGGAAAGCAACCGACAAAAAAAAGAGAGCCAGTGCCGTGACATGCACATGACGGACCAGGGTAAGCCAAGGGATCCCAGGATGCCCAGGAGAGGGGATCCCGGCCCAACGGCACGGGGGGGGAGGGAAAGACTGCTAATCACAGCACACCTGTTCCGGTACAGGTCCAAGGGCATACTGCAGCGCCCGCTCTGCCTGCATCCCTCCAGTCCACCACGGCCATGGGACACATGGAAGGGAGCACAACCGACATCAAGGTAAGAGCGAGGGTACCTCAACAACCCGTGAAGGGAGGGGCCGCACATCAATACAAGAAACCATCCCAAGGGAACACAGGGTGGGCAGCTGACAGCTAACCGTTACCACCCCCACCCCCAGGAGAGCACCCATACACAGGAGCAATGCACCACCAGAGAGATGGCCAAGGAGGGCCTCCATGACAGCCAGGTAACGCTGCCGTGACCCCTGGTGGGAAAGGGGAAGGATCCCCCAATGGGAGCAAAAGGGGGGCTGTGGGACAGATGCTAACCCCCATGCAATACCCCAAACAGGAGACGACCAGCTCCACGGTCACCACAGCTACTGGGCGGGTCCCCCACATGCGGTACCCAAGAGGGGGAGCCCTGGTCAAGGCAGGCGACCCGGGACTTCATACATGTGGTGGGGGCCAAAAAGGTCCAGAACGACCTGGTGCGCAGCTACAAGACCAGACAGGTCTATGAAGCCATTGCCCAGGAGATGCAGCGGCAGGGGTACAATAGGGATGTCACCCAGTGCATGCAGCAAACAAAGGACTTGAGGTCTGGATATAAGTATATCAAGGACAACAATCCCAAGTCCAGCCATGCCATGCATACAATGGAATTCCACGATGAGCTGGACTTGTTCCTTTGCATGGATGGGGACATAGTTGCTTCCCGCATACACAGCACCGCCTTCGTCAGGGGCAGAAAGAGGGAAAGAACAACACACACACACCCTGCCCAACCCCCTGGAGCAGGGGAAGAACACTGCCCCTGGTGAGGCCAGTCAGGATGCGGGAGGGGACAGCCTCATCACATAGGGGGAGGACACATCCCAGGACACCGCTCACAGAAACATCACTCTCCGCGTGCACCCACAAAACCCACAAGGTGACAGGCCACGGGGACAGGGGGCACATGTGGAGTGGATGGACACCGGGGACACCTCCCAGGATGCAGAGGAATACGATCCAGGTAGGGACACAACCAGGTCCCGGGGGGGGAGGGTTCCGGCCACAGTGACCGGGACCCAAGCTGGGCATCAGGGATCTATTGATTGATCCCTATTCCCATTACAGCTCAAGGGTGCCTAGATGTTCATGAGGAGGAGGTAGCAGAGGAGGAGGTGGTTGAGGAGGAACCAGTGGCACCCCCGAGACCTGGTCATCAGGACAATGATGGTAGGCCAACACGGACAAGGGAAGGGCTGTGGGTGGTTCCAGGGTGATGGAGTAGCGTACTGTGCACAGAGGCAGCCCCTCGAGTAATACACCCACCATGCAAGACAAGGAAGGGCTGGGGGCCTCCACAGTAGGGGAACGTAGCTACACAGGTCAACATCTCCTGAAAGGAATGCAGATGTGGGGTCACAAGGGAGGATGGACCTTGAGACATGCCCACAATGAGGTACTGGGACAACATGGCCCCGGGAGAAGGCGTGCCCATATGGGGCCACCACTGCGGTCTGACACAGAATACGGGAACCCCACCCTGTCAGTCTCGATCAACACAGGGACAGACATGGAAAGGGTGCAGGAAGTCCCAGTGGCACAACATTTGCATCACTAGGGGTACAGGGTACGGGAATGGCAAGTAACACAACCCATCGGGTAACATGTCTTGCACAGATGAGCGAGAGGTGCTGCCGCCAGCAATGCTGAGAGGAATCAGGAGATGCGGGCCAGGAATTGGAGGAGGAAAGAGGACCCGGGGAAGGAACTGCTGCAGGAAACCAGAAGGTTAGCCAAAGTGCACTCTGAGGAGATCACCCTCACCAGGGAGGTGCAAAGAGGGGAGGGGGATAGGAACCGGGACATGTTGGCAGCAATGCTCAACCAGTCCCACACTGAACACCTGTGGGACAGGTGCCAGACTGCCACCCTCCACCGCAAGATGTGGCTCGACAGGAATGAGAGGGTGAGGGCCCGTGTCACGCTGGAGGGAACATCCGCATGGGCCTTGACCTCATGGGGGAGGCAATGGGGCTCCTACAGAGAGAACCCCAGCGTGACATGGGCCCTCCAGGTGCGGATGGGGGGATGGCAGCCGACTATCACCAGGACGCCCTCCCACAGGTTCAGGTGCCCCCTCCCCAGCACCAGGGATGGGTGAACAGATCGTGGTTCGGGTTCGGCCGTTCGGTTCGGCTGCGTTCGGTTCATCCGTTCAGTTCGGATTCGTTCGGTTCAGATTCGTTCGGTTCGTTCGTTCACCGAGTTCGGGTTTGGCTGTTCGGTTCATTCGTCCGAACAGGCTGTTTGGTTAGGCCGTTCGGCTGTTCAGTTCGGCTGTTCGACTGTTCAAGTGTTGTTATGGTTGTTGTTTTTTTTAATATGGTTTTTTGGTTTTTTATTGGGTTTTCTTTTGTTCTTTATTTGGTTTTTTGGTTTTTATATGGGGTTTTCTTATATATATATATATATATATATGGATATATATACATCCAATATATATGGGATGGGGGGGAATCTTCACAAATAGAAGAGGAGTCTGTAGTGAAATACATACATTACATACTCAATGAGTCTGTACAGTGCATAACACAAGGTTTCAGTTTATGGTTTAAGTTTCATTTCATTACAAAAGTGAAATGAAACTTAAAGCAATCTAAAAATCCTACTCAACACCTGCTGTTCAGGAACAGTGACTAGCTCAGAAGGTGTTGGGAAGTGGGGAGGCAGATAATTAGTTTCGTTTCTTGCAAGCCTCTCCACCCCTGGTGCCTGGAAGTCTGCTCCTCAGTGACTGACACCTCCCTGTAATGTTTGACCTTCCAGTGAACCTTTTTTTGCCACCCGAACTCATCCGAACGCGATCCGAACTGACCGAACTGTTCAGCCATTTCGCCGTCCGGTGTTTGGTTTGTTCGGTATGTTCGCGTTCGGGTTCGAGTTCAGTCGTCCAAACAGTTCGAGTTCGGGCTGAACTCCAAACTTCTGAACCGCGTTCGCCCATCCCTACACAGCACATCGACCAACCCTTGTTTCCCCAGAAGCACCCCTTCCCTGGCATTGCGCACAGGGTCCTCCTCCCCCACATAGCCCCACAACAACAGCCTGTGGGGCTGCCCTTCCAGCCCACACCCCTCCCAGTTCCTCTATAGCTGCCTATGAGACCCCTCCTCCTGGAACTATGGCCTCCCCTGAACATCCCAGAACCCCCAGGTGACCAACCACCCATGCCAGCCACCCCACCAGCTCTGGTAAGCCGGATCACATATCTGTCTCTAAAGGAGGCGAGGGGAATGCATCGCTAACTGTAGAGGGCTGGGTGGAGGGGATGCAGCATGGAGGTCCATGGAACCCCCAGAGGGCTACAGAAAGGGCTGTGTTGCAAGAGTTACTTGCCAGGTACTATTGTAACTCTTACCATATGTTCCAACATCGCAGGGTCCAAGACCCCAGCCCAGAGTGGAGTGGCAAGTGGATGATGGAGAGCCTGGACTGTCAGGAAAAGGATGGGGATATGCTCGAGATCAAACTGGGTCCTGTTCATGTAGGCACCAGTGCATCTTGATCCAGCCAAATGTCCGCTCCACCACGCTCCAAGCGGATGATAGGTACTTATTGAAGAGCCTGTGCTCTGGTGTGCGAGCCGTGAGATAGGCCCTCATGAGCCATGGGCTCAGCAGGTAGGCAGGGTCCCCAAACACCACCGGAACCATGGATGCTCCCTCAATCACCCGGTACAGGTTGGGAGTAATCTCACCATCGAACATGCGGGCATAGAAGGGTGACACCCTCAGAATGTGCACATCATGGCTCCTCCCTGACTATCCTGTTTACACGTCAGTGAACAGGCACCTATGATCCACAACGGTCTGGAGATTTATGGAGAACACCTGCTTCCAGTTCAGATAGTCCGTCTTGGCGTGTGGGTGCCGGATGATACGGATGTGGGTGCTGTCTATCGCTCTGATAAAATGGGGGAAGTCCATGTCTTCAAAGCTGCGGATCACTACCTTGGGATCCCAGAGCTGAATGACCCGCTCGAGTAGCAGTTCAGTTCCACTATCGGGTCACACACATCGTGGAGCGCCCTGTTAATGGTAGCAGTCCCCAATCCAAACTGCTCACCAATGCTCCGACAGGAATTGGGGATAGCCAGCCTCCACACCGCCATGGCCAATCGTATCCCTGGCGGCAGCGGATACCGCATGTCTCCTCCGGAGATGTTGGTTCAGGAACTCACTGAGCCGGGTCAACAGGGAGCGGATCATGCTGAAATGGTCCATCCATTCCTCATCTGTCCAGGTGGCCAGCATGTTCTCCCACCATTTATTGGTGCGTGAACACATCCAGTTCATCCTCCGAGTTGGGACAATCACATGACAGTCGTAAAGGTTGAGGGGCCACCGGGAAAAGACAAGCCGCATGTGCTGGGACACTTATGTTCTGAAAAGGACATGTCGCCGAGCAGCTATCCTCCTCACCCACCGCAATGATGCTGCTCGGTGCATGTTGGCTGTTCTCCTGCGTCATGTCCCCTGGTTGTAAGAGTGGGGTTCTGGCAGGAGTATCTCAGTCCATTGCCGGAACGTCTGGGTCAGGATCATGAAGCAAGCTCCCAGGACTGTGAACAGGATGGCTCTCTCCTCAGGGGGCTCTTCATCAGGCAGCATGGTACCACCAACACACACTCCGTGAGAACCCACCACCTAAAACAGGGATGGATCACCATGCAGGTACCCTACTAGCCTGAATGGGTGGCTTGACCCAAGGCCTGCACAGCTGTGAACGTGTCCCACTAAAGTACCCAGCCAATCACTGGGCTGAGTACTAACCAACCACCTGGTTGCAGCCTGTGCCTGCAACCCCCATGCCCTGTGCACCCAGCACACCTACACCATGCTTCACATGTCCCCTGTTGGTAAACGGCTGTCCCAAGGTAATAGGGGCCGCTGCCACAGGCGAACCACTAAGCACACCCTCCTCCCCCGTGCTCTGCATGTACACCCAGTATTGGACAGCACCACCTCTGTACAAGCTCTGTTCTCTTTCACGATTACCTCTCATCCACCACACCCCAACCACCTCTCTCTGCATGCCACACCCGGGCTAGAACCAGCCCACATATGTACTTTGGTGGACCATGCCTGTTACCATTTGATTGGTGCAGTACCTTGGGTGTGTTCCATGGACCTGGTAGGGATCACCGCTCACTATCCCACAAGCACATCCCCCCACTGGCACAGACCACCTGAATGCCAGGGGGTTAGGGCCACAGTGGGGCTGCACTGTGGCCAAGGGGGCCTACCTCCCCCCCCAGTGTCCGTGACACGCCCCTGTGCGATCAGTGAGCAAGATGCTTCCGCACCAGCCCTGTATCTGTCACAGCAAGTGAAGGCCATGGCATTGTGCAGTTGTGCACAATCAAGTTATGCTGCATGAAGTGCCTCATTAGTTCTGTGCTAGAGGCAGTCATGGCCTTGGTCATCTATCATCACGTGTGCTGGAACGTGTCCGCCTGGTGTGTGGGTAGGGATTCATAGGGCCTAGAAGCCTGCCCCCTATCAGCTGTGTAAGGTCACATGCCGGCTACCAATGCGCAGCTCCTTGCACATTGCTCATTCACAGCCGCTCTCTGTTGAACCCCTGTGCAATCCAGCAACCAGCCCTTGAAAAGGTACTGGAAGGGTGTGGAACAGGCCCCAGGGCTGGTGGTGGTGCCAGGGGGGAGTGATTGCCATGTGCCAACATGCTTTTGGGAATGCTATGGCAGAGCTGTGATGTCCAGCTGCTTCTGAGCGACCCCCTGTCAGTCACGGTTGGATTCAGTCTCCTGACACGGTACATGTGGGTGATGGGTTATCCATTCAGGGGTCCAGCTTGCTGGAGGCATGCCAGGGAGCTTGGCTTCACCCTCCTGCAACAACCTCTTTGGGGGCACCCAGCCACCATTGTTGTGCCACGGACCGCACAGGAGATCATGGCTGTTCACCAGGTTCGCCGCTCAATCTGAGTATGCACTGGCCCTCCAGGGCAGGGGTCCCCCTGTTGCTACCGACTACACTGGCATCCCACTGCGTGCCCGTGGCATATCGCGACCACAATCGGAATTCCAGACCATTCTTGAGGAGATGGGTTTGCTACCCTCCAATGTTGGTGGACCACTACTTACCGGGACCCCTACCGCACTGGAGCTGGGTCCCCTGAAATAGGTGCTGAACCTACCAGATGTCAGGGTTGAAGCTGCCATGGAGAACCACCTCCTGTCCCGGTTCATGGTGGATGCGCATATGCATTCCTGGGGATTCCGCAGGGGCTTATTCGCCTAGGAGGGTCTTGTCCAGGGGCCGATGTTTCAGGAGCCCTCTCTGGCCTCTCCCTGAGCTGTGCATCCCAACCTCCCACTCCATGGCAATGTGTTCCCCCATGACTGTGCTGTGCCTTGCCTCCCCTTGGACAGTGCTGCTCCTCCCCACTGTATCATGCAACCCAGTCAGTTGCCCCATCTGCTGGACCCCATCACATCTTCTGTATGCTCCCACCTCGATCCCTGTTGCATTAACAAGTGCCTCCGTCCCTCCTGGAGTGGGTGCAACGATGCCCCAGAGTGATGGTTGCGTGGAACGCCCACGGGCCCGTGATCACCTGTTCACCAGCCTCTGTTTGCTCGTACCCCCCTTTCTCCCTATCACAAATAAAGACCTTGCCTGTGACTGTACATCCTATAGTGCTTTTGTGACAGCGTGCCGCTCCAATCGCTTCTCCCATGTCTACATCCTTTCCTGTGTGTGCGTTTGTGTGATCAGGGTCCAGGGGGGTTGTGTTCGGGATCACTGGGGTTGTCAGGTAGCAACCTTTGGTGTGTTATGCATTCCCCTGGGGGCTCCCTAATGGATCGTGGGTTCGGCCTGTGTGGTTGTGGGGGCCCAACGCATTCTGTTGACTACACCGTCCTTGATCTGTCCTGCGACTCTGTGCGGGCCCCCGTCCTCTCTTCAGCCCCGATATTCCATGTGGTGGTGTTACTTGACTAGCCTGTCATGGGTTGTGTGTGCCACATGTGTGCTGATGCTGTCCCATGGCAGTGCTGTCTGTTATGCACCAGTACATGGGAGGGGGCTGGCTGGGTGCAGGCCCCCCGGACCCAACCCCTCCCTAGCGGCTACTGTTGCCCTGGAGGCCTTGGCACACACCGAACATGGTGTCAGGCAGGGGCAACCCATTGGTTGGGCTCCCCGCTGGGGTTGCCCCCCCATCACCCTTTCTGTCACCCCCATTGGTTCCCACCATCTGCACTGTTGACAATGGATGGGCGGCAGGAGAGATGGGCTACTGACCGTGAGTGCGGGCTTTTTCAGGCCCATCAGTTGTCTGCCCGTGTTCCCGCTTGATCCGAGCGGTTTGGGTTTTGGCATGGGTGACCCGGGGTCCATGTTTGGGATGTGCATGCTATGTGCTTCATGACCTCTTTTGACCTGCACTGTTTCCATGCACCCTTTCACCTTCTCCCTCTCCATTCTCCCTGCTAGCTACTCTGGTTGTTTTCCTGGCCATGCTTCACCTGGGACAGATGGCCGGCCAGCTCCAGAGTGCGGCCTCGGAGCTCCATGCTGGGGCACGACTGTACAAGGAGATCAGTGAGTATGCTGCATGTGTGCGGGGCCCTCTCCCCGGGTGTCTGTTTGGGGTTCCATGTTGTTGGGGCTCTTGGACTGTCCTAATGGCTCGACCCCTCTCCCTTTCTCCCTCAGTGCAGACAATGATTGCAGAGCGGACCAGGAAGCAGGAGCAGGTTCTGCAGCTCCTTCTGCACCTTCTACATTGGGTGCACCAGCTTGACCGTGCTCAGGAAGATCGCTGGAGCCGGGCATGGGGTCGGCATCCCTATTGAGGGGGGGTGGGGATCCGCCCCATCAAACCTCTTGGTGTCAGCTTCCCAGCTCGACTGTCCCTGTTTACTGTTCTTCCCTTTCTTCCCTATGTATTAAAGTTGGTTTGCGCCCTTCTCCGGTTGTGCGTGTTCTCCTTCCCTGTGTGCTGTTCTCTTGTGTGGGCGCCTCATGGAGGTTGTGCCTGGTTACCTGGCAGGTGCGGGGTATGTAGCATCCCCCCCCCCTCACTTGGTGGCTGTGCTGCAGCTCTGTCAGATCCTTTGGGGTTGACCGTGGGGTCCCTGTCCTGGGGATTGTGGCCATTCGGCTGACTGTCTTGCCTTCCTTATGTCCCCCTCTGGCCCTGTGTTGATGCCCCCCTTTCCCTGTGGTCCCTTGGGATGAGGGTCCATCCCCTTGGCTGTTGTCCTGGTGCCTTGCCCCCTCCCTGCCTTGGTGTGGGTCTCCCCCTTCATCCACACGCATCCGTTGTTGGTGTTTGGAGAGTTGCAATGGCTTTGCTGGCGGTTGGTGTGTTCTGGGGTCCCTACCCTGCCATCCTCTGCCAACCCAGCTGTGGTGTGCACTACTGTCCCTCCCTCAGTGACCGCCTGTGTCCCATTCCCAACTTGTTTTATGGGGGCCTTAGGATTGTGTGTGGGGGGACTTTGCCGGGGGTGTGTATGTTGGGGGACCCTGCTGCTTTAGAGCTATGACTTTCTCCCCTGTGCCCCTTCCTGCCCCCCGCCTAGCCCCCACACAGGGGTCCCCTCACATCCTTGGCAATGCAGCCCTTCCCTGTCTGGTTGTGTTCACGGTTGTGTCTGGGCGGGTTCTGGTTTGTAGGGGTTCCGTGGTGCCCAGCTGTCTGGCCTCTGTCACGGGGCTGCCCGGGGGCCGCTACTTTGTGGTTCCTGTCATCCCTGCTCCCTCCTACCCTGCCTGCACAGGGTCTGGCAGTTCAGGGGCAGAGCTGCATGACGCGGTTTCTTTTGTCCTGTCAGCCATGTTGTCACGTCGCTGTCTGTGCTGTGCATGGATTCCCTGCCATTCAGTGTCTTGGCTGTCCGTGTAAATGTCATGGGTCTTTGCATGGTGTTTCCCGGGGTGGGTGTTTGCCTGATGGGTGTGTGCCGGCCACTCCACTTCTGTCCCACAACCCCCCACAGCACTGTACATGTAAATGTCTCTTGGCTCGGTGCCACCAGGTGTTCGCTGGGTGTGTTCACCCCCCCATCTCCACCCACCAGACCAGCGGCAGGCCGGTGGCATCCGTGTAAAAAATGCCTATTTTAACATTTCCAATAAAAGTTAAAAGTGAGATTGGGTGTAAACAGATGCTGTCTGCCCTCGGAGCTGCTTCAGGGGTGCACCCCCACGTCTGCCCACTTGTAGCCCTGCATGGGTCCATTTTAAATGGTTGCCCCAGCCCACAGTCTTCCTGTGCAGCACCCCCACACACACACACCATAGAGTTGGGAGTAGATCACCCAACACTCTAGGCTGGTGTCCACAACTCTATGGTGTTGGCCACAGCTGGCCAAAAGTGGAGCCACAGCATGAGTCCACTGAGCAGACAGACAGCAGACAGCTCCACCTTGGACTGGTGTCCTGGGTTTGGCCATCCCACTCTGCAAGCAGTGCTCCAGGATGTTCTGGAGCACCACAAGCAGGACTGGCTGCCTACTCCGCTTCCACAGCTAGCAGCCTTTAGACAGATGGGCCAGCCTCGGGGTGAAGCGGACTGGGGCAGCTCCTCTGTCTAAAAGCACCTACAGAGAGAGAGATATTATATTTCTCTTGCAGGCTTCCTTTGGTTCCACCATTTTATCATGCTTCTTTGGGGATCCCAAATTCAGAAAAGCTTTTAAAAAAAAAAAAAAACAGCTAGGCTTTCTTAGTAGATTTGTAACTAATTTAATCAAAAATAAACTGGAATTTCAGGCAAGGTGATGACTTGAAACAACATTGGTAACAAGTGAAAATGTGCCTGTAAGATATTCTGATCCAACTTCACCTGATTCATGGGGTCAGGGCCTCCACAACCAGTTCCACACTTTCAGGAGTTCCACCACCAATCCAGATTTATTCACAGTACCTCCGTTTACAGGTTTCCCTGCCTGGCTACACAGGGTTGGCCCCTTTGATCTCAGGGGTCCTCTGGCTCTTGTTCCTTCTAGACTTGGATATTCCTGTTCTTCCATCCTGAGGGCTTCTACTCTGCAGCCTTCTGCCTGGTTGTTAACCAAAAGCTCTCTGGCTCCTGGTCTCTACCCTGTGCCTGCTCCAGCTGGTTTGCAGTTTCCTGCCACCTCCAGCGGAATCTACTCAGCTATGTCCTTGCCAATGCCTGGCTCTTTTGACCAGTGGTTCATGTAAAGGGCAGGTGCTTGCATTGCATTAGGGATGGGCGAACGCGGTTCGGAAGTTCGGTGTTCGGCCCGAACTCGGCCTGTTTGGACAACCGAACACGAACACGAACACGAACGCACCGAACGGACCGAACACCGAACACCGAACACCGAAATGGCGAACACACCGAACCGAACACCGAACTACAAAATGGCCGAACACACCGAACGGAACCGAACACCGAACTACGAAATGGCCGAACAGTTCGTTCAATTCGAATCGCGTTCGGTTGTGTTCGGGTGGCTAAAACATGGTCTTCTGTCAGG
>QEPC01002769.1:2525504-2541863 GCA_003113815.1 Sphenodon punctatus
CAGTCTACTCCTCCACACCCACCCGCAGATGCTTACTGAAGATGCTGGAAATAAAAGCCCCTCCGACCACCAGCTCCCGCCGCCTGCTCTCAAGAAGCCTGTCTCTCTTTCTTTCTGGCACACCGACACAGACACAAGCCCTGCCCCTGTCTGCAAGTTGAGACCCTGCTAACCAAACTTTGAAAGGAAACTTAAGGGGTACTACTATTCGTTTTTGGGCCTGTTCCCCAGAACTTGGGGGAAAGGCAAAAGGCAGCGGGGCACAGCACAGGACTGAGGGGTGGCCATCCTGTGCTCTGCCATTTCATAGCCATGGGCCAAGGCGAACTCCACGGCCCCTTCCACGTCTGCATGCCACCTGGAGACTGCCTGGTGGTAGAGTTCCAGTCTCTCCATCTCTATGGAGATGTACTGGGAGTACGCCTCCACCTGCTTTTTCTCCACCTCGAGAGCCTGGAACTTTCCACCAGGTGGTTCTCCATGGTGCGTATGCCCATCATCATCTGGCGGCCAGGCCTCTCCACTTCAGCCTGAAAGGCCTTTGCCACTGCAGACTCCCAGGGCCCTTGGGACTCCACATCGGGGTTGGAGGAGGAGGAAGGGCTTTGATGGCATCGCTTTCGGGTTGCCTTCCCCCCCTTCTTCTGACGCTGATGCTCCAGCTCCATGGCCACGCCAGAGTCCTCCTGCCACCTCACCGTCTGGCCATGGAGCCTTTCAATATGGGCGATTAACCCCGATGTGGTCCCCTCTCTCTGCCTCCTGAATCTTTTCCAGCAGATCTAAAGAGCATAAAAAGATAGGAACATAAGAAGTGCCATACTGTGTCAGACCAATGGTCTGTCAAGCCCTGCTTGCATTCTGTCTCCACAACTGGGTGGGTGACAATCTCTCTCTGCAGGGGACTTCCATTCCTAACAGGTCATAGAGGGCAATGCACACCCTGTTGTTCCAGCCCCCATGCCCTACCGTGCAGACAGCATATTTTTCATGCTTCTCAAACCACCTCCAGACATCAGACCTTGTTCGCCCACTGTCTGAGGGTGGCACTGGTGACCTCCGCCTCATTGTTCTGTGTGGCGTGGCACCAGCGCTGGTATCCGATTCCTCTCTGAAACAGGAACACATAAACAACACCTAAATAATATCATGCATTTATGATAATGCCTCTAGTCCTCCCTCCTTGGGGTGCTAGGGATGGCGATGGGAGATGGTGACCCTGACTGGCACGTGCAAATCCTGCCCTTCTTGGGGAGCTAGGGATGGCAACTAGAAAGACTCTTGCTGGCAGGTGCCAATCCTGCCCTCCTTGGGGTGCTGCTAGGGAGGGATGGCAATGGAGAGACCCTGGCTGGCAGGTGCCAATCCTGCCCTCCCTGGGGTGCTGCTAGAGAAGGATGGCAATGGAGAAACCCTGGCTGGCATGTGTCAATCCTGCCCTCCCTGGGATGCTGCTAGGGAGGGATGGCAATGGAGAGACCCTGGCTGGCATGTGCAAATCCTGCCCTTATTTGGGGGTGTTAGGTATGGATGGCAACTGGAGAGTGGGGATGGCTGGCAGGCACATGTTTGGGTGGGGGTACTACTCGTGCTCATGCCTGACTGCTTGAAGAGCCCCCCACACTACAGTACCCTCTCTCTCTGTGACAGACATCCGCTGCTACCCACTGATGCCCACTGTTTGTGCCTGACTGATGCCCACCACCCACGCACCCACCCACACGCCAGTGAGCCGCTCTACCAGATAGAGCCTTAAGTTTCTTGTCCTCAAAGTAAAAAAAAGTTTACAAACCTGGCAACAGTGGCAGCAGCACCTCCTGTGCCTGCCAGCTCTGGCTCCTCTTCCACCAACGAAGGTCCAGCAGCGGCAGGAGAAACCTCTTCCTCCACCACCGGCTCTGCCACCTTGGTCTTCCCCCAGGCCCGGCGTTTAATGGTGGTGGCACTGGTCACCTTCTTCTCCATTTTTTTTTTAAAAAAATTTAAACACACAGCCAACAGCCAACATAACACACACAGCACCCACCAACACTCACCAACCAGCCAAACCAAAACCAACACCACCACACAGCCAAAACACACACAAATCAAAAACAAACACACATCCAGCCACAACACATGCTCTCACCCACACAAGCTCCGAACGCACTCGAATTTCCTGTTTCCGGGGCGATCACAGGTTCTCGCGATACTTTTTCCAAACGCCCGAATCGAACCGAACACGACCGAACCGAACGGCCGAACCCAAATGCAGCGACCAAACCAAATGGCTGAACCGAGCCAGCGAACCAAACTGAACCAAACTGAACAACCGAACCCGAACCGTGATCTGTTCGCCCATCCCTAGTAATCTCCCTCAGTAACCATTTTTCATACACACAGACACACTTATCTAGTGTCATTTGCTGACTTGAAGAAAAAGAAGGATGAGCAATTTCCATGGTTAATGCCACTTTTAGGGTATTAACAAACGAGAGGGGAGCCCCCTCGGAGTCTGTGGTCACTCCGTGGGGCCCCCACACAGCCACCATCTGCAGGCTCCATGCGGGACCAAAACCAACAGGTAGGTGTGCTTCCCTGCTGCTGTCTGCCCATGTGTCGCCCCCTTACCTCCCCCATTAGAGTTGTGGTCACTTACCCAACACTCTAAGCTGGCACCTGTGACTCCATGGTGCTGAACACACATGCATGCCCCAATAGACGGCAACCACATGGGCACCCCATAGCCCTCCCAACACACAGGAGGTGGCCATGGGGCAGCATGTTTTCCCTTAGTAGCCCAGATTAGACCACACTGCATTATTGGACTTACCCAGGATGACACTGTGAGTAGTGCCCCTAGGATGAATATCTGGCAGTCACCGGACAGATGAGTGCGTGAATCCAGGGTTAATGAGGGTTAATGTGCAGTAACATATTGTCTGTTACATCCTTAGTCACACAAGAAGGAGGGACTGTTGTACAGACAGATTACATGAGATTTGGGACAAATCAGAACTATCATTAGCACTTCATACATAAGAGAGATGTTACACATGCCATTCGCTGCATAAGGCTTTTCATTATAATATCATCTCTCTACCGCTAGCCTTCTTTACCTTGGCTCATTGCTACAGTACATCAACCTGTTAGGGATGAGCGAACGCGGTTTGGAAGTTCAGACCGAACTCGACCAATTCAGTCGACCAAACCAAACTTCCAAACCAAACTCGATTTTCGAACCGAACTGAATTTCCAAACTTGGTTCTGTTCGTCCATCCCGAAAAGATAATATTCCATTTAGTTCAATGGGGTTTGAATTTCCGAACTCTGTTTGGAAGTTTAAAGTTCGGACCGAACTCGAATAGTTCGGTCGACCGAACCGAACTTCCGAACCGAACTTGATTTTCGAACTGAACAGAACCGAATTTCTGAACTCGGTTCTGTTTGTCCATCCCTACAACCTGTATTATACTTGTCCTCCTTATAACAAAAGCAGCTCTTTAAACACTTAAAATGCTTGGCTCCTGTTGATTCTCTTCTGAAGAGGGAGCCAGATACTTCAAAGGCTTACAGATCTCCTTTGTTTTTGCATATTATTTCTGAGATAAGTAAAGAAATATAATTATTCCATTTACATATGAGAATCATGTTGGAGAGTTACAGCATTTTTTTAAAAAAAATCTTATTTATATTTTTAGTAGTGCTATTTCAATTTAAACCTAAAAGACTCTGTTTGAATTTTAAAACACAGGTGCCAAGAATACAAAAAATCACTGTTTTGGAAGCACCGTTTTGGGGGACACAAATTACAGGTTTGTCTATTTGCACACGGCTTTCATTCTGAATCTTCAGTAGTTTTACAAAAGAGTTGAAATCTTCATTCTTCTTACATTCTAAGTCTGTTTTGCAAAAGAAATTCCTAATATAGTACCCCTGAGAACCCAACAAAGAAACTCCTAAATGAATAATTAAGAGGTGAATTAATGTTTTTATGATTCAAAATCTTGAATATAAATGGAGGGATGTTGCGTCATCATGTGGGCTGCAAGCAGAATAAAGGGTTATGCTAAATGAACACTGAAAATAGAAACTTTACCTTTTCCTTTAGAGTACATATTTAAAGATGACCTCTTGGTAATTACTCCTGTTTCTAAATCCCATCACAAGATGTAGCTTTTCCCCAAACTAGGATTCTAATTGCCACTTGTTATAATTAAAGAATCAAATCCAGCTCCCTGAGCATTCCACCATTTCCCTGTTCCCCATTGTTATTATTGAAATCTACCCATTGCACCCTCTTCGACCTTACCATACTAACAACTAGCTACTACACAGCTCAGTTACAGTATATGTAAAGGGTATTGTGATCGAGGCTTCCTCTCAGTCCTCACAGCATTTAAAATAATCTTCCAGAACTTTTGCCTCCTACTCAGAAGTAGATTTTGTAAACAGCATAGCTTTGCAAAACAATAGCTCTTAAAAAAATTTTTTAGCACAGTAATCTTTTAAAGTGGAGAATTCAGAAACTTCATGTCCCCTTCTTCCTACACTTAGGGTGTAGTGGCTCCATGCAACTCCCACACAGCTGCCTCTCACAGGTCCCGCCCTGTAGGGAGCACAACAAACAGGCAGGCATTCCTCCCCACTGTGATCTAACAGCGCACCACCTCTCCTCCACTGAGTTGCAGCCACTCTAGCAATACTCTAGGTTACACCTGTGCCTAACCCTCTAATGGTGCGAGCATACGCAGAGACCGTGCACACCCCAACAAATAGGCAGCAGCCCCATAGATATGCGTTGCTCCAATTTAATCCAAATTTGTCCACATGATGGGCTCCACATTTCTTGAGTTGACACCATGTGGGGTGGCCCAGGGGTGAAGATCGGGTGACCACAGGATAGACAAGCAGGTGGCTCTGGGGCTAATGGAGGCAAATGTAGGGCAACATCTCGTTTATTAATACCCTTAGGCTACTGTCAGCTCATGATGAATGTTCATACCATTTTTAACTTATTTCCCCATGTCATATGGCTTAACATGAAGTTGTTCCCCCAGACCATCCCTTTAAAATATAGGTGAACTCCAAGGTTAAAGAGGTTCCCTACATTCACCAGGGATCCAGGTTTATTCTTAATACCAGGAAAGAGACGACCATCTCTGTTCTACCCTCATTTTTAAAAAAAGAAACTTCTAAAAATGACATCTACTGGTAACATGCTTCAATCCTTACTTCCTCAAATCTGCCAGTTTGAGCAGCTGTGATGAAATAATTCTGCAGTGTACAGTACGATTGAAAGCTATTTGTATTTTCCCCAGTGTACCACCTACAACCTGGCCACTATCTCATTTAGTTTAGTATAGAGTTTTTGCTTTCATTTATATATGGAACACTATTGAAAAATCACCTGCAGGTTACTGTCTTTGATGCAAACTACAACACATGCATCAAGATTTTGTCTGTAAAACAATACCCAGATACATTGTTTATCACATACTTGATATGCAGCCTCACACACAGCACTAGTCTGGCCTAGTTATAACCTTTAATACTCTTTACAACATTGACAGAATGGACACCTCAGTTTACTTATTCTCCTCTCCTTAGTTTCACCCCTACTTCTAAGTTATGGTATGCCTTTGCTAGATAAGGAATACTGAGTCACTTTCTTATGTGGTTCAAACTCCTTCTCTTCCTGCAGTGGGTAGCTACATCAAATATCAATACTTCAAATTCACTAGTGTCTGCACTTGGTCCACTATGGCCTATATGATTCTGTGTTTGACCTGTTTCATAAGTTCCTTTGCTTTAGTCAAATAGCACGGGGTCCCTTACAGATTCCTCTTCTAAAGCCACCTAGGATTTATCTGGCCTAATATTGCAATATCTCTCTGATGGTAATGTGTTTCCTTTAATTGTATGGAAGAAATGTCATGTAGAATATTCACAGAATTGTCAGACTGTGGTAGGTAGTTTTCTCAACTTTCCCACTTTGGGGATCTAAAAAGCTATGTCCCCAAGGAATGAGTTCCACATTTATGCAATAGGATACATGTGCTTTGTATAATCAGCTGTGGAGTGTTTTAGGACACTTTTGTATGAACTGATTTATTTAATACTTTGAAGAGTACTTATTTTTCTTTCAGATTCTATAGCATTGCATTCGGCCAAACAAACTGAAAGAGGGTGTTGGGCAAACATCATCATATAGTTCTGCTAATCCGGCTTAATTCAAATATGCAAAACATCTCCTGTTCTAACCTCAGGCCACTCTATTTTTATAGACCGTCACTTGTGTCCAATTTCACTAAACTGTGCGGTGAAATTATTTTTTGTGTGTGTAAGTTTGTAACTGTTCCCCAATTTTTACACATTTTAACATTGTGCCTCTCTCTCTAAATATTTGTTATGGCCACGGCAATAGCCAGCGCCAAATAAATTTGAACTGAATTAAATATTTGTTTGACATTTGAAACAAAAAGCAACTGGGCACTTAGCTCCTGTTAGTACCTTTAAGAATCTGCCTCTAGAAGATTAAATTATCTATATTAACTCAGGGAGACAAAGTGGTTTGAATGATAGCTTTTATTGGACCAACTGTTGTTGGTTGAAATAAGGAAATGTCACTTGGGACCTTTGAGGAAGTGGGGAAGAGGGGGGAAGGGGGGGTTAGTGTTTTAATGCCTCCCTACCTTTTATTTTATTTTATTTTCCCAACCCTGTTTATATTGTTGTGTTTTTAATGGGTTTTTTTAAAAAAAAATTGTTGGTTTTATGATTTATTTATTGTTGTATGTCACCCCGGGATACCGTAGGCATGGGGGGGGGCGGCTAAAAAAATGTTTGAATAAATAAAAAAATTAAAAAAAACATGGTGACCACACTCTATCTCTAGATATTAACTCAGGGTAACATTTGTGAATTTTTTAATTGTTTTTTTATTGGAAAGATCTGAGATTAAGTGAAAAGGAAGGTAGTAGGCCTGGATAAGAGTGAACTCATTACACATTACACCTGTGCTCTAGACTCTGCACTGGTTGCCAATAGCGTGCCGAGCTAGGTTCAAGGTTTTGGTGTTGATCTATAAGGCCCTTTATGGTCTGAGCCCCTCATACCTCAGGGACCGCCTTGCCCTCCACGCCCCAGAGCGGCTCCTGCAGTCGGCCGGAGGTGCCTTCCTGGAGGTTCCCCGCGTAAAGCAGGGGGCCACAATGGAGAGGGAACTCCCTTCCGAAGGAAGCTCTCCTGGCCCCAAGCCTGTTATCATTCCGGTGGTGTTGTAAAACCTGGCTGTTCGCCCAGGCCTTTGGGGTGGGGGGTGGGTGGGTTAGGGTGTGTGTTTTGCTCCCCTGTCCTGTTTACTGTTTTAATGCCCGGGGCCCTGTTTTAAACATTTAATGTGTTGGATTGTTTTAAATTGTTTATATTTGTTTTTATGTATTTTTATTATTGTTGGAAGCCGCCCCAAGCTGTTTTTCAGGAGGGGCAGGGTATAAATTATAGAAATAAATAAATAAATAAATAAATAAACTCTTCTTCAGCACATCCTGATATACCTGTGAAAAGGAAAAACACTTTTCATGGCAGATCCAACTATGATTTGCTGTGTTAACAAACCTGATGGTAGCCCACTTAGGCCCGCAGGCCACCCATCACGATTGTAGGGAGCAGTCCAGATGTTTGTCCCAGTGTTCTCCCAGGCATATTGACTGCTAGCCTGGGCTGTGATCCCAGCTCCAGGATCACATGGTCAGGATCAGGTCCATCTGTGGAACAAACGTTTACACAGCCAGACCGGGGGGTGGGGGAATGTGCATGAATTGACTGGCCATCATGTGGGGGCAGGCTGCTGGTCAGCCCCACCCCCGCACTGTGCCCAGCAGCCCGCCCCCCACATGACCGGCAGTCAATGACGGCCACCATGGCTTCACAATTTTTTTTAAAAGCATCTGCTATTAACCACTATGAGAGAGAGGGTACTGGATTCGGTAAACCACAGGTCTGATGTATTATCACAGTTCTTATAACCCTCTTCACACAGCCTCAACTAGAGCTACTTCCTCCCTCTGGGCTTTTACGGTGCTTCAAATTTAATTTAATTTAATTTAATTTTATTTATTTATTTATTTATTTGGGGACATTTTTAGCCCGCTCCCTCCTGATCCCAACAGCAGCTCAGGGCGGCTCACAACAAAAGTCAAAAATATAAAACAATTCAATAATTAAAATCAAATAAATAAAATGTCTATAAAAATCATTAAAAAAGCAGAACCAAACCCCACCCCCATCCCACCCTACCTGTCTCCCTCCCCAAAAGCTTGGCAGAACAGCCAGGTCTTGCATTGTCTCCAGAATGAGGGGAGGTCTGGGGCCAGACAGGCCTCAGTCAGGAGGGAATTCCAAAATCTAGAAGCGGCCACCGAGAATGCCCTTCTCATCTTCGCCACCTGGGAAGCCCGGGAAACATCGAGTAAAGCATCCCCGGCCGACCACAGGGGCCGCACCATGGCCTGGGCTATGAGGCATTCCCACAAGTAAGTGAGACCCAGGCCGTTATGGGATTTATAGGAATACATTTAGTAGGGCTGCATTGGAAGAGGGCTGGGGCAAAGGGGGTGTCATATAGCCTCTCCTTTTACAGTGTCATGACATTCCATAGGGGCAGGGCCATGTCAGAGAAGGGACAGGAAAGACTGGATGGACCACCTCCTTTCTGACAGATCTGCCCCCAAAAGCCCTGATTCCTCTAGGTTACTGGGGCACCCCTGGCTGACCGAGATTCCTCCAATACTCTGACTTTTCAGACAAATGCACTAATGCTGGCATTATTTATAAAACCAGCATTATAATCATGTAGTTTTAATCAGAATTAAGTGTTCAGACGATCGTGGTCATGCTGATATAAATAATGAAACCAGCATGGTCGTTTGGACGCTTATGCCGGTATAGGGGTCAGTAGGAGGACTCTTGTCAATCCCATGGTTCCCTGAAGCTGAATTTCTGTTCCCTTCCTGCTGCTCCCATTATGGAGGTGGGCATGGCAAGGCGCACGGGATTATCATCCTGTTTACCTGCTTCTAGCTTGTGGCTCTTTATAAGTGACTTGTGGGCACCTCTGCCTTAAATCCAGAAGTTGGGAGCTGGTATGGATATCCCGAGTCCCTTTGGGAGGGGGAGTGTGCCATTCCTGGACTTCAAGCCCAGCCAGAATAAGAGACCCTCAGTGAGCACGGGCACTGCTCGATCCACGCCCAAGAGTCCAGAGTGGAGGAGGGAGAGTGCGTCTTGTGGGGCTCCTCCCTTGCTGAGACTCAGAGAGAGGGGAGGAGGCAGAGCCTGGGCAGCAGACAGCTGCCCAGATGCAGCCAATGGCTGTCCAGATGCAGCCCACTTGATTTAAAAAATAAACTGAGAGATAAGGGAATGAGAAAAAATATTTAATAAATCTATAATTAAAGGAAAAGAAATCAGGGAACAGAGTCCCTACGTCTCTAGTCTGCTTCCTGCCTAGGTGCCTCTCCTGGTTGCTGTGTGTGCAGCTGTGAGCCCCTCTCCCCACAACATCCTTGCTGCCTGCTGCTTGCTGTCATGAGTCCCTGGAGTGGATGGGTGGAGGGGACGTCAACTATATTTCCAAATCTCTATGGTCTAGGGGTTTAATATTGGTTTAGGCTAGTGCTGGTCAAGTAGTCAGAAAACTACTCGTGAGTATCCAGCTGAAGTTCTGAGAACCCTCAGCCAAATTCTTGTAGTAGTTTCCAAGGGTGGGGGGAAAGGAGGGGGGCAGAGGCAAGGGAGCCTGGAGGGGAGAGAATTGGCTAGGGAAGAGGGGGTGGGGGCCTAGAGAGGGCTGAGGAGGTAGAGTACTCACCCTCCGAAGGGGCTCCAGGGATATATGGCTTCTCCAGACCGGGTAAGTTTAAAAAAACCAAACAAACAAAAGCTGGGCATACTCCGAGGGCAAAATGGCCCCTTCTGAGCATGCTCAGACCTTTCCAAGATGGCGCCCCTGCCAGCGCCATCTTGGAAAGGTCTAAGCATGCTCAGAAGGGACCATTTAGTCTTTCTAAGCATGGCCAGCTTTTTTTTTTTTTTTAACTTACCCAGTCCGGAGAAGCCATGCATTGCTGGAGCCCATCTGGAGGGTGAGTACTCTATCCCTCAGCCCCCACTAAGTCCCCACCTCCTTAGCACGCCACTCCCAAGCCCCTGTTAAGCCCTGCCCACCCCTTTCCTGGACCCCACTGGCTTATTCACTCCATGGCCAGCAGGGGCCAGGGAAGGGGAAGCAGCAGGGGCCTAGTGCTGGCCTCCGACTGCCTTCCCTGTACTCAGCCAAGAATTGTCCAAGTTCCAAAGTTTCGGAGGCCATTCCTCAAAACTTTGGAAGTTGAAAACTCGAGTCGAGTATCGTGAAACTCTGGGTTTTCCAAGGCAAACTGAGGAAGGAGTTTCAGCCCTGGTTTAGGCGTTCACACAGACAATATTCCAACGCTATTTCAATCAGATATAGATAACACCTTTAAAATCTAGGTTGAACTATAACCGACATTTAACCAGGATTCATACCAGAAGTAGAACTATTTATACTGGTATGGCTGTTCAGATGATCACCTTCAGTCTGGATTTATTAGGAATAATACCGGTATGCTCATCTGAAAACGGCCTCTCGGTTAAAACCTGGAGTCTCTGGGCAAAACCTGGAGGCAGCAACCCTACTCTGAACTATTTCTTCCAGTTCCAAGGGGTTAAAATAAGCAGTGGGGAGGCAAGTCAAGGAATCAGCACAAGCCTTTTCCCTGCAGAAAATTCATTCTGCTGTAGCTAAAATAATCAAGGTGTTGCCCAACCTACAGCCCTGTTCAAGAGGGAATTGCTGCTGGCAGCAGCTCTCCTGCATACACAAGCTTGGGTGATAATTGTAACTCATGCACACAAAAAGCCTCCTTACTCTGCTTCATCAGCATCCAGCAGGGCTCACCACTGAGCCGTGTCATTATATGTATTAATCCTAAAAAAAAGTGTGTGGGGGAAGGAAGAATATGCACAAGGATGAGATTCAATTATAATATGTTTGTATATACATTCAAATCCACTCTCCTTTAACTATATGGAGATAATGACCATAGGGACCATTAATTATGACAGCAGAAAAAAAGACATAGGAAAACTTTGTCATTTTTGACAAGCTGGTAGTGTCCAAAATGGCCTATACATCACTGGACAGTGAGCTTGATGAAATGGTACGTGTGGGAACCAGAAAACAAATAGAAATAATGAAAGCTGCTATTATAGTATTACTTTTATTTTTGTTGCCTCGGTCACACTAATGCTCATGATTATTCAGTGGAGTGTGGACACTTTTGGCAAGGATTTCAGAAGAACTCATGACACCCCAGCTCCCATTGTTGGGTATCAAACTCTCTTCCCATAGAACATGTAGTATTACATATTAGTAAATGGAGGAAACCGTGGAGAATAGTATTCAGTAGATATTGAGATAGATGGGGAAAAGGTGCCTGATGTACATATTTATTTTTTATATTTATTTTTTATTTAGATTTTTTATCCCACTCTATCCCTTAGGCTGTACTCGGCCAAGGATTTTTCAAGTTCTGAAGTTTCGGAGGCCATTCCTCAAAACTTTGGAAATTGAAGTTCCAAACTTCGAGGAACTCGAAGCCACCCTGGAACTCTAAGGGGCTTACAATTTTTTAATTTATTTACTGTAGCATTAACAAATAACTAACTTGACTCTTAATCTTCACAACAACCCTGTGAAGTAGGTTAGGCTGAGTGCTCTGTGACTGGCTGAAGGTCACCCAGTGAATTCAAGGCTAAGGTGAGACTTGAACTGGGGAGGGGGAGAGGAGTGTCTCCCCCTACCTCCTGGTCCAAGTACTGCACTCTTAACCACTACACCACACTGGTTCAGTGCATTTATCTTGCTATATTAAATGAAGTATAAATCAGCTAAAGACCCGGTGCCTTCTCCCGTTCATCACCCCTTTTTTAATGTAGGGATAGTGGGATACAGCTGCTGCATAAGCCTGATTTTTATTAGCTACTTACTTTGTTTTTTCAGAGTTCATTACATGTTATTATGGGACACAAACCAGGGAGAGTGACTTGTATGGTATTACCATACACTGAAATAGAGGCCACACAATTTAAAGATGAAAGGCTGGAGCTAAGAGTTACCTGTACAGGTATACCTACAGAATTACATTCAGAGGAAGGGGTGGAGGGTGGAAAGGTCTCTTCACCCAGCCCCTTTCCAAGTGCTGTGATGCCACAGTGGGAAAGGAGTGTGGTCATGTCAGAAAGAGGCAGGGGACCCCCTTTGCCCTCATCCACTTCCAGTGTGGTCATGCCCCCTGTCTGGAGGGCTCGAAAGTGGCAGGGCCAGGCAGAAAGTAGAGGGGTGCAAATGCACCCCCTTGCACCTCTCTCTCACACTCATGAACTTTTGCCTGTTGCCCTGGCCTGAGTCAACTCTGGGTCATAAAGGTTTTGTGTATATGAAGGGGATGTGGCAGTAGGGGATGTGAGAAAGTAGAATCATAGGATCCTAGAGTTGGAAGGGATATCAGAGGTCATCTAGTCCAACCCCCTGCTCAATGCAGGAATTCCACAGCTACAGCATCCCTGACAAATGGCCGTCCAACCTCTATTTGAAAACCTCCACCTAGGAAAGCCCACCACCGCCCTAGGCAGTGTCTATTCCACTGTCAAACAGCTCTTACCGTTAGGAAATTCTTCCTAATGTTTAGCCGAAATCTGCTTTCTTGTAATTTGAGCCCATTGGTTCTAGTCCTGCCCTCAGGAGCAACAGAGAACAAGTCTGCTCTATCTTCTATGTGACAGCCCTTCAGATACTTGAAGGTGGCTATCATGTCTCCCCTTAGTCTTCTCTTCTCCAGGCTAAACATACCCAGCTCCTTCAACCTTTCCTCATAGGACTTGGTTTACAGACCCCTGAGCATCTTTGTCACCCTCCTCTGAACCTGTTCCAATTTGTCAGTGTCCTTCTTAAAATGCGGTCCCCAGAACTGGACACAGTGCTCCAGATGAGGTCTGAGCAGTGCAGAATGGAGTGAAAATATTACTTCTCATGATCTGGACACTATGCTTCTGTTAATGCAGCCTTTTTAGCAGCTGTATCACACTGCAGTGCTGACTCATGTTCAGCTTGTGATCAACTACAACCCCAAGATTCTTTTCATATGTACTTCTGCCAAGCCAGGAATCACCCATCCTATACTGATGCATTTGATTTTCTTACCTAAGTGCAGAACTTTACATTTATCTCTGTTGAGTTTCATTTTGTTAGTTTTGGCCCAGCTTTCCATCCTGTCAAAATCAATTTGAATCAATGGGGAAAAAATCCATGCTGAATTTCACAATAAATATCAGTTTTATGTTAAATGGAAAAGTATTTGGAACCGACTATTGAAAGGCGATGTTGTTTTACCAAGTAATCGTTATTGGTACGAGAAGGATATTTAATAAGTATATGACACTGTTATGGGTTTACAGGATAACAAGGGCATGGAGAGGGGTAGTATGAGGATGGGGAATATACTGTAGAAGAAATTATATAGTTTTGTATTTTGTGTTTTGATGGTTTGTATTTTAAAAAATAAAAATAAAAGGTAATAAATTTTTTTTAAAAGCATCTTGTTTCTGTCTTCTATGGTGTTAGCTATCCCTTCCAGTTTTGTGTCATTTGCAATTTTTTAAACATCCCCTCTACTCTCCTTCATCCAAGTTATTAATAAATATGTAGAACAGTACAGGGCCCAGGACTGAGTCCTGGGGCACCCCACTTGATACCTCCTTCCAGATTGATGGGGAGCCATTTATGAGCACGCTTTGGGTATGGTTCTCCAACTAGCTGTAAATCTACCTAACGGTAGTATCATGTAACTCATATTTAACCAGCTTGTCAAGAAGGATATCATGGGGGACTTCCATCAAATGCTTTGCTGAAATCAAAATATATTACGTCCATAGCATTCTCATGATCTACTAAACTAGTAACTTGATCAAAAAAGGAAATAAGATTAGTCTGGCACAACGTGTTCTTGACAAAACCATGCTGGCTCCTTGTAATCATAACATTGTTTTCTAAATGCATACAGACTGACTGCTTTATAATGTGTTCTAGAATCTTTCCAGGTATTGATCTGACCGGTCTGTAGTTTCCCATATCTTCTTTCCCCCACTTTTTGAAGATAGGGACAACATTTCCCTGTCTCCATTCTCCAACGGTTCTCAAAGATTATAGACAGAGGTTCCAAGATTACATCTGCAAGTTCCTTACGTAGCCTAGGATGTAATCCATCTGGCCCCAAAGACTTGAACTCGTTTAAAGTAGCTAGGTGTTTTCTTACCATCTCTACCTATCCTGAGCTGCAGTTTCTTCCCTTCATCATTAGTGCTAAACTACTGAAAGTGATAAAACTGTGATTATGAAACTCTGTTGAACATAAATTCCATGCTCTTCAAGTTAAAGAACAGGAAATAATCAGAGAAATAATTACTTGGCTAAACTTGGGCTTGCACAGAATCATTTCTGTTCTGAAAGTAAATTAAATTACATTGAATGCACTAGAAGAGTATACTTGGGGACATTACTAATTGTCATGTGCAATATTTTTCATGCTTGTAAGTAATGTGCATGGCTCTCTCGTTTATAATGTTCTACACCAGCATAACTCCACTGACTTTTGTGGAGTTACTACTGATTTACACCATTGAAAGTGTGAGGATAATGAGGCCCAATTTATCTAACTTCTTTTAAACAACTTCCTCTTGACAAAGATCAGGAACCTTCTGGCTAATGGCTACCATTCTTAGAAGAAGTGTGATTTCTCAGAAAGTTACATGCCCAGACTGCCTGCATAAGGACTCCCCTTTTAGTACAGTGCCATACTTTTCCTTACTGACCTCGGCCTAGTTAGATAAGTGGCCTTCCAGAAGAACCGTGTGACAGTTGTTACTTCTCTGTGCTTTTCTGACAAGAGTACTTGGCTCTCCTTGGCAAAGAGATTTTCTGTGCATTGATTAATTAACAACCAAAGTGTCTGTCTATAGGTCTGGATTGTATCCAGCACTTATACAGTTCTGCAGTGGAGAGAAGTAACAAATGAGTTTTCCACTAAACTCCCACCTCACCCCATGGCAAAGCCCACAGAAAAACTAGCTGTGATTGCTGTCATTGAACTTGAGAGCACAGTGTCTGTTCCTTCTCAGTGACATCTGTGATGATATGGCTCTCAGATGTCTTGAGTGGTGAAAGAACATCTATAGAGGACTATGATAGAATCCTGCATGCTATTTGCCTGTAAACTCTGGGAGATGTTGTAGTTCAGTGAAGCAAAATGTCATCCAGTATTTCCTCTTGGTTGGGCAGCTCTGTACTGCAAACACAAAAGCTCTGCCTTACGGGCAGTAATGAGCCCATGATGAGAAGGAAAGATTTTGTTTTTACTGGTGTCATGGGGGTCAGGGTTGGCAATGCGTGAAATGGAAATTCTTGGTGATATAAGATTAATCCTTGGTAGTATGTGATCAATTCTTGGTGATATATGATTACTTCTTGGCGATATATGATATTATTAGTTGCATAAGTTGATTACTGATCATAAGACTCAGTGACAGTAAAACCTGATATTGGCCGCAATCCCAAGTGGGATCTGCACAGTATCTGTGTGGGTCCAGCGTGCGTGGCACCATGTGTTCTCTATCGATATGTGCATGGCTTGCATGTGGCGCACACAGGAGTGGGAATTTTCCCCACCAACTGTAACTCTTGACAATGGATTGTGAAATGCCTGGGAAGATGGGCCAAGCTATCAGCCCAACTCAAAGGGCACATTAAGGGCAGATTGTAAGCCCTAGGGCAGGGACCGTGTCAATTCAATTACTTTGTAAAGCGCCAGGTACATTGCTGGCGCTATAATAATGCTTGATAATAATAATAATGATAATGATTAAGTATAGTATTTTTTGTATTTTAAGTTTGTTTGCATGTCTGAACTTAATTGGTTTCACCAGGCTTTCTGAGGGTGTACTATATTTTGGTGCATTAGGTGTGACAATTACACAAATATAGTATGTTCTGAGTTATGACCTCTTCATATCTATCTTATTTGCTAGTCTTCAGTTTGATGCATATCATTATAAGGCCTACTTTATCTCCAGTACCCACCTTGACCTTTCAACATCTGCTGTTTAGGCTTTTGATGCATTTATTTATTTAAAACATTTTCTACCCCACCCCTCCTGCCACAGGCAGCTTGGGGCGGCGTACAAATATTAAAAACAATAATTAAGACAACATTAAAAGGAGGACAAAATCACATCCCCCTC
>QEPC01002769.1:2555819-2571433 GCA_003113815.1 Sphenodon punctatus
AGTTAGTGAAATAGCAGCCATAATAATCTCAGAACCATATTTGCAGATTTATTTTCCAAGATAGAATAGATATTGCTTTACATCCTAAATTCCTACCTAAGATAGTATAAGAAAGACAGTTGTGAGAATGTGGCCCTTTTTACACGGGCCTCTCCCACCCATGAACATGCAGATTTCTGTGTGTTCATGGGCGGGGGAGCCCTGTGTGAATGATGCGGTACACGCATCCATGGTGTGTGGGGGTGCATGCATGCCTGCCTAACACACATCCCCACGCACCCACCCACTCGTCCCCACGCATGGAGCAACCGGGGGAAACGGTGGTTACTCCGTGGGTGTGGATGAGTGGGAGGTGAGTGGGGATGCGTGTGCAGCCAAGTGCATGCCCTGTCCATGTACTGGCATGCCCACAGACCCCCACCCCCACCCAGCGGAGCCATGTAAAAATAGCATGTGAGGAGCCACTTGAGGAAGAACAGAAGTTTGCTACCTTGTAAACAAGGTTCTTTGAGATGGATCTGAACATTCTCACAACACCCACCCTTCCAGCCCGCATGGAATTTTTTTCTTATATTTCTAGGAAGGGTTGAAAGGAACTGTCATTCTGAAGGGGAGAGTCAGTGTTTTTTATACTAGAGGAGCTTGAGACCATCATGCAGTCTATTATTTGGATAGGATGAGCATGTACAATGCAGTTGTGAGAATGTTGGGAGCCAACTTGAAGAACCTTCTTTACAAAGCAACAACCTTCTGATCAGCACGTGGGGAGGAGCTGTTTGTAAACAAACAGCCTTATCTCCCAGCCCAGTGTCCCTGTGTCCCGCTGCTGCTGCTGCTGCTGGATCGCTGCTAGGAGGGAGAGGAAGGTGAGAGATGGGGACAGGAGCCAGGGAAGGGAGGCAGAACAACTTATTTGGGGAGAAGCTGGCTGCAGCCTGCCGCCCAGCCATGCAACTGCGGGACTGCAGGCGGCTGTGCCAGCTCCGGCCCTAGCAAGCTGTGCTGACTCTGCTTGGCGAGGGGGGGGGAGGCCAGCGAGGGCAAGGCCACGGGGCGGGGGGCATGTATGCTTACCTTCCAGCACAGTGCACAAGTCAGGGAGAGACTCCAATAGTCAGTGTTTACAGAGTTCTGCTCCCCCTGCTCTCTGACAGGGGAGAGGAGCTCAAGTGCCCATGTGCAAGGCTTCAGAACTAATGTTTAAATCATTAATATCTCAGTTTTGGCTACACAAATCAGTATCATATTTCAGAAGCTGTTGTTATTCATCTCATGCGCCAATCCTGTGAAGTTTGGGGACTCAACTCATCCAGTGGGAGGAGATATTAATGAATCAAAATTGTGAGGACACTGTGCATTTTGACCACAATCAATTAATGTTAAAACAGTCATAACATTTTATTCTCCTGATGGATCTTCTTCAAGCTTTGTGCATATGATGGTCCTCACAACTTATAGCCATGGATAAATTTTCAGCAATGTAGCTCAAGCGGTTTCTTCAAAATTGGGGGTTCATCAGTCCCCTTTTATAATGGAGAGTGGTTGTGCATTTAAGTTTCAGGCAGCTACCACTGCCTGAAAATAATGAGTGAAGTTCAGTATGTATTGTATAGTATAGTTAGGCCGTTTTCACATGGACACACACACCCCTGTGGCACATGTGTGTGTGTGTGGGGGCACCCATGTGAATGCCGTGGAGGGTGCGAGGGAGATGGGGGGTGCATGTGGGAACACCACAGGTGGTGGGTGGGGATGCATGCCCTCTCACACACTCCACTACCTCCACCCATCACCCACACATGGTGCAATGGGTGCCAATGTCCGATGCTCAGTGCACAGAGATGTGTGTTGACAAATTGGAGGAGATTCAAGATTAGGATACCAAAATGATAAAGTGGCTGAAATATAAGCCATATGAGGAATGGCTGTAACCAAAGAAACCAAAGAATTTGTTATGTTTAGCCTACAGAAAAGAAAGACAGGGACTAAAGGGGATTGTGATGGCAATTTTCAAATATCTAAAAGGATGTTACAAAAAAGATGGGGAACACTTGTTCTTCATTGGGTACTTTCAGACGTTACGGGCGGCCGGTTCACCACAGCGAACCACCAGGGGGGGCGAACAGCGCAACCACGCCCGGGGGTTGGAAAACGACCCAAACAGACGTGCCGGGAACGGGACCACGGCCCGGAACCGGGCCGCACCATCACGGCCCGTGGCAGCACAACAGACGTGCAGCCGAACCCCCGGCGGGCGCTAAACCCCCACAAGGCACCGGGCAGGGGCGGGACACAGACATGGCCGACTGAGGGCAAACGAAGCCACAAGGCACACAAGGGAACGCCCACACAAGGGAAACGGGAAGGGAGGGGGGAAGAGCGAGAACAGGCTGACAGCCGGCTCACACAGCGGTCCCGCAGCGGGGCACAATGCACGGCCACACGCCCCCGCACACACACACACACACACACACACACACACCAGGGAAAGGCCGGGAAGGGGGGAAGGGGCGCCCGGAACACCCCACCCGGAACACCGGCAGGGAGGGGGGGGCACCACCACGGGGCAAGGCACAGACAGCAGCAACCCCCACCCCCACACCACCCCAGTCCAGTCCAGTCCAAGGAGGTGCCCCCACAGGAACAGAGGCAGTCTCGGGGGGGGGGGGCGGACCCCCGGAGCAAGGCACGTTGGGGGCCCCCAAAGCACAGCGAGGCCGGCGGAGGGGCGCCAGGAGGAGGAGGAAGGGGGCCCCACAGTCAAAGGCTGGCACAGGCAGGGCAGCCGGGTCCAGCGGTGCTCCTCCGCAGCACCAGCGACGCTCAGGCAGCACCCACGGAGTCACGGGGATGGAGGGGGCCCAGGACCACGGCCAGGGGCAGCAGCAAGCAGCGAGGCGGGCGGGAGCTCACCGAGGTGGGGTCCGCAGGTCGGGAGCGGCCAGCGGGGACCAGGGCCCCCCCCCGGGCCGGGGCGGGAGCCCACACGGGGGCACCACGCCGGGGGGGGCAGGCCAGCGACGCGGGGCTCACGGGCCGCTGCCGGGGGCCCCGCTGGCCCGAGGGCCCGGGTGGCCCGCCCGGTGGACCAGGTGGGGCCAGTGCAGCATGCCCCGGCGGTACCCCTGCAAGGACATGTAGTGGGCGATCAGGTAGTAGGCCTCGAAGGGATCGGGCATGGTGAGGGCCAGCTGCACATCCACACGCGCCCACACCGCCAACAGGGATGACATCTCCACCGCGGAGGGCTCCGGCACACAGCAGGCAGCAGAAGGGGGCCACGGAAGATGCCCCAGCTCCAGAAGCCGCTGGAACGCCGCCCCACGGGTGCGCTGGTACCCACGGGCCCCGTGAACACAGGAGAAGTAGCTCACGGCCAAGGCAGGGCCACCCTCGGCCAGGCACTCCGAGTAGGCGCCCAGACCACACACCACCAGCGCTGACACGGTCTCCGAGGCGCTCCAGGGCACATGGGCGCACAGCACCTCCGGGATGCGCCCCTCGGGGAAACGAGCCAGCCCCAGGGCCTCCGCATGCAGCCGGCAATCACGGGCGCTCACCACATGGCCAAAGTAACGGAGCCCGGAGCTCAGGCTCTCGTAGGCACCTGCACGGCTCCCCGGCCCGGCCAGGAGCAGCTGCACGGCAGGGGTGTGCCACAGGTCGCACAGAGACATGGTCTCGCGGAAGGCCCAGATATGGGGGGCCCCTTGGGGGCCGGACAGCGGGAGCCCCATGGATGGGCAGCCAGCCATGGTCCAGCACAACAGGGAATGGGACACGGAGCCCGGAGGGCACACAGACTGCCCAGGGCCGGGAGAGGCTCGGCCCGGCCCCCGGGACAGGGAACACGGGCCCGCACCGCAACATTGTAGCACAACAGAGCGAGGCGTGGGGTGCGGGCCCGGCACAGCTGCAGAGAACAACAGCGAGCTCTCTGTCTGCCTAATCGCACCTTCAAGGCCATCCCGCTACAAACAGCGAGGGGAGGGGGCCCGGGGTGCTGGGGGCGGGAGCAGCCGGAACGCACCGGCACAGGGCGCGCGCAGGCCCGCGAGGCCGACCCCCGGGCGGAGCCACCAGCACCGGGCCGCCATAAGCGCTCCCAGCCCCCACCGGGGCCCCAGCACCATGGAGCGCGATAGGGCAGGTGGGAACTGGATGTTCCTCGCGCTCGCGGCTGAGTGGCACCGTGACCACACTGAGCAGCTGTGCCTCCTGACCGAGAGGGTGCACCTGGCCGTCCGCCTGCGCTATGTCCTGGCCCTGCGGGCTGGCGTGCGCCTCCGGGGCCAGCAGGCCCGCAGGAGAGTCCGTGCCCGGCTCAGGGCTCGGCGCCGGGCCTGGGGGGCGTGGCTGGCCGCCTGCCGGAGCCTCACCCGGCCCGCTGCGCTCCGAGGGGCCGCGAGGCGGTTCCGCTGGGCAACGCAGACCCTCCGCCGGGCAGCGCTGCTGGCTATGCCCATAGCGCGGAGCCTATGGGTCACGGAGCGGCCCCAGGCCTGGTGGGAGCGGGCCCAGGCCCACTGGGGGGAGGCCGAGTGGGGGTCCCACTTCCGGATGGGCAAGGCCACCCTGCTGCGCCTAGCGGAGCTCCTCACGCCCTGGCTGGAGCGGCAGCACACCTCCATGCGGGAGCCCATCCCCATGGTCCAGCGGGTGGCCATAGGGGTCTGGGCCCTCGCAACGCCCGACTCCTGCCGCTCCGTGTCCCAGCACTTCGGGGTGGGGCTCAGCACGGTCGCCTGCATCGTGCGGGATGTGTGCGAGGCTGTGGAGGGCGTGCTCCTCGACAGGACCATCCAGCTCCTGGACCAGGGCGCTGTGATGGCTGGCTTCGCGGCCGGGGGCTTCCCGAACTGCATCGGAGCCGTGGACGGCACACACATCGAGATCCTGCGCCCGGCCGCGGGGGAGGCCCTGGAGTATGTGAACCGGCACGGATACTACTCCCTGCACCTGCAGGGGGTGGTGGACCACCGGGCCCGCTTCATAGACATCTACACGGGCAACTCCGGCCGGAGTCACGACGCCAGGATCATGACCATCTCCCCCTTCTATGCCCGCATGTACCGGGGGGACTTCGCGGACATGGGCATGAGGTGGATCGAGGGGGTTCCCATGCCCCCCTGCATCCTGGGGGACCCCGCCTACCCCCTGACCCGCTGGCTGATGAAGGTCTACCCTGTCCCGAGCACCCCTGCGGAGCAGGTATACAATACCCGCCTGTGTGCGAGCCGGACCGTGGTGGAGCGTGCCTTCGGGGCCCTGAAGCAGCGCTGGAGGAGTATAGCTGGCCGCCTGGACTTCACCGTCCCCACCTCCGCCCTGGTGATCGGTGCCTGCTGCGTTCTGCACAATGTGTGCGAGACCGAGGGGGCGGCCCTGGAGTACCCCGAGCCCCACCGGCCCCCCGGTCCTGTTCCCCTGTACGTGAACGCAGGGAACCCCCGGGAGTACCGGTATGCCAAAAGGATCCGGAACGCCCTTGCAACCCACATCGCCCGGGGGGGCCCGCTGTGAGGGCCTTCCCGCCCCTGGGGGCCCCACCCCCCGTTCCGTGCCAATGCCCCTGTACACGCGGTCCCACAGCCCTGTCCCCCCCACAAACGGGCCGGGGACAACTGTCTCTTTACAACACTTTATTGCCCACACAGTTCACACAATCACCCTGTGCCCCCTCCCCACCCCCGTGCCCGTGACCCCGTCCACCACCCGCCCTCATGTGGCCCTCCCCCTCCCCCCCCTTCCCACCATCCCCCCGCGTTTCCTGGGCCGACCCCTCGTGCGGCCGCTTGGGCCCACCGAGCTCTGGGAGCTCCCCTCCCCCCCACTGTCCGTGTCCCCTGCCGTGTCCTGGGCCGGTCCCGGCCCCGGCAGGGGGCCGGGCGGCGGATGGGCAGCTGTGCCCGGTGCCCCGGTCGCGCCCCGGGGGGGCTGGACCCTCCGGAGGCCCGGGGGCACTGGGAGGCGCATGCGAGGGCCCTGGGGCCGGGGGGGCGCCAGGGGCGGCAGGGCTGGGCCCGGGGGCGCCGAGGGGCCCGGCATGGGGACCTGGGCGGGCAGGGCGCCCGGAGGTGCGCCGGCCATCACGTAGGCACACATGGTGCCCGCATGCAGGAGCAGGGAGGTCCCAATGTCGTGGGACCTGTCCATCTTTGCACTGTGCTCCCGCACCATGCCCTGTATGTCCTGCCGGAGGCCCCTGAGCAGCCCCTGCTGCCGCTGGTGCTCCCGGCGCTCCCGCCTCCGCTCCAGGCGCACCTCCGCCTCCAGCCGGCGGTCTGTCTCCAGGGCCTTCTCCATGGACCGCTCTATGGCCGCCTCCATGCGGTCCACGGAGGCGATCATGCGCTCCCCCTGTTCCTCCGCCCTGCGGACGATGTCCTCCGCTTGCTCCTCCCTGCGCCTGCGGACCCGCGCCCGGTACTCCCGCATCCGCTGGGCTGGGGCCGCGGCCGGCGGAGGCGCCGCGCGCGGGGGCTGCCCTGTGGAAATGGGCGGGTGGGTCAGTGCAGGGCCCTGTCCCCTAGCGGGGTCGGGTCCCGGGGCCCCCTGCCCCCCCTCCCCCACTGAGGCCGGAGGCCCCCCTGGGCTGGCGCCCGGGGGGCCCTCCCGCCATCCCAGCCCTCCCGCCTTACCTGGGTCCGGCACCTGCTCTCCTGTGCCCTCCGCGGGGGCCTGCACCGTCTCGCTGGCCCGGTCCTGGGGCTCCCCATGTCCTGCGGGCGGGAGAGGGGGGAGCGGGTGAAGGGGGCTGGTTGTGGCCCCTGCAGCAGGGCCCCCGCCCCTGCCACCGGCCCCCTGGTCATGCCCCCCCCCTGCCCTGGGGGCCCGCTTACCCTCTATGTCCGTCTCCGAGCCTTCGGAGCCCGGCGCCTCACCCTGGGAGTGCTCCCCCTGGGACCACTGGCTGAGGGTGGTGAAGGTGCCGACCTCCGACTCCGCCTGGCCGGCCCGGCGTTGGGATGTCTCCGGGCTGCTGCTGGGGGGGGGCCTTGGGGCTTCTGCGGGTCCCGGGTGGTCCTCCTGGGGGTGGGGGTCCCCTGAGCTCGTGTCTACCGGGCGGGCGGCGAGGGGAGGGGGTACCTCGGCCCGCTCCCTGCCCTGGACCACAGCGCTGCCCACCAGGCGTGGGGCAACGATGGAGCCCTTCATGTGAAGGATGCGGTCCAGGGCATCGTAGTAGGGGGCGGTGCGGGCCCCGTGGCCGGAGCGGCTGTTATTGTCCTTGAGGGCCTTGTACCCCCTCTTGAGCTCCTTGGCCTTCGAGCGACACTGGTTGACAGTGCGCTCGTGCCCCGCCGCCTCCATGTCGCGCACGATGTCCCGGTAGACATGCTCGTTGCGCTGGTTTATTGCGAGCTCCACCTGGTACTCGAGGGTCCCCCAGATCCGTATGAAGTCCCGGGTCTCCTGGAGGCCCCACTGTCCCCCTCTGTGATAGGCCTTCCTCCGGCTGGGCCCCTGCTGTTCCTCCTCCCGGTGCAGCTCATGCTGCACCTGCCTCTGCTCCTCCTCCACCTCCTCCTGGGGGTGCGCCTCCGGGGGCCGGGGGCCGGGCTCCTCCTGGGGCTCGTCCGCCCGGGCCGACTTTCGTGTCTGGGGGGGGGAAGGGGGGTGGTTGGTTGCTGGGTGAGGGTGTGGGCCCTCTCGGGGGCCCCCTGCCCCCCTGCCCTCCGCCCGGGGTCCCCCTGCCCCCCTGCCTTCCGCCCGGGGTCCCCCCGGCCCCCTCCACAGGGGGTTCCCCTGTGCCCCCTGTTCCCCTCCCAGTGGGTGCCCTTACCCGTTTCCTGGGTGCCTCCTGTGGGCCTGTTCCGGCCGCTGTCCCCGGGGCGGCGCGACCCGGCTGCAGCTGTGGTTGGTGTTCCCGGGGCGCCTCCCTGGTCGGGTGCTCCCGTGTGCCCCCTTCCTGCACCTGTGCCCCCTCCGCCTGCATCGCTGGGCCTGGCTGCACGTCCTCCGCCTCCTGTCCCGCCGCTGTCGCTGTTCGTGCCTCCGCTCTCTTCCGCTTCCCTCCTCGCTCCATCCCGCCACGCTTGCTTGCTGCTGCTCTCGCTTTAAATCTCCCTCCGGTGTTTGTGTTGGTGCTGGTTGCCTGGCAGCGACGCTGCGTGCCTCGTCCCCGGCCGGGGCTCCATTTTTTTGGTTCCGCTGGGGGATTGGCGTCCAGACGTTACTTTTGCTTGGTTCCCTGTGGGGGTTGGTTTGACCACGCTTCCCGAGACCTTCCCCCGGCTAGCCCGGGAAGCGTGGTTCAAACTGACCCCATGTGGGTATTGAGCGTGATGAACATCTGGCGCACGCCGTTCAGACGTTCCGGGCCCTTTGGCCCCGCGGGGGGGTTGAGCGTGGTTCAGTGTGGTTCACCGTGATCTCGTAACGTCTGAAAACACCCATTGTCTCAGAAGATGGAACAAGAGGGACTGAGTTTAAATTGTTTGCATGGTAGATTTTGATTAAATATTAGGAAACGTTTTCTAGCTGTAAGAACTGCCATGTAATGGAATATGTTGTCTAGGGTGGTTGTGGATTCTCCTTCCTTGGATAATTTTCAAGGTCTGGACAAGCATCTGTTCAAGGTGCTGTGGGTAGAGGATAGTCTGTCCCAGAGCAGGAGCTTGGAGTAGATGACCTCTGAGAACACAACAAAACAGAATACTTCTAAGTAAAGAAAGACCCCAAAGTTCAAATCTAGATACAAATTTCACTCAAATTATGGTGTGTTTGGCTTTGTTATTTTGCTATAGGTTCCTCCTCAATAAGTAGTAACTTAAATGATCTGCTCTCAAAGTGCCGAGCGCTGTAGCGAAGCACTGGTAGTGGTTATAGTGAATCATTGCTGAAGTTGCTGATTTGTAGCTATTATGATAACAATTATTGTTTGTTCATAGTTTTAACAATCATCGCAATTAATGATTCTTTTATTCACTTATTTTTGGAAGGTCTGATGGGTTTTTTTTCAGAAGCTGAAGAATCTTCCTATTAGTATTTAATATTTATATCACAGTAGCAGTTAGGATCAGGACCTCATTGCACTGGATACTGTACAACTGTGCGCATCTTCACATCAGAAAGAGCTATGATTCTCTAGGTGCACTACTTTGGAAAAGCAAGTCCTGCATTTCTGAGAGGATTACAGAAACTCTGTTATGCTGTAACACCAATTAGCAAAATCAGCTGAAGGAGCAAGCTTATATAATAAGGTCCCAATTCTGCAACTGACTCTATGCCTGCAGTCTCCTTTGCCCACGTGGAGCCCCATTAGCTTTACTACAGCTTTCAAGGTTTAGGATTACCCACAGAAAGCCTCCACACAGGCCCGTGGGGCTTGACATTGGTGCAAAGGTCTGCCCACACAGAAGGAGTTGAAGAATCAGTGTGTAGGATTGTTACCTGATTCATAATATAGTTGGAGAGATGGAAAAGAAGTTAAAAAGCTCTGGCGCTGTGCAGCAAATTCAGTAAGTCAATATGCTTCTGTAAAATGAAACGTAATCTCAGGTGTATGTAGTAATTTTTAAATTGTTGTAAAAATGAAACATTAGAATGGATTTTTCATTTTGCATTCCTCCATTTCTTTCTCCCATAAGTGAATGTTGCGGTAATCAAAATGCACTACTGACAAGATAAAGACTGCAAAAGTAAAATCCTGTCGCTTTCTAAAAGGAGTTGAGGGTTAGGTGAGATTAATTTACTCTTTAATTCTGGAGGATATAGCATAGCAGTTATTAAAGGATTGCCACTCCACACTTCTTCATCTGATGCTCTTTATCTAAAAAGCTGAGTTTCAGAGTAACAGGAAAGGATCCTCACAACAGATTTGAGAACTACAGACTTAACTTACTAGTCATTCCTTTTCATCCTGTCCTGTTCTGATGAAGCATGCTAGCAGGGACATAGCTACAGGGAAGGCAAGTGGGGCCACTGCCCCAGGGCCCATGCCTTCAGGGAGGCCTGGTAGGCACAGTCTCATAGGGATATCAGAATGTCCTACTTTTTCTCTGCCAGAACTGCCACTTCCTTCCCCAGTGAGCCAGGTCCATGTCTGTCATCAAGTGCCACCGCATTCTCAGCACCTCTCCCCCACCCCGTGCCTTGCCTTCTCTACCCCAGTGCCCCCCTCCACCCCAATACTCTGCTCTGTTCCAGTCCCTCACTCCCCCCCCCCTTCTACTTCAGTGCTTCCCAAAATTAATTGTCCCCCATGCTCCGGTCTCCTCCTGTGCCCACCTCAGCTTCTCCCTGCCCTGTGTCTTGTCTCTCCCCAGTTGGTATGGAGCTCAGTAATTTGAGTTGCCCCCCAAGGCCCTATTAAACCTAGCTATGCCACTGCACACTAGGCAGAAAATTCATTCCAAAGTTCTTACAGCTGTAGTCATGAGATGTATTTGCTTGAGAGACCAGGGGATGGGGGGTGGGGAGGTAATAAAATTCATTCATGAGGGGAAGTGCTGTCTTCACGTCTGCAGGAGCTACCGAAGACGAGGGATGCTATGTTAAAGGGTGGGAAAGATGTGGAGGCTTGAATGTTTTAATTGGATCACTGCCTTGGACCTATTACAATTAAAAGCACTATCTTGTCCTTAGTGAAGTATTTCCAGCATGGACAGGCAACTAGAGGTAGGATTAAAAATAAATGTAGACCTGCTACATTTTGTTATAGTAAAGAACAGATTCTTTTGCAGACTGAAAATATTTAAACAGTTTACATAGAAGTGGGACTATCTTTCCAATGCCTATTAAGAATTTTAAGAAAGCCTTTCCCATTTCAGGAGCTCATTCTGTAGAAAGCATCTCCTATTTCTATTCTTTCTATAAACAAAAATATCTCCTGGTAGACAGAGCAGCCAGTAACAGATACATTTTATACCAAAGGAAAGAAAAAGGAATAGGGAAAGAAATAATAGATTGATATTGCTGAAAATTTATTCTTTTTTTTTTTCTTTTCCAAGTTAGAAAGCAAACTGGAGAGTAGAGGTGGAAGAGAAAAAAGACATATAGCCTTTGCGTCCTGGATTCTATGGTACAGTTAGACTTAAGAAATTTGGGATTTATTGTTTGTGGCTTTTTCATTTCATAAATTAAGAGAAACTGCATTATTCACTGTGAAATATGTAGAACAGCTATTATTGCTAGTAAAAGTTTTGGAAGTATAGCCTTAGGGAGAGTCTTTACTAATGGTTTCTGTTAATTTGACAGTGATATGCAGATTCCCTCCCTAGTCTTTGGCTTCTTCCCCCTTAACTCAGTCTACTGTTTAAGGTAGCAATTATTTAGATCATTTTTTCCAAAGGGTATTTTTATTTATAATATTTTTGTAAAGCTTTTATGTCTCTACTTGAATCTTTCTCAAGTAACAGTTTTTTTCATGTATTATTTGGATAAAGACATTTTAGTTCCCCTCTAGAATTGTTCAGTTTGCAAAACATCCTATAGACATAATTTGCTGGAGGCAAGTTAGCACTGCAGATTAAAAGTTTACATGAAGACAATAGACAAACCAGAATTACTTTAAATCAAACTGAAAAGGGAGGGAAAGTCCCTTTCTACTAGGCCTAAAAGGCTCTTTATTTAGTATTGTATCAAAAAACGAAAGCATGTTATTATGTGTACTGTAAACTATTGATCTCTTTTTCACTTGTTATACACCCAATTAGTATTCTCTTCTCAGACTTTTCCCATGGACTCTCAGAAATCTTTCACATTCTTTGCAAATAGACTGTTGGGCAATAAAACCATCATTTTAAATGTATAATAAAAAAGCAAATATTTCCTGATTCTTGGTAGTTGCACAAAATATGAGATCACCTTACTCCTGAATCAAGTGAACTACCTATTTACATACAAATGACGGAATCAACTGAAAATGTGTTGAGAGAAAAAATAGACAAGAACATTAAAATCTTTTCTGCTTATTATAGTGACAGAATATGTGCTTCATTAGGGATGTTTTTAAATGGGACGCCCCCATGCATGGACACTCATTGTCCACGTGGGGGATGTCTCATTTGAATACAAGTGCATAGGAATACGTGCTCCCATGACCCATGCACCGCCCACCTAGTCCATGCACGGGGCACCCCGGGGAAAGCCTTGCATGGATGGATTTGCATGGATGCCCTAAGTGTGTGGATGGGGTAAGCGGTGCGTGGATGGGGCTGCTGTGCGTAGGGCCGCTTGCTTGAAGCACTGCCCCACGCATGATGCCAACACACCCGCCCCCTGCACTGATCATGGACACCACCACCCCACTCCATCTCATTTAAAAACACCTGAAATCTTGCATCTGACAGTTGCATTCTATGGCTGTTTTACACAGACGTCCCACCTCCACTGGGTGCACAGGCGGGTGTTGATAGGTGGGAGCATCCGTGTAAAAGCTCCAGCAGTGGGGATGGGTGTCCACCTGTGTAGACACCACAGGCAGTGTGTTTGTGCATGCATGCTCCTGCGCAACACCCGTCACCCACTCATCTCCACCCACGGAGCCATCTGGAAAACCAGAGGAGGCTCTGTGGATGGAGATGGGTGTGTATCCATGTGAAAGGACACCCACCCACCTCCACCCACCACATGAGCGCACCCATCCCCCCATCCGTGTAGAAACAGCCTATTTTAGGCAGCATAAAAATGTTGCCAGCCATTATTACCCAATATTTCTACAATATGCCCAATATTTTCTACAAATATGCTATTTTGTCTCTATTTTGTATTCAACTGTAACAACCCATTGTCCACAGTGTATGTGGACTCAGTCTAAACTTGGGAAAGGCAGTCTGACACTTGTAGTTAAGTCTGTTCTTGTTAAATAATGCATTACAGTTCATTTTATCTTTCAGCTGAAAAATCTTTATTATTCCCTTTATCAAAAGTAACTTTTTTGTGTGTAACATAAATAAAATACAATATTTTCTACTGTTTTGGTATTAACCTGCAATATATCTTTTACTAAGAGGACATCCATTTCTGACCTAAGAGACATGTTTCTAGGTCTGTGCTTCATTTGCCACATGCTCCCTTCTATGTGGTATGCGTACGGGCAAGGAAAAGGAGCAGCAATTCTTAAGTAGTGTCAAGATCTGCAGGACCTGAAGGATGCATTTCTCATATCTCAAGTCTTATGATTGAAGACACTATTCTGCTAAACAGCTCTCATTACAACTGATAGAAATTATTTTTCCTAACAGTTAAAAATCCAAAGTTTTCTAGAAATAGTTTTTCCCAAAGAAAATTTGAACAATTTCAAAATCATAAAAGTTCTCATTTTGCTATTGAAATGAATTTTGGTTTTTTTTTTAACTTCTAGTTGTCAGAAAACAGAAAAGTAGTCATTTTGTGGTACATTCATTGCAGCTGAAAGCTAGAAATTAAACAAAAATATTTCCAGTAGAAAATTATGCATATCTTTTAACAATTGTCCAAAAATTGTTGCAATCAGTATTTTTGTGAGTTTTTCTACAAATATGCTATTTTGTCTCTACTTTGCATGCAACTGTAACAACCCACTGTCCAGAGTGTATGGGTAAAAACAGACATGACGCTAACCAATCTTTAACCACCCTTGGTGGTTACTTATGCATGTTGCAGGGCTGTATTGGTGCCCTATGCAGCCCTGCAACATGCATAAATGACCCCCAAGGGTGGTTAAAGGGTGGTTAGCGTCGTGCCTGTTTTCACCCTATGTCAGAGGAGAAAGGCACCTTGGGGGAGTGGCTGGACCAGAGGCAAGGTGGAGCAGTGATGCTGCAGGCCCAGATATCCGTCTAGGAACCCTGGAGGTGCAACAGATTTCAGTCAGCTCCATTTCTCTTTAGCGGCACTGTCATTTGATAATGGTGGTACAACAGCTGTTGTTGCAATGTACTGCCCCTCTGTGCATTTTCTGTGTTCTTTACTATGGCCCACATGCTGTGAAATGGAGGTTGCTTTTTGCTAAGGACAGCATATTGCAGCATTCTCAATCTCCTTCCTGTTCCTGAACACATTCTTTCAAATTGCTCACATTGCACCGATAGATCTGATGCATATTATATTTAATATTCACACAATATTTTTAGCGGCACAAACCCACATTTGGAGTGTTGTGTGAAGTCCATGCCACGTCCTGAGCTATTTTATCTGCAATAGATATAGAGAAGTTTGGGTATGAGGTTGGTAACAACTCAGGTCCCAATAATCAGACAGCTCTAGCTCTGTAGGGATAAACTGGGGGTTTTATTCCAAAGAGGGGAGGGGAAGAACAGGATGGAAACAGTGTCCTGGACCTGACTGGATCCTGCTTCCCCAGTGCCATGCTGCTTTAATGCTCAACTTCAGTTTCTGTCCCTCTTGTTACTGGCTCTGGCTGAAAGACTGATTCAGCTGCGATCCAGTCCGCGCAGCTGACTCCAGCTCTCTCCCTGAAGCAAAGATACTCGTGTATTCCCTTAGCCCAAACAAAATGGAGTCTTCCTCCTTTTCTTCATTGTTTCTCTTCCCCCCCTTCACTGCTGGGAGATGCAGTCCAGCATCATAGGTTTCTTTCCCTAGCACTGATAGGCTCTAACAGAGCAAATTCTGCTGGGAGCTGTAGTCTTGGGTCTCTGACTGGGTGTTTTTACACACACATTTCTTTATCCCGCATGTTTGCTGTTACATCCTGAACTTTCTGTGTGTCTAAATCACTCACCCAGATCTTAAATATCTGGCTCTTTGAACTTCTGCATAGAACTTTTCCCAGAACTTTTGTGTGTAAAACGTTCTTCTGGTAAACTACTTTGCTCCAGGCAGCTGTGGCCACTTGGTTTCCATGGCAGCCCCTCACGTCTACAGCTGTGGCTACTTTAGGCTTCTTCAGGGCAGTATTTGTGTGAAGAATGCATCGAGGAACTGCCTTAGGGCAGTGTGTGTGTGTGTGTGTGTGTGTGTGTGTGTGTGAGTGAGTGAGTGAGTGTGAAGAATGCATCTGGAACTTAGTTGTGGAGTTGGAAACCTAGAAGATTGAAAGACCAGCACTTTAAGGTGTGTGTAAAAATGTCCACTGTTCTAAACAGTTCCTGCATTACATATCTATATTAAGAATTTTGGTGATAACAATGCTTTCTCTATTTAGCATTTCCTTCTTAAAGCAATATGCTTCCAGTGTGGGCATTAGACATAACTGGAGAAGTGTTACCCTGAAAAATAGATAGCAAAAATTTCTGGTGCTGTTTATAATACCCTCTGCCAAAAATTCAGGCGGTGGGGGGTTGTCTCGCCCCATAAACTCCCTCCCCCCTCTCCTAGGAGCACAGGGGGTTAAATGGTGCAGCTGCTGCTTGTAGAGGCTGCACAGAGCTTGCAAGGACTGAGGCCAGTTTGCAACGGGTTGCCTAGCAACCCTTGCAAACCGCGTGAAAATGATAGAGCTGCTGATTGGCCCCTGCAGTCACGTGGGGCAATCAGCAGCATTCCAGGCTCTCCCTGCTCACTCTAGGAGGAGCGGGGAAAGGAGAAGCAGGCCGTGCGAGTCCTGAAGGCAGAGAGGCAGACTCGAGCGCGGCCTGTGTTAGGAGGAGTTTGAAGGAGGGAGCAGTACTGGCACTAGGGAGCAGCTTTGGCAAGTGGGGCCCAAAAGGCAAGTAGCGATGGCG
>QEPC01002769.1:2571533-2612539 GCA_003113815.1 Sphenodon punctatus
CCTTTGGCCGCGCCCTCAGCGCTGGACGAAGGGGAAACGTGTTTTATTGTTGAAGAGGCTGGTGAAGGTATTTCACAGCCCCTTCTGTTGAAGTTGATGGTTATGGTTGATACTGGACGCGTAATCGCAATAGGCGATGTCACCCCCTCACCTATTCGTCTGTTTGTAATTGGATAATAAAGGGTGCGGCCATATAAATCCAACCTTGTGTCCTGTCTTGTTTGAGGGGGTGGGAACTGGTGCGACGACAATGAATAAAGGAATGACTCTCCAGTTGAGGAATTTGAACATCTGACTGGTGTAAATTTTCTATTTTGACTTGGGCACACCTATGCATCAGCAATTTTTTCATGCACACCTGCAGTTATTTATCAGTGTAGACCACCTCACCAGTGTCAGAACCTAGCTTTGGGTGTTTTCACACAAGACACGCCACCTGCTCCCCACCTACCACCTACCCACTATACATGTTGCAGGGCTGCAGTGTTGCCCTACGGGTGCCCTGTAACATGTAGAGTGGGTGGGTGGGGAGTGTCTTGTGTGAAAACGCCCTTTGAATGTGCACTTCGGTATCTAGTTCTGTATCACTGTGTTGTCATGCCTGTGGCTGCTACTACGAATTATTTCAGTAGCGCTACTAGACATACGCAGTGCTCTACAGTCACAGATTATCAGAGACAGGCCCCTGTCCAGTGCATTTACAATCAAAGATGGACAAAGTTTAGGGGAGCACACAGGGAAAAAATACACACATGCATATATTCCCATTTTACAGATGGGGGGGTGAGGGGTTGTTACTTACTCAAGGACACTCAGCGAGTTCCTTAGTTATGGTAAGGTTTGAACTCTGGTCTCACAGGTTCAAGTCCAGCACCGTATCCACTACACCACCTTGGCTCAGTCATTCCCTCCCTCCCCCAATATGGGCACTGGTAAGGTCACACTCCGCCTGGCTGTCTTCAGCCTTTGACATGCCTCCCAGCTGACTGGCTGGTAGCAACAGGAAGCTGATAGGTCATCTGATCTTATTTGTGTACTTCCGGTTTCTGACTCTTGTTCTGAAACCTGCTCTGCATTCTGCCTGAGTCCTGTATTTATGCTTAGTCCCTGCCCTGAACCCCTCTATGGATTTCTTCCGACCTGGCCCCTTACAGCTGTGCATTAAGCTAAATAGAACTGAAAACAATCCTTGCATACAACCAAGGACAAAATGAAGTAGAGGTGGAAGTAGGTATTAATTGGACTGTTATCTATTATTGCTATAATATTATACCAAATATTCTAGTGTAATATTTGGCTGCTGAGCAGCACTTTCTGAGCACAACTGACAACTCACTAAGGAACCCTTGTGTCTCCTTGGCATGCTGACCATAAAGCACTGGAGTATATAAACGAATAATAATGCCTCATGCTGTTTAAGCTGCTGCAATGGACTCTCTTGTGTTTATAGTCATTTTGTTGTAGGTGAAGTAGCTACAGCACTTCAGTTTCCTCTCTCTCTTTTGTGGTAAATCTTCAGAAATGAAGGTGTGGAATACTAGTTCGTCTGTTAGTGGAGTTCTTTGGAGAACATCTCCGAGGAACAGTAGCTGTTTGTTTTATAAAGAAAATAATTTTCATTGTTTTGATAGTAGTTGTCTGTGAGATTTCAGACCCTGGAAACAAAAACACCCGGTAGTCCAGGGATATGAAGTTGAGGGCTTTAGTGTCAATGGGACACAGCTCATGAGACTATGGAAGCTCTAACCCCCAGTGATGTGAGGAGGCATGGAAGAAAGAGAGAGTCTAAGGAAAGGGGTGCATAAATTCCATCTAGCTTGTGAGAGGCACTAAGCATGCACAGGCCTGATATTAGTGGCATGTGAAGCCTTGGAGACTCCATGGATTGGAGATAGAGGTGCGAGATGGTGACTTTCACAGGTACTGGCCCCAACAGAGACCCAGCTTGTATAGTCTGGGGAGCGGCTGGGGTTATAATGTTATCTGCTGGGTGTTATCTGTTGGGAATCAGTTTTGGGGGAGGTAGGTCGATAAAAGGAGAGGAGGAGGAAGCCAGTCAGTGAAGGAGGAGGACCATGCTGGAGAAGATGGGCGAGGCAGTTTCAGGATTCTGGCCAAATGGCACGAGGGCAAGGCAGAAGCAAGAATCCGAGTCCTGGTCAAAGTCAGCATAGGCATCAAGTCAGCAATTGAATAGGCAGCAAGGTCCAAGGCAAAGCAGGCCTGAAAGACATCAGAGCCATGGTGTAGGTTGAGGCTGTGGTCGGAGGTCATGCTGGACTGAGAGCCTGAAAATTCTTCCAAGGAAGTGGTCAAAAGACTAGGAGCATGGCAATACAGGCAGGGACTGGAACCTAGCAGAGATAGGACCAGGGACTAGGTGAGAAATAGGAAACAGGATCTAGGAGAAATGAGGCAAGAGTGAGGTAGAAGAACCTTGCATCTAGGGTTCTTAGCAGCAGCAGCAGCAGTATTCGTTGCACTTACCATACAGTGACAACCCCAGACCCCACTCTTTCCAGGGGCCCCACAGTGGCCACTGTTTTCACCAGGACAGCGTGAAACAAAACCACCTGCAGGGCCCTAAAGGTGGTTTTGTTTCACCCTGCCCTGGTGAAAACAGATCACTGTTTTCCAGCTTAGGATAAGACCTTTCTTATCTTCTAGAAAAGGTGCTGGACTGCAGTTTTTGCTAAAGATTTTAATCTTATTATTTTGGTATAGTGTCTGGACTCAGTCTGTTTAGACCTATGATCATTTTTCTTCTTTTAGAATTGGGGCTGTAGTTCGGGTGCCAAAGGGGTCAACTTGGAATTTTGGTGTGCCAAACCTTTTATCACTGTTTTTATATCTCCTTTATGAGCAGATGCCAAAACCAGATGATACCACTCTGTAACCTTTGGGCAATTCGAGATATTTGGCTTCAAATTTCAGTAACTGAGAAATCCGAAAACGCTCATGCAGCCAGTGTTGTTGCTCAAAATAATCTGTTCAGGCACCAATAAATGGTTAGAAATCATGGTAAATGACTAGGACATCAAGGAAATCAACAATTTGTGCATATTAAATTAGTGCAGCTAAACAATTTCATCTTCTTCATTCTCTTCTCTGGACGAGGTGTATGTTGTGGTAAGTGTGTGCTCATTACAGCACATGTCATGGCTTTCCTGAAAATGGCACAAAAATATAAAAGAGAGTTTAGCTGCAAAACAGCTACACTGGTTGGTACGGCAAGACTGAGTAGAACGACAGATACGTTTGAGTTCTAAGATTTCTTTCGGAGCAGGATGTACATTTGGTGGGATTCCAATTGGAACCAAACATTTTGGTTTTTCATCGCATGTCCAACCAAAATGCGTTGGATCCAGTGATGGTGGATCAGAGTTTGTAGCTGAATACCATATCATGACTTGGAAGTGGGCACGTTTGACATTTTCCCTGAACGATTCTGTCGTGGGTGGTAGTGAAGCTAGTTTTGGTGCACATGAACATGCCTTTGCAGTTTTCAGCAACCACACTTTAAGCCTTGTTGCGGACACATCTGCATTTATGTGGCCATAGCAGCTACTAACCAGTGTTGTAACCTCATTAAGAACATCTTCAAAGTTTACTCCATCCATTCCCAAACTGTGAAGTGTGAAACCTTGTTTCAACTTCTTAATCACAATTCCTTTCCTATTACCATGACAGTGTGCTGTGGTGTCACAGCCAGACACAGCATGGGCTGCTAAGAGATTTGGCACAATATCTTTGTATTTGTCCACAGTTTGTCCTATGTCAATGACTTGTCTTCCATGGCTTGTCGCTTCCATAGTTACTTTCCCTGCCATATTAAACTTCCAGTAGTAGTATACTAGCAAAACAAACACATCACTGTCATCTGAAATCACCCTGATGCCTTTGTGATGACACACAGTGACAGCATAGATCACTTGCTGTAACATAATAATATCTGCTTCCTCATGTGTTGTTCTAAGGTCTGTATTTTTAGATACAATACCACATAGGACCTGATTGCTACTTCTGAACTTCCAGTTACCACAAACCTATTTTCCATGCATTTTTCCTTGATATACTGGACAAGTTCTGAACATATTATATTAATCATTTGCTTTTTGTTCTCAATATTTGTTAACACAACTTGTTAGGAGAGGAGATGACTACATCAAAATTTAATAGCTTCAATAAGCTTTGAACCAGTGACTTTGAGTTTACCCCACTTCACAGCAATTGCAGCTGCAAAGGCCTTGAAGCATTTGTACTCATCATATGTTGTAGTTATTCCATAGTGACTAAATTCCTAAATCAACATCTTGTGTTTCAAAAGACTGGAAACTGCAAGTTGAAGCTATGTGGATGCTTTATTCATGTAACTGGTTATAACACTTGCCACAAAAGCTGATGTAAGTTCAGGAATGTGCAAGTTGTGTAATAATTGGAGAAGAGTTGGACTAACTGATGAATGAATACTGTGTCTGCTGATTCTTACATTGTAGACTGTATTAACTGATTTGGTTGTTTCTTTAGAAATGATTTCAGCTATCTTGTTCGTGGGGTTGTTGTCATCATTTGTCTCAACAATATTTAGAGTGCATGCTTTCCTGAATAAAATCAACTTGCAACACCAGATGACGTTAGCACCAGCAGTGCTGTACCAAAATAATCAAGGAGTGATTTGACCAGAGTCTTCTGAGAGAATTTACATCCACCATACTCGTGATACATATCCCATATTTCAATACTGTTCCAGATGTGGTGTTCATCACTTAGCATATTTTGGATGACTAACTGTAATAGAACTTCATCTTCTTCAGGTTTTTCTCTTGCCAGTAGATCAATATATTTTGAGTGCATGAATAGTTTCTTGTAATCTTGATGGTATCCTGCATCTGCTACATGAAGGTCAAAAGATGCGCCACAAATGCAAACATGCACTTCACGTGACCATGCATCATTTCTCATTTTACATACATTCAGAATGATGTCCTTGAAAGTCTGTTTTCAAGGACGATGAATGGTACGGACAATGGAATATGTCCTCCATCTGTCAGGATGCTTAGGATCAACTTCCATGCAGATTTCACCACAGAATATACAGTTCTCTTTGAAGGAGAATGCCTTCTCATGAGATCTTGTAAAACGTTTGAGTAAAGGCCCATCAGAACTACCCACCTTTGATTGTTTCCTCTTGAACCTCTGTATATGAGTTTTTGATGTATATGTTGATACACATTATCTGTGCCAGGTTATGTTAGTATTGGCATTTGATTGTAAAAGTTCAGTTAGTTGACTGTGAAGGCCATCACCACATGCTTCGCTCGCTGTGATGATTGAACAAATATGATCAGTACCAACTCCAATAAGTGCTTTTTCTTTCTCACATTGGAATAAACAGCTGTTGTTGTCGTCTTCTGCCATTACGTCGCTTGGTTAGTTCTGAAAACAAAACTGTACTGCTGGAATATTTGTTACATAGGACTTAAAAGGTATATAGTATGAAAAAATCAGTTTTCAACATCATTCAGTCATTCTCTCTCTGAAGCACGGAAATTGCACGTTAAGGTGGTCACTTTAATTTCTGTGCACCATGTAAACAGTAAAGACTTTATACAGTCTTGTATGTTATGCTAGATTTACAAGTTAGGCTCCATGCACCCACACTTTGCCTTTGTCTTTCAGCTCAACATTGGGCTGGGGAGGGATGCCCATTTCCTTATAAGTAAGCCCCAATGGGTTTAACTTCTAAGTAACTTTCTACTTTAGTAAGTGGTTTTTCTTCCCTACTTTGGTGGGGGTGGGAAAATAAAAAAGAGAGGTAATATTTTGGATTTTTTTCAAACCTTGGTCTCTCTGCTGTGGTTTACACTCAAAAAACTTGCTGGAACAGAAGCTAAATAAAATGGCTGTCAGCAATAATATGAGGAAGTAAATCCTTCAGGACAGGAAGGAGAAAACAGAGAAAGGGGAGGAGAATGGGAAAGTTTGTTTAACTATTCATGTGCTGGAGTGCTCATCGACATTTATTATCAGGCAGCAAAGTCACTATAGTATATAGTCACAGCTGCACTAATTTAACATGCACAAATTGAAATAAAATTATTGATTTCCTTGATGTCCTAGTCATTTACCAGGATTTCTAACCATTTATTGGTACCTGAACAGATTATTTTGAGCAATAACACTTGCTGCGTGAGCATTTTCAGCTTTTCGGGAAGGTTACTGAAACTTTGGAGCCAAATATCTCAAAATGCTCAAAGGTTAATACAGAGTGGCATCATCTGGTTTTGGCATCTGCACATAAGGGAGATATAAAAACAATGATAAAATGTTTGGCACATCAAAATTCCAGGTTGACCCAAAATACAGCATTTGGCACTCGAACTACTGTTCACAGGGCCAAGTATTTGTATTTGTGTGTTTAGTATTCATGTTTATTTGTATCTTTACCTATGGTCACTGCATTTTCCCCATTGCCACCAATGTGGAAACCACAGTGAATGCGGGTCCTTGCATATGGGTTATTTTGGCACAGAAGTGCAGTAAGGCTCTGCCAGTTTGACAGGCCTGTAAGAAAAGAAAACTGTGGTTAAAACTGCTGCTAAGTCTGCTACCAGTTTAAAAGAGGGGGCACTGGATTGGGGGAGGGGAGGCAAGACAACTGGCTTGGTGGGGAGGTTGTTAACTTGGGGAGGTAGGAATGGGGCATAGATCTGGCTTAGGCCTTTTCAAACAGACGCCCCCCCCCACCCTCCTGCCCACGTGTGCAGATGGGGTGTGTGTGTCCAGTTGAACACCGCAGAGGGTGCGTGGGGGATGGATGGCATCTGTGCGAACGCCACGGCTGGTGGGGGGTGGGGGCGTGCACACTCCCGCACTCCACACATCTTCACCCACGCACAGAGCAACGGGTGCCAATGCTAGATGTTCCATGGGTGGAGGTCCATAAGAACACACACCCATGCACCACCCATCCACCATGCTGCTCACCCATCTCCACACGTGACCATGCCCATTTGAAAAGAGCCTTAGAGAGACTCACTGATTTAGGAAAGGGGGTCACTCATTTGTGGGGAAAGAAATGGGACTAGGTTCAAGAGAAGTTGCTGACTTTGTGAGGGGGGGATCATGGGACATGTGGCTGGCTCCGGGGTTTCACTTGTTGGTAGGGTGTAGCTCGCTTGCAGGTTCACAATTTCTCCCTAGTTTAATTGGTCTCCACTGGGCTGGGGTTGGCAGCAGTGTGGGAGATTGCACTTCTGAGACAGCAGTGGCCCCTCCAGGTGGGGAGGGCTCACTACAATCTCCCCAAGCAGGCAGCTAAAATGAGAGCCAGTGGGCATTTTTAAAAGTGCACTCTCCCAAGCGCGTTTTGGAGAAGATGGCTCCCAAGCATGTTTGAGAGAAGACTGCTCCTGCAGTGAAACTGTCTTCTCTGCCCCAGCCAGTGATTAAATTTAATCACTGACTGGGGGCTTTATACGGGGGAGGGGGTTTGCCAGCGCTGCCTGGAGGAGGCAGTTTTCGCCGGCTTTCCCCCGCCTCCCCTCCCCCCCATCCTTGCAAACTGGGGAAGCTGCAATTAACCGCGGCAGTTCCCAGGGATGCAAGTGAGGGGGCAGGAATCCTCAGCCGGTTTGATGCGGGAAAGATCCGGCATCAAATCGCTCCAAACATTTAAACGATCACAAAGAAAGGCGGCTGATTAAAGGATCAGCTGCGGTTTTTGTATCGTTTAAAAGCGCCCAGAGAGCAGCCTGGCTCCAAGCTGGATATGTGCTGCTGGTTTTTGGACACAGTTTGAAACTTTAGATACCACATTTCCCAGGAAATGTTGGGTTCACTCAGAACTCGAATATACCACCCTAGTATTTGTGTTTCAAAGGTGTTTTGTGTGTTGTTGACAGCTGAATGCACAACCCACCTTAGAATGAGGATTATGGGGAGGGCGGGGAAGTGTGATTTCACTCAAAGCTATTACTAAATGCTAAGGCTTCCCAATTCAATATTTTAACACTCTTGATTAGTTTCATGTTCATTAATGATTGTTTCATCTTTTTCAAAGATACTTTTTGGTTGGGTTTTTTTGTTTTCTTTTCTTTTTTGAAGGAAACAGACAAAAGGAATGGGAATAAAGGGCACAAATTTTCCAACAATCCTTCACAGTAAGTTAGAGAACAGAACAGGTCAAACCACTATGAAAGTGTCAGTTCCCAAGGGGCTTAACCACACCATCTAGAGGAACTGATTTTCTCATTCCCTCAAGAGATAATCTCCTGCACTCTTATATGTCTCCTGTGCTGAGTAGCTGCAGTGGCATTTTATACATGTATCCCTTTCTCTATCCAACATCTTCTGTAGATCACTCTGTTTGTTTTTAGATCGATGCAGGGCTGCCCACCCCAGAGCTACTCCAGGGGTCCATCCCCGCGTCTTCCCGCTCCTAGTCCCACCGGGATCCAGATCAACAGACACAGCAGGTTCCCTGGCCTGCACTCTGCCTGCACATCCACCACCCCTCACATCATAGAATTGTGGGCTGGAGCATCTGCAACACTATGATGTTGCCCAGGGCAATGGTCAGCTGAAGGCGGAGGAGCAGCATGGGTCCCCACATTAGATGGACCGATGCTCTGCTTCTGGCTGGTGCCCTGGGTTTGGCCGGCCTGTTCCACCAGTGACATCTTGAGCTGCCCTGAGGCAGGTGCAGTCTGCTCCTCACCTGCTCTGCCTGCACATCTAGCAAGGTATCTTTAGACAGTTGGGTCACCCAGGGGTGAAGAAGCCAGAGCTGGGGCAGTCCGTCCATCTAAAAACACCCAATGTGGATGTAATATCTTTCCCAAAGTTCTCATCCCATATAAGTTTTAATAATTATTATTATTGTTAATAATAATAATCCCTTTCCTTGGATGTTTGACTGGTGAGTAGGCAGCTTCTGCACTTTCCCTCCTTTTGTCCCTTTCAAGGAAAGTCATTTATTCTCACTCATGTGCCTCTAAATTTAGGGTACTAACAAGAGAAGAGGGTAGGAGGAAGAAATATAGTGCCAGGATGATGCTATTATAAAACAGGTTTGGGGAACCTTTTCCCACCCCGAGGCTGCTTTGAAAATTAGTACAAACTCCATGGGCTGGATGGGAGTCGGGAGGGAGAACAATAAGGATTTAGGGAAGGAAAAGGAAAGTCCAGTTAATGGATCTGTGAAATGGATCCATCCTTTCTCCTTGAATGCATGCCCACATCTCTGTTCCATTTCCTTGAGTGCTTGATGGTACAGCCCCACACCACGCAGTTGCCAGGGGAGCGGAACACTCAGCATAGGTGAACCCACCCCAAACTGGGGCAGTGGGCCAGGTCCCATTTGTCAGGGGTCCTCCATAGCCCTGGGTCTACCAGCACCATAGGGACGCAGCTAGCACACCCCACTCAATTGAAAGCTCGGAAAGGGAACCACAGATTGTGTCCCACTCAACTGAGAGATGGCAGGGAAAGGGGACCGCAAGGGCTGTGCATGGCCTTTCATTCCCACTCCTCTCCTTTACTACCAAGAAAGGAGAGCAGTGGTCATGGAAAGGGATGTGTGTGTCACAGCCACGGAAGAAGCCCCCTTTGTACCAGAGCTGACACTAGCACACATCTCTCAGCTGACGACCAGCGGGGAGGGAGAGGTGTGCGAGTGCTCACGCTCTCCCCGGGGACCGCCTGACAGCTGAGGGGCACGTCGATCTTGCTGGAGTGACTGCCCAGCGACCAAGGAGAGGGAGAAGGAAGTGTGCTAGTGCCGTCTGTGGCACAAGCGGGCAGGGGGATGCTTCTGGGAAGGGCTCCCCCACGCTGTCCACGGTGGTGGCTGCTCCATGGGGACTCCACAGGGTGGTTCTGGGGCACTCCCTGCCCGTGTGTCAACACCTGCATAGTTCCACTGATGCTCAAAGTGACTGCAGATGCCCAGATGTGTGGATCCACAAGGACAACACTTCTTGAAGAACTTCCACTGCAGGTAAGTAACTCTCATTTTCTTTGCAGAGATAAGCTGAAAAACACAAACGGCTGTAAACCTGTTGCTAAGGTGGTAGAAATGAACAGCTAGGCTCTACTTCAGCATAGAAAGTCTGACTTGGCTTAAAAAACCTCCCCATCCTCTTCCTACTGACACACTATTTATATTAAATGGTGCACCAACATTTTGAACATGCTCCATAATACCATATTATTAATCTAGTCTCTCTCTCTTCAGGCTGGCCTTATATATGGTCATGTAAGCATGAAGAAGAGTAAATGGTTACATTTAGGAATGGCAAAATGATGTTTCTCAGCCATCTCTAAAATGCTAAACACAGCCTCTGCTTGTTAAAGTTTTCAGTATTTTCTGAGGCTGCTGCTCACTCAGCCAGCTGTCATACTGCAGATGCACATGACATTGCCATGGCAACCACTACAAGGGAACTCCCTTCTGAATCCTGAACAAGCATTGCTGAGAGTGAATGAGGGGTCACACTACACCTTCATTCCCACTTTCCATGCTACGGATAACTTGACCATTATATGATCGTGGAAAAACGTGAAACAAAACTGCTGAGTGGGAGTGCTACAGCCATTGCCTTTTCTCTTATATGTTTGTCTAAGCCCAGCTTGGTGATACAGGGGTTGGTGATGAGTGGGAATCTGAAGCCCTCCTAGTTCACAGGACTGTGCCACCATTGGCCAGTGGAGAACTCCCCAACCCCCTGGCAACGTGAAACTCTTCATTCCCCACTCCCACACTTGAGCAAGGGGAGACTAATAGACATTGCAGGAGAGCTCACCCAAGAAGAACCAACCATGCCATTTCATGAGCTACAACCCGGAAGCTTGAAAGCGAGAAGCTTGAAGATAGGTCGTCTACTAATAAACGCCACCAAATGAAGCTTGAGGTGAGACACCGTCGTCATCAGTATTGTTATACAGAGCAATTGTCAGGCATAAGAGCCTTTTGCGGAATGGGAAGGGAGAAGCAGGGTGGGCTTGAAAGGATTGATGGATTTGTGGAAGAGAAGGGGCTCAGTGTTTTCATGTTTTTCTGCCTAAAAGGAGCAAGGAGTAAGAAATGTTGTCCCCCTTTTCCCCCTCACGTAATACAGTACATAATATATTAATAATATAATGCAATATATTAATAATACATTGCCCTTAACCAAATGTATGCTACATTTTGGCTATTTTACCCAGCCACCACAAGCTCATTTGTAATAGCCTTCTCCGTCCCACACTTGAACACAGAGCATGTCTCTCCATCATGAAAATGATTTTATGGCTATCGGAGGCAGCTGCTCTTTCTGTGGTTCCCCACCTAACTCTGCTACTGCTGGGGGGATGGGGGGTAGCCTTCTGTGGTCTTTGTGCAGCCAGCTACCAACAGGTGAATTTTACCTCCCAAGGATAAGAGGTCAAATGATTATCTCATTATGACTACATAGAAAATGAAAGGGAAAGAAATGCAAATGCTCTTAAGATTTCTCTTTCCATAAATCTTGCCTAAGGCTGCAGCTGGAAATGTCCTTGAGGGCCATACAGCACAGTATATTCCCTGAATCTTTCCTTGACCAAATAATTTTTGTTGATGAGTCGTGTGCACTGCGGAGCATTTCAAAGGCCCATCTGGTGGAATAAAGTCACTCCCCTTCAAAGGGATAGAGATAGTTCAATGTTTGGGCTGGGTTTCTTGGATCCTTATCTGAATTCCCTGGATCAGTATAAAAGGTTTCCTTGCAATATTTCCAGCACTGCTGCTTCTAATCACAGCTATAAACTAACACAGCACCCTTTCTTCTGGTATTTCCACTGTTTTGGAATGGGAATTAGAACTGGGAGAGGAAGATTTTTGAGACTATATGAACAGTTCAAAAAGCTGTCGGGGGGGAGGGTTAGCTCAAATTTTATTCACAAAATGAATGAAGCTTTAGAACAGCTTTAGGCTCACTCCTTCTGCTATGACTGTTGCTAATTTTAGGGAAGCTGCCTTTTTATTGTTAGGCATACAATGCTCAGATTACCTCATGCTTCCATCAAAACATGGGGTTAGTGCTTTATTGAATTCTATGTCATAGTATTGTATGAACTTACATCCAACTTCTAAAGAGAACTTATTAGCTCACTGCTAGTATTTGGAGAGGGTAACGCTACTAGCTGGTTTCTAGTATTTTCAGAGGGTAGAGCTGGGCATTCAAGTTCTGACAAAATACAAATAAATGGGGTGGGGGGGAGACTTTTTAGGGTTCTATAGTATTCAAAACATGAATTCTAGGGCTGTGCATTTGGGTTCAACACAATTGCTGAAAAATGTGGTGTTCAAGGTCTCAAACTGGGCCCCCAAAGCTGCAGCACATATCCAGCTTTGAGCCAAGCCAGAGGCAACTGGTGACCGTTGAACCGGGGGGGCACAATTTGCATGGTCCCACCCACGGTAATTTACATAGTCTGCCCCCTAATTTGTATAATGACACTAATTTGCATAAAGCCACTCCAGGCAGGGGCAGTGTATGATCTGATGCTACTTAAAACTCCTCCCTCCTCTATTAGCAATGGGGCAACCAGCAGCATCATCCAGCAGAGAAAAAAAAGCATGCAATGCCCCCACTCTGGACAGGGGCCGTGTGTGATCTTAGATATGGTACCCCTGCTTACTTATTCCTCCCCCCTCTATTAGTCCCCATGGGGCACTCAGCAGCAGCCAGCAAAGAAATGATGCATTCAGCTTGCAATGTCACTCTGGGCAGGGGCAGTGTATGATCTGATGAGAGATATGCTACTTAAAATTGGGGTTTTTTAGACAAGCATCTCCCCACCTGTCACCCACCCATCATGCATGTTGCAAGGCTGCATAGGGCGCCAATGCCACCCTGCAACATACGTGATGGGTGGGTGACTTGTGTATAATAGGAGGGGAAGAGCTTCTCTAAAAACACCTTGTGTGACTGCACAGGACCCAATGTGTTCGGTGGGGGCCTAGCAGACAGGGCTGTATCCTGGGCTCAGGTCACAATGATGCCCCACCCCCAGTAACTCAAACGTAAAATAAATGGTCAAAATAAGTAAATCACAGAACCCAGAATAGTTAAAATATAATTATTTTCCCAATATAAATTATTCAAAAATGAAATTAACAAAAACAAAACAGGTGTCCATAAAACTATATACAGTGTATAGATCTCACAACCACTTCTTCTTCCTCGTTTTTTAATTACATTGCCATGTTTTGAAAACTAAAAAGATATGCCTTATGTCCAAGTGGGGAACCTTTTCCCTCCCAGGGGCCACTTTGAAAATTAGTAAATATAGAAGTTAGGGGCATGGGTGCACATAAGAAGAGGCATGCATCTCTGACCGTTTTTAGACGAGCGGCGCTCCGTTTCGCGTCGGCGGCGCATATCTTTTGAAACCTCCGCCTGGTCTAATTAGACGAGACAGAAGTGGCTTAATATGCGCATATTATGGCGGTGGCACATTTTTTAAGGGCGCAAATTAAATACCTCGATTATGAGGTATTTAATTCGCGCACTTAAAAAATGCGCCTCCGCCGTAATATGCTCATATTAAGCCACTTCCGTCTCGTCTAATTAGACCAGGCGGAGGTTTCAAAATATGCGCGCCACCGATGCGAAACGGAGCGCCGCTCGTCTAAAAGAGCCCTACATCATAGATCTGTCCCTATCCTTGTGTGTCCTCATCTCTGTTCCCTTACCCTAGGCTCATTCTTTCACTGCTTGAGAGTAAGAACTGGATCAGGGACCACATCCAGGAACTAGAAAGGGACCAAATAAAAACTTATCAGGTTTGAGGTTCCCCACCCATACATTAAAAGGAATGGGGTTCTAAATTACAGTTACTAAAATGTGTGGGAGGAGGGGATATGATGTGTGCTACGCACTATTTGTATGCATACTCCCTACTACAGGGATCTGTAGTAGGGAGACAAACAGTGACAATCAGGGGTGAAAGATAGCAAAATACAATGTGACACTTTCTGGCCAGCCCCTTTGCAATTTTTAATTCACCGTTCATAGTCTCAGCCTGCTGGGGAAAGTCCAAAGGGGCTGAGGTGGGGGTACGGTAGGAATCCTAGCCTGCTGCTGGAAGGCCAGGGGTAGTGGGGTGGGATTAAGGAGGAGTCCCAGGTTTCTGGGGGGAAGCCCCAAAAAGGTTGCTTGGATGAGGGGGGGGGCAGAGGTTCCAGCCTTCTGGGAGGAGCTCCAAGTGGGAGAATGAGGATGGGGGGCAGGGGTTCCAGCCTGCTGGGGGAGCCCCAAGGGGGTGTAGTAGGGGATCCCAATGCCTCCGGGCTGGGGACCCTCCCCCCTGTCCTGCTATGCCTTTGAGTCCAGTCCAGGGTCACACCTACCTAGTGTGAGCCGCTGCTCCCCACCATCTGATAAGGATGCATGCCCGGCTCAGCAGTTGCTCACCACACTGCACCGCCGCTTCACCTGCTGCAGTGCTGCTGCTGCTGCTGCTGCCTCGAGAGTCACAGGCCTTGGACCCTTGACACCTGTACATGCAGCTGACGGCCCTGGCTCCAACTTTGTGCTGTGCCATCTGCCGTTACCCTGTGTTTGCCGCCACCCTCTGGTCCACTGCCAATGCTCCTCTGATCGGGACCTCTCTTTTCATCCACCTCACACCCATTGCTGGCCTCAGTCACATGCTGGGCTCCTGGGCTGGTGTGAAGAAATGCTGCCCGCTCCAGCCCCTCCCCTTCCAGCGTGCGTACTCGCGATAGGGAGGAGGAGCTGGAGGAGTTTCTGAGGAGTCCTGGTGCTGCCGCGGTACAGGGGAGGGTGGGAGAAACAGGCTGGGACACTGGGTGGTGATGCTGATACACGCTGACGTGGGTGTGTGGGGCCCAAAAAATCTGGGGGGCATGTGCCTTCCCCATGTCCCCCCTATGCGTCGCCTGTGAGCCAAGCTGCTCAGCGACTCATAGTTTAGCTGCCTGCCTGGGGAGCTTGTAGTGAACCATCCCCACCTGCAGGGGCCACTGCTTTCTCAAAACTGTCTCCAGACCTACAGCCAGTCTCAGCCCAGTGGGGACCAGCTAAGTGAGAGAGAGATGGTGAATCCCCACACCAGCACACACACACGCCCCCATCCCCCCCCCACCAAGTGACACCCCTGAGACAGCCACATCCCTTTCCTCCTACCCAAGGCAGCAACTTTCCCTGAACCTAGTCCCATGCCCCAAGCCCCTTTCCCCAAGCCAGTGACCCTTTTCCAACCCAGCAAACCCCTCTAGGTCAAATCCATGCCTTGTCCCTACTTCCCCAACTTAGCAACTGCCCCACCATGTCAGCCATATTTTCTACCCTCCCCCAAACAAGTGTCCTACTTTTAAAATTGGTAGCAGACTTAAAAGAAGTTTTAACCACATTTTTTTCTTACAGGCCTGTCAAACTGGCAGACCCTCACTGCACTTCTATGCCAAAACAACCCATATTCAGAGACCCACGTTCATTGTGTTTCCCACATTGGCAGCAATGGGAAAACACTGGGGAATGGGGGAAATTCAGTTAACATGGGGAAAGATACAAATATAAATTAAATAATTAATAAATATGAATTAAAAAAACACAGATACAAATACAGACACACATAACTTGACCCTGTGCACAGCCCCTATCAGAGGGTGATAACTACCAAGTTTACTGTTCCTTTGAAAATTGTTTTGGAGACCATCTCCTAGCATAATGTTTAGAACATCTGACCAAAAGAAGTTTTTTCATTTGTATTATTATAATTATTAGCAAGCATTTATATAGCACTAGCAATGTACCTGGCACTTTACAAAGTAATGGAATAGACACAGTCCCTGCCCTAGGGCTTATAATCTGAGAGACCGAGTGAGAGGGGGAAGACTTGGGCCGCTTTTAGATGAGTGCACGGTGCGCTCGTGCGTGGTTTCCAAAATCCCACGAGACAGGATCAGACGAGACGCTGCCGTGAGTCACGCACACGGGAGGGGGACACACGTTCTTTTAAAGTCGCAAATGACCTACCTCGATCAGACTCCCGGTCAGTTCACAGCTTGAAAAGAATGCGTGTACCCCTCCCGTGCGCATGACTCGCAGCAGCATCTCGTCTGATCCAGTCTCACGGGATTTTGGAAACCACGCCGAGCGTATCGCGCACTCGTCTAAAAGCGGCCTAAGGAAGGGGAACAGAGGGAGAGACAAGGGGTGTAATATTCATGAAGTTGCGAGGTCTCAGATGCACGTGCTTGGCTTGGTTACATCGAGAATTATGGCTGACTGGTTCGTGTGGTGAAGATATGAGTACACGCACTTCAGGTAACAGATTGTACTGGATGGTACAAGACTTGTACTGGATGAGCCACACAAGTAAAGATACTACAGTATCGATATAACAATGTAAGGTACCGTGGCCGTCCGAGCGCAGAAATGAAAAAGGACAGCGAAAAAACGTTTTTGTTGTACACAAAATGTAATGTAATTTACTGTTGATACTAAAAAATAAAAAATATATTACAAAAAAAAAAAAAGATTTGTACTGGATGGTATCAGCAGGAGTTAGGAGAGGGGAGCGAGGAGTTGGGGAGGGCAGAGCGGAAGAGATGGGTCTTGAGGAGGGATTTGAAGGTATGAAGAGGGGGAAGAGGGGGATGTGGGCAGGGAGGGACTTACAGGAATGGGGGCCAGCTAGGGAGAAGGAACAAAGGTGGTTAGGGGAGCAGGGGAGGCGTGGGATCCATCGCTCTCTCTACACTCCCTCTCTCTCTCCATCTGTTCAATCTTGCTTCACCAGCGGAGGCGTGGGAGGATGAGAGAGGGGACAGAGGAGGAGCGGAGTTCACGGACTGGAGCATGGAGGGAAATTAGTGCAGAGAGGTAGGGAGAGCAAGGTTATGAAGAACTTTAGGTGAAGACTAGGAGCTTGTGCAGGATTAGTTCAGGAAGGGGGAGTCAGTGAAGAGAGGAGAGGAGGAGTTGCACATGGCCGATGGGCGAGGTGGATGACCCTGGCAGCAGAGTTTTGGACGGAGATAAGGGGAGAAAGGTGAGAGTGGCCAGTAAGAAAGAGGTTACAGTAATGGAGGCGAGAGATGACTAGGGCGTAAACAAGGGTTTTGGCAGAGGAGAGAGAGAGCAAAAGGCGAATCTTAGTAATGTTATGGAGGGAGAAGCGACAGGATTTGACAACTGACTCACATCTTTCTTTTAAACCCTACATCGACTCTAAGATGAAGCCAAAGCTATGGGCTTGGGGGATGGTCCTGGTCCTTTGCTTTTTCTGAGCAGTTCACAGAGAAACGTCATCCCTTTCTTGCCTGGGACTGCAGAGTCCGATACGGGAGTCCATAGGTTAAAATGACCCTTCCTTCTTTTCTGGCAATCTCAGCAGCTTTCCTATCAGCGTCATTCTCTCTCTAGCATGTGGACACCTACTCCGAGGCAGCGAATAACACTGATTAAGCCCCTGCAGCATGTTAACACACAAAAACCCCGAACTCCTTGGGGGAGATAGCATGAGATCTGCTCCTTGTTTCCTTACCAACCACCACAAATTTCTCTTTTGAAGCCAGTGGCATATCTGACTCTTGCTATTCTTCTTGCTTCTCTATCCCTGGTTTTGTACATGTTTTCCCAAAAGACTCTTTGTGGGGTTTGAACCCAGACCAAAGGCTTCTGGATCCTCTCACAAAGTCTTATAAAGTCCTCTCTAGCCAGCAGGCACCTGCCCCTGCCCATCCCCCGCCCTTACCCCTCTCCCCTCATAGCCTGGACCTCTGGGTGCTGATGGCTCCCATGCATGGGGGCATCAATAAAGTCTCCACTCATTGTTGAGAACTCCTCACATATCGCTAGGAGATTCTGTAGAGCCAGCAAAGTGGCTCAGTCTAGGGGAGCACATTTGCTTCTTGGAGGCTCCCTCCCATTATAATCAATAAAGCTTTTGCTGCTGGCTGACATAATTATTTCCTAGCTCATATTATTCTCTTTCCTTTCAAAAAGGCTTGTCATTCCACTCACAGAGAGCCATCTTTCTATCCACTGTCTATTCATCTTTCTATCCACTGTATGGATATCTTTCATTCCACTGTATCTAGAAGATGTGACTCGAGCCCAAGCACCCACCATCAGGGTCCTGGGGCCAACAGGCAGGGAGGGCTGTGGACAGGTTCCAGTAGCTTTCTGCCAACTTAGCCCCAGCAGTGCACCCTCCGTGATGGGTCCCAATTCATTATCGGTGAGGGCCTTGTAGGCTTCAACCCAGCCTGAGGGGGTGGGGAGCTCTGCCACCCCTCCCCTTCCCAAACACCAGCAAGGTGGTTCTCCATGGTGCGTACACCCATCATCATCTGGCGGACAGGTCTCTCCACTTTGACCCGTAAGGCCTTTGCTTCTGCAGACTCCCAGACTCCCAGGGCCCGCCCCGGGGGACTCTACATCAGGGCTGGAGGATGGGGAAGGGCTTTGATGACATTGCTTTCAGGTTGCCTTACCCCCCTTTTCCTGGCGCTGATGCTCCAGCTCCACAACCATGCTAGAGCCCTGCCATCAAGCCACCATCTCCCTGTGGAGCTTTTCAGTATGAGCGATTAGCCCTGATGTGGTCCACTCTCTCTGCCTCTGAATTTTTTCTTGTAGATAATATAAAGAGCATAAAAAGACAGGAATAAGAAGTGCCATATTGTGTCAGACCATTGGTCTGTGTGAAGCCCTGCCTGCATTCTGTGTCCACAAGTGGGTGGGTGGCCAATCTCTCTCTGCAGGGGACTTCCATTCCTAAGAGGTCATAGGGCAATCCATTCCCTGTTGTTCCAGCCCCCGTGTCTTACCATGCAGATAGTGTATTTTTCATGCTTATGAAGCCACCTCCAGACATCGGACCTTGTCTGCCCACTGTCTGCCACAGACCCCACCAGCTGCAGGGCTGGGGATGCCCTATTCCCAGCTCTGCATGTGGTGCTCGGATAAAACTGGGCCATTTTGGGGGGTGGGGAAAGAGGAGTTTCTCTTCGTAAACTGTGGACCTGACCTACCATCTGCAGAACTCCTGAAATATGTGCTTCTTGAGTTTTCACTCGCTGGGGGGGCTGTGGCGAAGTACAAGCGGCCCCCCTCCCCAAAAGCCTATTCCTCTGCACCCACCTGCGGATGCCAGCTGAAGCTGGATGCTGAAACTAAAAGCCCCTCCGACCCCCACCTCCCGACCCCAGTGCTGCCTGCTGCCTTCGTGGCCCCCTGCACCTGGCTGTGAGGCCCCCTGTGCCTTCTGGGCCCTAGATGCTGGCCCTGCTGTGAGCTCCCACCTTTGCCCTGACACCGTGGGTTGTTGCTCACTTCCTTCATGATGTCCCAGGCGTGCTGCTGTGCTGGTTGGTTCCTGGGGTTCTGCTGCCCCTGCCTGTGCCTCTGGGTCCCCTCCATGGGCCCTCCCATCTGCCTCTGCTAACCAGTGTTCCCCTCTGTGGCTGTGTCCTGATCTCTGAGTCGGCACCCAGCACACCAGGTTCTGCTGTCCTTCATAGTCCGGCCGTGATCCCTCCTGTGCCCGTGGCCCCACCCCCACCCCTGGGTTGACTCTGTGACTGTGGGGTTCTGAGGCCCCCAGATTGCACCTCACAGTGTCCTCCCGGGGGAGGGGGTGTCTGGACCACCTGCTCTGCTCTTCGGCTCCGGCTCACCTCCATCCCATCCATCACACCCTCGCCAGCATGTGGGGTCCCTTACAGCCTCCTGGACCATTCCCGGGCTGCTCCCTGGTCTGTGTGGCCTCCCCCTGTGCCTATGCTCTGCCCCTGAGGGGTCCCCCCCCCGTGCCAGGGCTGCCTGTGTAGCTGTGGGGTTCCCCATGCAGCCTGTGCTCTTGTCAGAGTTCTGGCTGCTGTTCCCCGTGTCCTGCCCTGCCCCTGGGATGATCCCCCTGCTTCCCTGGCCCCAGGTCCCCCCTCCCCCCTCTGCCCATTGTACCATGTGTGTTGGCCGTCCCGCTGTGTTCCCCCTTCCCTTCCTTTACCATGCAGGTGTGTATGCACCCGGGCATGTGTTTGTGCTGTGTGTTCCACTGTGACCTCGTTTTCTCTGTGCCTGTTGTTTGTACCACCTCAGTGGCTCTTCTCCCTCCTCCCCCTCCCTTCCCATTTCCCTGGTGTGGGCATTTCCTTTTGGCCCTTCTGGCTTCATTTGCCCTCTGTTGGCCATGTCTGCCTCCTGCCCCTCCTGCCCCTCCCGCCTTCTGGGTGTTTTGACCACAGCCCAGAATCAATGTCACGTCTGTTGCGCTGCCCTAGGCTGTGGTCTGTCAGCCTGATTCCGTGCCGTGGTCCTGATTCCATCACGTCTGTTTGGGGCCTTCCTGGACCATGGGGGGTGGTTGGTCGGCTCGCCACCACTGGTGATCCACTGGGGTGAATCGGGGGCCCGTAACATCTGAAATCACCTAAATTCCCTTTTATCATATTCTGGCAATATAAAGAGACTTAAATTGTGGGCATAAATGCAATTATGCCCAGTGTAAGCTTCCTTTACACTGTTAGAGTAGCATTAAGGGGCCTTAATGTAAATAAAACTCTTGCCCTTACTTTTTAAATCCTTCTGATTTGGCTCTGTTCTTTCTCTGGCTTGAATCAGACCTTCCACTTAGCAACAGTGGCAGCTACGCGATGATAGGTAGCAGAAGCTGCTGTCTCTTGAACATTTTAATTTCATTTAGATAGAATGAGATGGTGCTGATGGTATATCTCATGTCAATTCATAGTAGTTTCCCAAGGTTCAAATATGTTCGACAATTTTTATGTAATACTTTGCAGACCAATGGGTTGCGTTTGTCTTTAATCGATGAAACCACTCTGTATACCTAAAAATAAAAATAAAAAATCCTCAGACAAAAGAAACTCTTTTTTGGGGGGAAGGGTTTCAGCAAAATGTTTTTTTCTTCCTCATTTACTTGTTCCAAACCTGTTTTTTTCTTAGTGCAAAGCTATCGTTGGGAGGTGTGAAACTTTTAACCAGACATGGCCTTTAAAACAAAAGTGCACACTGGGATAGCCTCATGAGATACAAATCTCATTTGGCTTGATCTTTTTCCAGTCCTAAGTTTTTTATCCTCTCAATAAGGTAGCATTTTCCCCACTGATCACACTAGTGGTGGAACGTGAATTTTAGGGCTTGTAACATTAGACCATTTTTATTGATCTTCATGAGTTTGCAGTAGGGACTTCAAGGTCATTTGGTCACCGGGGTTAACATTACAGCACTGAAAAACAACAAGGTCTCACAGTACTGGGTGTGTGTGTGTATTTTATTAACATTTCATTTCCAAAACTGCAGTACTGTTAGAAAGTATTGAAAAAATAAGTTTTTGTTTCCTTTGACATGTCCTTTCTTTAAGCATTCTTCTTAACTTGCTGGCCCTATGACCCCCTTAGTAGCAGATACAATTTATTTCTTATGCAGACTGACAAAAAAAGATGCATGGTATATGGCACTGCATATCTTTACTTCATTATTTCCTCATAGCAAAGACTTGAAACTGTAATGTGTGAGAAAGAAAAGGTGCCAACATGACATTTACTACTGCTAATATGAATCTGATTAATTCTACAACAAGAAACATCATCTTAACTCTTTCTGCTCTTTTTTTACGTACATTGCTGCAACAACCAAATCAATAACAAAATCAGAATACTATGACAAATAAAATAACACCACAGGTAGATCTTAGTGAAGAAAAAGATATCATAAGGCAATCATTTGCGAAAAGTTTACTCAATTATAAACTAGATACAATATGAATAAGATGATCAGCATTAAGAATATTTATAGTTTTCTTGTAAGGTAAAATCTGTACAGTATCTGTAGCATGAGTTCTTGTATAAACTACTTACTAATCTTTTACATTGAAGGGTATTTTCAGACATTACGAGATCACAGTCAACCACAGTCAATCCTGCGGCGGGGCCAAAGCGCTCTGAACGTCTGTTTCGCGGGCACCAGATGTTCACCACAGTCAATCCCCACCAGGGGACAAAAATAATCATGCTTCCGGAGCTCCAGTCTGGACCATCTCCGAAAGCGTGGTGAAAGCGATTCCCACCGGCAAACAAAAAAAAGTAACGACTGAACGGCAACCACTGACTGGAATCAAGCAACATGATTCCCATCCGGGGACAAATCACGCAGCATCTCTGCCAGGCAACCAGCAACAACACAGGCCTGGGAGGGAGATGTAAAGGGCACACAGCAGCAGGGGGATGTGGCGGGATGGAGCGAGGCAGAAGGGAGAGAAGAGCGGAGGGCGAGAGAGCAAGACAGGAGGAGGAGGTGGAGGAGGCGCAGGTGGAGGAGGCAGTGGTCGTGCTGCACATGGAGGCGGTGAGGGGAGAGCAGCAGCAGCCGGGACGAACCACCCCGGTGCCGTCCGGGTGCTTTGACCACGGCCCGGGATCAGTGTAACGTCTGTTGTGCTGCCCCGGGCCGTGGTCTACCGGTCCGATTCCCTGCTGTGGTTCTGCTCCTGTCACGTCTGTTTGGGGACTCTCTTGCCCACGGGGGGTGGTTAGCCAGTTCGCCACCGCTGGGAATCCACTGTGGTGAATCGGGCACCCGTAATATCTGAAATCACCCAAAGTTATTCAGTTTTAATATCTTCCTAATAAAGGAGCTCCATTGGGATTATTTAGGACCCATATTTTGCATTGTATTTCTGCTATTCTTCTTCTGTCCCTCCCCCACCATATGATTATTTTTAAGCAGAATAAATGGCCACTATTACAAAACTGTGATGCAATTCATTGGATCAAAAGAATGATGTCTATTTAAAATATTATTCAATTCTATCTTGTTTTTTTACAACATGAAGCTAACTAAATGTTTGTAATTTGTTTAGTGTTATGTTATTTGAAAAAAAGTTAAATATTGTAGCTCAACATTCTTCAGTCTGACTTCCTACTACTAGCAGGTTTGGCTGAAATGTCAAAAATGCAGAAACTGTGAAAAATACCATAGAATGTGCCAAAGTATGTACTTATAAGAAAAATGTTTTTCATTAAGAATTTTGTTTATTAAAAAAAGAAGACTAGGTTAGTGGGAAGCAAAGTATGCATTTGATCTAACATATAATGTTTCCCTTATGTAAAGCGTGTATGTTTAAACATTTATGAAATTGTAAAGGAATAACCCACAGCTTTCTGAGCACTGTGGTATTTTTAAACGTAGGGTGACAAACATCAGATTCAGATGTTTGATTACCTTGTGAGCATAACATTCTCCTTGGAATCATTTCTTTTTATTCCTTTATTGGATCAAATTTAAAATGTCCATGGAACTATTACAGTGAAGAAAAATAATCTAGCTGCTAACACAACTGCCTGGCTGTAAAGTATGGAAAAGATTGGAGGGGGGGAGGGAGAGATTATGGGAGGCGGGGGGGGAAGCCTACAAAGGATAAATAGCATTTTGCCAAAGTTCATAGGCTATTGGTAAGTAAGTGATGCTAGCCCTGACTGTTGTTTTGTAATACCAAAGCTATACAAATAAGTTTGAATGCAAGCAAATGACACATAGGTCAGGATTTTAAATGTGAACACATGCTTTAGAGGAAACCATACATGAATAAAAATTGTTCCTGTTTTGTTAGTTTAGATTCTGAAAGAAGCTTTTGTGTGTAAAGGTGTAACCTGATCCCATGCCTGGAGCCATGCCCTGTGGTACACAGACCACTGTGTCTGTCCCTGTGTACCGAAGCTAGAGAAACTTGTGTGCCTTGTATCTCCAGACTGGCACTGGCTTTTGTAAAGTATATTTCATTTACTCTTACTGGAGTGATACCAAAGTGACCCCCTTTTGTGTCATTCCACTGTGGGATTTCACTTGGAAAACATGAGACTTGCTGAAGATAACTCTTGATGATTGTTACTTTAAAAAGGAATTAAAGAGCAGTTCTGTTTCTGTATTAAAAACCCTACTCTTTGAATACTTTCCAGAAATCTGCTGGTTTAATTTCTTAGTCCCATCTGTTTCCCTCTCACTGGCTATATTTGTTAGTATTTCCTCAAGCAGCATGTTGTATCGCCCTTACTGTGCTTGAGGAAAAGGGCATAGATTGATCATTTTACAGGACAGGGAAATGTTTATTTTGGGCTGGAGTGCAATGCATTTCTTTGCTTCCTGCTCGGAGTTATAGAAAAACTTCTTCAGAGAGAAGAAGAAAAAAATTGCAGAGACTGTTTTTGTATAACGGGGAAAAAAAGAGGTAGCAATGTCAGGAGGGCCATTAGGCTGCTTATCTGTCTTTCTACTTTGGCACGTGAAAGCTCCCAGCTCAGCATGCCATGTGTCAAATCTATCATTTGATATGTCAGGAACCATTATTCCCTCTTTTGTCACCAGTTTTGACCAAAGGATGAAAAATTGCTGTTGTACACAGACAAAATTATTGCTGGAAAAAGGGCAGCTCCGGCACACAGGAGTAGGCCAAGGTGAAACATGGGGAAACTCTCCTTAGATTAGGTCTGGGTTAAGAGAATATTGATCTGTGTGCTAAAAACTGTTGATCTCTCTGAGCAGAGGATGACAAATGGTGGCAAACAAAAAATTGAGTGTCTCCAAGGACATTTGAGCTGCTGAGTTTTCTGCGTGTATTTATTTGGTTTGTGGGTTGTTCCCTAGAGATTTGAACTAAAATAAGCAAATATTAAGCAGAAATGAAACAGTCATGAAATGATACAGTGAAAAAGTACAGGAAGAGCATGTGCATTTAGAAATCAAGACAGCATTGATCAATAACCTAAGTCTAAGAAAGAACATGTTATCCTCAGGAATGTAACATATTTGTGATTTATTTATTAGGCCAAATTCTGTTCTTGGTTGTATGGGTGCAACCCAATTGTAGTCAATGGAAGAACACATCTCCAAACACAATTTTGGTTACACAGATTCTACAACCAGAATTAGGTTGTTTTTTTATTATTGATCTATCGGATGTGTGAACATCCTATTAATGAAAGCGCACTAACCACCTCGCAAGAAAATCACATAAAGGTCCATAATAAGTATGATCCAAGTAAGTAGGGGTAAACTTCCTTGGGGGTCAGAAACACCTCTGTTTCCTTACTGGCTAAATCGAAAGGTGGAAGAGGGAATGGAAACCATCAGCTACAATTAATCAGACACAGGTGCTTCCCTCCCTCTGCTCTGATTGTCAAGAGGAAAGCCAACTGTGCTTGACCCAAGACCCACTCAGGGCTAGTAAACGGATTCTGTCCCTTAATAAAATGAACACTTATCAGACAGAAGGGGGGGGGGGCTTACCTTGCTGTGGGAGTCACGTGCTTGCATATAGGGGGTTGGGAGGAAAATATATCCGTCCAACTTTCAGGTTTGCAGGGATGGTAACAGAAACATCAGGGCTGGATTTCCCTGGTGCTCACTAAAAATAGTGGCCAGGCCACCAGCTTGTGTGCAAGAGAGACATTCATGTCAGGTATATTCACACGGAACCTAGATGCCAGAGGTACAGCAGCACATACTGGATTCTCCTGGGGGTTGGGGGTTGTCACAAGGGGTTTTCTATGTTAAGTAAACCCATGCACAACAATCATGTTTTGTGTGAATGCCCACAGAGGGGCAAAGTGGTTGCCAAAAAAAGAGTGCGGTGTGGCTGTGTGTGTGTATCGTGGCTTTATGGGTGCTTTGGGCATCAAAGAGGCAGTTCTTCAGCAAGGCTTCCAGAGGTGTGGGTTCCTCTATCCTTTGGGTTGGTGTTGCTCTGCTAGTGAGTCATCCCTAAACAAATGTTTGATTTGATCATCTATTTATTTTTTTATAATCATGACTTAAAATCAGAAATAGTGAGAAAAGGTTCTTAGTTCTCTGTAAGATTGAAACATGCTGCAGACTTTGCACTTACAGCAACTCGACCTAGAATGTAGATTTGTTTTCTCAGTTCTGAAATCTAGAATAGGTGTGACTCTCAAAATGTCTTTCCGGCTCCCAAAGACCAAAGCTTTTACGAACAGTTTTTTATATATACAGAATCCCTTCTGTGCAGAGTTTCCCCCACATCCTGCACAGTGATGCCAAAAACCAAGTTTCTCCAATACCACTATAACACTTGGCAGCCCTGTCACATGTGATTCTCCCTGTGGCTATGAGGGGTACATGCCTGAGCAGGCATGTACAGCCAAACTGCTTCTCTTCTCCACTTTCATTCCACCCCTTGCTGGGTGTAAGCCATCAGGAAAAGCATGGAGGAAGAGACAGCTCTCAAATGGCTGCCATGGAGTGTGTCCATATGGCTCCCTCAGGAGCAACAGAAGCTGAGCCACCATTTTGAACCCACCAGATTACCTAGGAGCCAGAGATTTGATGTGGGGGAAGGAAGCCACTCTGTTCTGTTCCTGGGTTTGGGGGAATCAGTGATCAACATAATGCGTCTTGTGGCTCTTGGTGATATGAAAAATTTGGCATACAGCTCTTGGGCTCAGGAATTTTGCCCACCCTTCCTGTAGAGCTAATAAGGAGTAACCCAATAGTACCAAACATACCCCTAGAATTCTGTATTTATCTCCAACCACCCTCTGTCTCAATAATACAGCAGATTCAGAAGAGGCAGTGCCAAAAAGAATTGGTGGCATGAGACGATTTCCATATGACGCAGAGACTGAAAAGACTGGCATTCTTTGGTTTAGAGTGGAGAATGAATAAGATGAGATTTGATAAGGAATACAGATAGATGAATAAGGAAAAGATAGTAAATCCATGGTGTTCCTATTTTCCCTTTCTCATGCCAGACTCAGTCCCTAGAATGAGCAATGTCAGAAGACATCCCCCAAAGCCATGATGATGACACTGGCCACAGTCCCAAACTCCTCCTCCTCAGATTCACGCAGGATCTGCTTGGATTCTATATGTCACAATGTCTCCGCTATGGACTTGCTCATGGTTTAAGTTGTGCGTGGGTTCTGCGGGCCATGGGATTGGTCCCACAAACTACACGTGAAGCAACAAAAAAAATACATATCTTCCCACATGCATTGCACCACATTGTAATTTTGATCATTGTTTGATGTTTGGTTCCTCATCTTATTCATTCTCCACTCTCATCTTACATCTCATCTTATTCATTCTCCACTCTAAACCAAAGAATGCCAGTCTTTTCAGTCTCTGCACCACATTGTAATTTTGATCATTGTTTGATGTTTGGTTATGAAATTATGTATACATACCTGTGTTTGTTGCATGAAACCTACCTGTCCCAAGTGCATTTTCCCCATCTGCTCTCCTATCTGTGCTGTGAACTGTGTTCTGTGTATGTTGCTTCTCTGTGCTTAGATGGTGGTTGTGTGTTTGGTCTCTGTCATGGCTCCTCCCAGGCAGTGTTTTGTGTTCAAACTGGACCTTGTGATTGCCTGTGGGCCTTCATATGTATTCTTTGTTCTGACTATTTCCTGTTCCACCACCAGTTTGTTCTTGCTGATGTTATTGACCTGTGCCTGTCTTTGCTGATTGGCCACTGGTGTGGCCAGTGATTGATTCACCCTTGCATTTGCTATGCTTCAGTGCTTGTAGTTGGCTACTGCATTCCAGGCATAGTGAGCTTTAGCATCCCTTTAACTGCAGTGTGAAGGGACACACTGAGTGTTAGTGCCCCTTTCACTTATGCCTCATGGAGCGCATTTAGCATGGATGTCCCTGTAACTTCAGCATTAAGTGGTATGGTGAGCTTCAACATCCATAATTTTACTAATCCAAATATTGCTTTATATCCTTGCTCTTTCCTTGATGTATATTTGTTTCATTCCCACTTGATCCAGTGCATTCTGCTTCAGACAATTTCAATTGTATGACTAATAATAACAATGGATAACTTTTTTATGATTTCAAAGAGATTGTTCAGACTCAGTTTAGTTTTGTCTCTACCTCCACTTATAGAACAAATTCCCAGCTGTGGAAGAAGTGGTGAAAATCTCAGTTTCCAAATGAGCAATATTGAACAGAGGCAACACTGATACATAAGTTTTGACACTTCCCTGAAATGTCTAAGAAATGGAAGTAGCTATCTTTTATTAGACTAACTGTTCGTTCAAACTTTTGCACCACACAGAGCCCTCCCTTCCTTAGACGTGTAAAGAGTCAGAACACTCCAGAGGAAGGACCAGGTGGGTGGGGTGGGGTGAGTGTGGGGGAGAGCACATTGTCTCACCAGCAGAAGTTGGTCCAATAAAAAATATCGTTTGAACTACTTTGGGTAAAATTAGATATGAGGCGGGTGCAATAGCTCCTTGATCTGGGGCAAGAAACTGCAGCCGACATGTGGCCCAGGGTTGGGGCACCAGACACACATGCCCATGGCCACAGAGACGTCCTGCTGGGGCACAATAAACCACACTCCCACCATGATGAACAGCCATGGCAGCCAATGATGGACAGTCATGGCAGTCGACCATGGCAGCCCCTGACCCGGGGCAGAAATGGCAAGGCTCCACAGACATGCTAGCCTCAGCCTGGGTTGGGTGACATGGGCTACCCTTAGCCCAGGCTGTGACCTCAGAGATTTTCCCAGGACACAGCCTGGGCTAGCCACCTACCTGCCCCAGGGAAGAAGTAACCCAACATCTGGGGGTGCTGCAACAGATGTGCCGGTGGCTCCTGCACCTCAGCAGGTTACTGGCATGTCTGTTTTTACCCTTTGTCTCCATCTCTTACATTCAAGGCAACATAGGAACCACATTCTCTCTCTGAACTTTGTAGGTATCACCACAAATGTAGTCCACTTATAGAACATCCAAATTATTTTTTAAAATATTCCAGAGTCTTGGCCCTGTCAATATAAAACATCTGTAGGGTACGTGACACCAAATACCCACTCTGTTGCTGCCATGCCCCCTCTATCTTGCCCATCTCTGACATATCGGCGAAGTGAGCACCACCAGGGCTGTATTCTATGGCAGAGCCTTGTGCACAGGTTCTTCTGATACCGGAACTAGGTCTATGTCCAGAGACTGTTCTGGACACGATGGTGGATTCCTTTATGCTTGGCATGCAGTCTTGTTCCTCTGAAAGGATCCAGTCCCATGACAGTTAAAATTAATATCCAGAACTTATTTAATATATCATTTGCCCTTGTTACTAAACATTTTGCACACACACAAACATCTATTGTACAGAAAGATCCAACTATTAATCAAATTGTTTAAATGTTAGCAGTATAAAATGAGATTCCTGCAAGCAATACTCTGAGAACATGTCCATATGTTATGCAAGAATATATGCTTCAAACCTGCTTTAGGCAAAGATTCATATAAACAAGTGCTGCACTTGTGTCAATTGATAGTTGTTTTTTTTATCAGGCTCTATTCACACAGGGTAAAATCATGCCCATGCAAAGGACCAGCACAAAGCCTGCTTAAGTGCTGCATAGGCCTTGTGCTGGCTGCCTTTCTCACATTCAGTTTTTATGCATGAGCATGACATTCATATACCATTTCCTACTTTCATCCTATTTTATAGATGCGTGCCCTTACAGGCTTGAGAAATATATCATTATGCTACCTGTGACTGAGCTGATACTGATGGTTATATGTACTCTAAAATAGCATTATAATGCATTGCTGAACTTTTAATTAGGATCTGAGATTGCTTAATATAGTTATCAACAACAGAGCTCTAAGTAATGCTTTATAGTTAAGTTTGCCTAGCACTTTCCATTATAAGATTCGGTTTACAGATGTTTATAACTTTGCCAGATTTTTCGTATGTCAAATATCTACAGCATTTAAAAAAAAAAAAAAAAACACGTTTCAGCAGAAACAGTTCATCTGTTTCCAAAAATGAGCTTTGTTTTGCCAATGATAAAATATTCTTACAGCTGTTTCTTTGAGAAAAGCTAGCACCTCTGACTTTCAGCATGAATTTAAATTTTGTCAGAGGTTGGCTCTGGGGTCAGAGACAAGTCTTTCACTGACTTTGTGAAAATCCACCGAATTTTGCCAGCATGAAAAATCATCACTTGCATATTCTCAGTAAAAGGTATAAAATACCCTTTACTGAGGGTACCCTTAACTCTTGAGCTGGTCAACAAACAGGATTTCTGTGCTACAAGAAACAAAATCCATTCCAAATTGGGATGAAATTTTGAAGTTCTCATCAAAATGAAAATCTTGAAATTTCATCTTACTTGAATCTAAACTAATATTGTAGCAGGGGGCCTTCCCAGGGCCTAACAGGGTGCTGGGGCATCAATCAGGGTATTACTGCCACGCCTATTCAGCCTTCAAACTTGGCTGTAACCCCCAAGTAGGCAGGGTGCGCTCTGTGGGGTGCCCTGTAGGGGCCCCACCCTTGGCCTCCTTCCGCGCCTCCTTCCGCCCCTCACAGCCAAGGCCTACGCCACCATAGGTATACACATTGTCTGTGTTGAGGGTTTGACCCCAAAAGCCCTTCTTCTAGGCATTAGCCCTCTGCTCTAAGCAGGACCTTTACCAAGGTTACTGTCCAGGAGTAGGGAGCTCACAGCCCTAGCTCCTGCACCTACGCTGCCACCCTCTCAACTGAGCCTAGGCCCCAAGCGTGCTCAGTTCACCAGGTCCCCACTGAGCATGTCTCCGTACTTGGAGCTCAGAGAGGGTTACAGAGCTCTACTGAGCATGACCCACTACTTAGAGCTCTAAACGGCTCCAAAGCCTCCACCGGCCATGTTCCTTGGCTCTAGCTTGGCTATTCCTTTACAGGGCTAGTGTCCAACTCAAGCTGCCTTTGCCAGGGGCTGGCTTTCCCAGACACGCATGTGCACAGCCTTCCAGCTGGCCCACTCAGCCCCCTCTTAAAGGGGCCGCAGCCTTGGAGGACTGCACCCTACTACAGATATGAACAACTTTTTTTTAGGATGCATTGCATGTACTCACCCATAACTATTTTTCTTTTCAGCTGCACTACATATGCCTGAGTGCTGCTGACCTATATTCCCTTGATGTATGTCACATGCATAGACAAAGCAATCCCAAACAAAAACAGTTTGCTGTGCACAGTAGACCTACAACAAATAGAACACTGTGGTTCAAAAACAAGCAGAAAAAGATTTGGGGATTTTAATTTTTCATTCTACAGGAAGCTACGGTTCTCTGTTCAAATTTCAAAACAACAGTAAGCCCCATTGTTGCCTGTAATTTCCATTGTACTTCCTGGCATATAGGCTTCCTTTTACAACTCCATCCCTCATTGGTGTGACCATTAAACTGTTATTAATCTGTTTTGGGGATTCATCTGTAATCCCAAGAATACTGTCAACAAAAACTAGCCTGTTCTTATTTAGATTAACCAATGATAAAATGGTTGTGTTGGTGCACACAACTTGGCTCTGGAGACATGAGATGGGGCACTTTAAGAGCATGGACTTCAGCATTATCCATACTGATATTATATAATCATTACAGAATTTAACACCGCTCCTTCCATCAGAGTTTTTTCAGTACCAATCCCAGCTCAGACATTGATTTCTTATTGTAGAATTCGGAAACTTCATTCTACACTTTCTCTAGCTGCAAAATCGGAATAATATTTATACAGCTAACAAGAGTATTTACAGAATTCATTAGTTAATGTTAAGGCTTTGGAAAGGGAAAGTGCTAACTATAGTAGTACAGCTCTAAAACCGGGGGGCGGGGCGGGAGGGAGGTCTTTCGTTTATTTTTTTTCTTTTGTCTAAAATTTTGGCATTAGCCTTTTAAGGTTTCTTAGGCTGACGTGCCATCTCAGAAAGAGATGATATGGCTATTGACTTGGTGGCTGAGTGGATTGCATCAAAGAATAATAGTTCAGCCCAGGGAATTTGAAAAGATTAATTTTATATTTTGTATGTAGATAATGTCCATTTGAATAGATGTACAACTCTTTTTTCCTTTTCTTTTTTAGTTTCCTTGTTGTAAGTAGGAAGAAGAGGTTAAAGTTTGGGTGCCTGAATTGTCATGAGGACTTCTGAGAAGGTTGGAAGTTTGTGTGTGTCTGTGTGGACAAGCAGGGACATAGGTCACACTGGGGCCCATGAGCTTGAGGGACCCACATGCAGGTAGAGTGAATGAGTGTTTTGAAGTTTAATGGCACAGTGACCATCAGACCCCATTGCGTGAAACAGAAGGTGGACAACATAGGTGTAAAAACTCACAGCAAGGCTAAAAACATTCTACAACTAGACACACCGCAAAAGGAAAGCTGAAAACCATTAAGCCAGCAAGTCGGTATATGCACATGGAAAGGCAAAGACGGATGCATAGTGTTCCATGTAAAACGTTCCCCAGGGTCTGAAGATAAAACTCAAGGTAAGGCTAAAAACAAGTTAAAACTAGACGCACCTTGAAAGGGAAGCTAAAAAAATGCAGAACTCACCAATAACCTTTAAAAAGGTAAAAAGCACAGTAAAATCAGCCCATCTCCTAAAAACAGTGCAAAGCAGACAGTCAGCAGGGTCAGGTTGGCTCCTTTGAAACACACCATGTGCAGCAGTAAATGGGGGCAGATCAGCAAAACATGTTGGGAAGACAGGGGAAACACAGACGCACCGCCTCCCCCAAAAGCAGGTGGCGATGAATGGGCAGTCCATGGCTGAGACACAGCCTGGCCAGGACCACTTCCTCCCAACAACTGCGAAGGTAGGAACTCTGCCACTGCCAGGTCACGGGAATAACATCATGCAATTTTGCTATCAGACATCCATCCAGCATGCCAGGAGGTGGGACTTTAAAACAGGGATAAAATCACTAAAAGGAAAGGCTACAAAGTCACAAACCAGATGGTCTGCTGAATTAGCAGCAGCAGCCCACTCATTGCCCACATGCCCAGGAATCCAGCAGAAGAAGCCTGCAGGTGCCCTGGGACCAGAGGTGGTGCAAACAAAGTAGGATCACCACAATTAATGGGTGAGGATTAAAACTGAGGGAGCACACACGTGCAATGCGTTCACTACAGTTGAGTGCCTCAGAAAGGGGCCCATCCCATCTTCTGCACCAAGGTCCATTCCCACCTAGCTACACCCCTGTGTGTGTGTGTGTATGAGAGAGAGAGAGAAGGTGTCTTAGAATGAGCAAGGCTGGGAGGGGCCATCTGTGGCCACTGAGTGACACAGGTTTGGAAGAGCCACTCGGGTGGAGTGCGCGGGAAGGGATTCTAACGGGTGGCTCCCGGCGTGACTACCGCGGCAGCCACCTCGCACTCCAACTGCCACAGACCATGGGGGAGGGGGAAGCGTGCCAGGCCGGTCTTTGCAGTTGCCATGTCCCAGCATGAGAGTTGGGGAACCTGGGCTTCCCAGCGCTCGCAGCCAGTTCCTGTGACATGCTAGGGCCGTGTCCTCTGCCTACAGTGCCTATGAGCAGTAGATCGGTATGCTGACATGGCTGACCGCCCCAGTTTATACAGGCAAGGGGGCACCAGCGCCGGTTGCCATGCACTTTTTTAAGCTTGCCCCCTGCATGACACACTCTAGATTTCTTGGCAGTGTGCCATGAGTGGGTGCTGCGTGGCTCACAGGAGCATGCGTTCCCCTGCACCGCTTTCAGACGGGCAGTCGGATGAGTGACTCCTGAGTGGCCATGTGTGGTAGCATCTCGTTAAAAAACAGCCAGAGAAAATTCACTTCACTAGATTACTTTGAAAGGGCCCAAAATATAATTAGTCAGAAGATTTTTCACTAATGGCAAAATTGCTAGGAACATGCACCTTTTCTTTTAAATTATCACATAGATGATGATGTAATTCCTTTTGAGTTTTCCTTTTCATCCCAATTGAAAGACAGCACAAGATCAATAGACTGTAATATTGATTTTTTAAAAATCAATATTTTCCAGACATGACTGGTACATTTTTTGATGCTTCATATTTTAGATGCCTGGTTTGAATGGGCCTAATTTGGACATGGCAGATTCTCAATGAACATATGTGTTTTGTGGAGAAATGCAGATAAAATGAATAGATTAACCTTTAAAGTGCAATGGTCAATTCAAGCTTTATCTGTATAAGTTAAAAATAACTGACTATTTCATAATTGCAGCACAACTATATTATAAATAAAACAACTTTGAACAAAATCTAGCCTGGAGCAAATAATCACTGAACACCTCTATTAGGATCTGAGGATCCCTATAAGGAGATGAGGCATTGTCAAGTAGATGCATATCTTACCCACATTCATACTTTCTTACATACAAGCACACAAATTCTCTCTCCCCGCTCCCTCTCACGCACACGGGCAGAGACGCATATGCAGAATGGACCTGCAGATTTCCCCATTAAATGATTTTCTCCCCAGACAGTATTATGGGCACTCCATCCTCTTCAAGAGATCCTAAAAGAAGTGACTACTAGATGTAAGACCTAGGGCTGAAACTCATACTCATTTTTTTCCCCCTCAGTTCTTGTCGAGAATCAAGCTTCTCGTCTCAGTTGCTACGAAAATCGAGAAAAGCCCCAGTTCTCGACCCCTTCTCAATCAAGATTTTTTTTTCTCAACTTACTTAATGAAGCCACATGTGTGCTGTGTCCCACACTGAGTCATGCGTCCTGCGTCTGTCTATCATCTGTCTGGCTGCTTACCAACATGCTGATTTTTCACTTGAAATTCTATCCCACGTGAAATTAGCAATAATGTAAGATTCCTGTTGGGCTGCATGCCCATGTTATTTTCTTTCCACACCCACCCCTGCGTGAAGTCATGTGACCTTAAAAGGATCCATGCACACAAAAAATTTGCATTAGTTAAATTCACCCCATGCACATATTCAAATCTCATGTAATACAGAACTCACATTAATGTTAGAGCTGGATTTCCCTATCCTGACATCTGTGATGAAAATCATGGAAATTTCCATACTGAATGAGAAAAGACACATGCAACACATTACACAATTTTATGTAAGACAGAAAATAACATGAAATTGTGTAACATGGGCAAGTAGTCTGTCTCTCTCCCTTCTCTCTTTTCTCCTTTTCTGCATCCACCAACTCCATGCTGGTGGAGAAAAACAAGAGAAAACAAATGTGCGTGTGAAAAATGGCCACCAGGCCTCCTTTTCCAAAATGGTTGTCTGCATTTTTAAAAAGGGAGGCTGGACTGTGTATGCACAGAACGGTCGCCCTTTTCCAAAATGATGGTGATGCAGCCAGGGCTATTTTGGAAAAGGATGCCTGCTGGCCATTTTGTACATGCACAGTTGTTTTTTCTTTCTAAGTGAGATTCTCGTGACCATTAGAAAGATCTTCTCGCGAGCTCAATAAGGGTTCTTGATTCTTGCAAAATTCTCACGTATATCAAAACAGATTCTCATTTCAGCCTTAGTTAAGACCCCTAAGGGCCTTGCTCCACTGAAGACACATTGCCAGGGAAGAGAAGTATCATAGGAATTGTGAGGTCTTGTTAGTCTTTTACATTTACTTATTTCAAGCCTTTTTAACCCGCTGTCATGGGGACATGGGGGCAACACACCCATTTGGGGGGGAGATAACACACCCCGTTGGGGGAAGATGATGCACATTTCAGGAATACATGTAATGTGATATAAAGGGTTAACAGACTGTAAGCTCAGTTGCAGCAACATACTGTAACTAGTTGCCAGAGTGCGGGGAGAGACTCCCTTTGTTATAACAAGTGGGCAGTTTATTGCCAAGCAACGGCCAGGTCAGCCCTGCCACCTGATAAGAATGACAATAGCCAGGAGACACAGGAAGTGACCTGGGACCTCCTGCGAGGAAGAAGAAGGAAGTTCTTCTTCAAGAATTAGGACTCTTCCATCTTGGACTTCAACAAGTTAACAGCTCAGGTAGTAGCTGCCACAAGAATGCAAACTATGGACTAAAGACTTTGCCATTTCACTAAGGAATTGTGCCCAGTCTCCAACATCTAGACCGAGTCAGCAACTGATGGACCTGTATTGCACCTCTTAGGGTAAGAGACAGTCAGGGATTATCAGTGGATTTAGAATGCGTGGACTTTATGTTTGATTTATTGACTTGCACTATCTGATCAACAGCCTTGTACTTATATGTACTCAATATATGTTTTATAACCAAGCCTAGCGTGCTTGTGTCTTTATTTGGCCTTGGAGAATTCACTTGGGGGTACTGCTATCTAGGTGAGAGCCTAGATGAACCTTTTTCATATAAGACAACCCCACTGCAAAGTCTTCCAAGCTACAGGTGGCCAGAGAACATTCTCTGCATTACGGCTGGGCTGGGAGATCAAGGGGAGGCTTGGCTAGGGGTGCGGACCTCTGAAAGCTCCCTGATTGCAGTGAAGGTTTTCTGATCACGTGGGGGATCCACGCGGGCACAGGCAACTGGGTTGCAGCTGGCCTGGTGGGCAAACGGGGGACAGCCTCTAAAAGGAGAGAGGGCCCCAACCCCAGTGAGACCTGCCCATCCTGTCACAGGCAGCTCTGCGCAGCTCACAATATAAAACATTAATTTTAAAAACAACTTTTAAAATAGATAATGGGAGGTATAAAAATCCCCAACCACCCACCACCCTAACCCATTCCCTCCACCCTACCCATCCTCCCTCCCAAAAGCCAGGTGAAACAGCCACGTCTTACAACAGCATCGAAACGAGAGGAAATCCGGGGCAAAATGGGCCTCCACTGGCAGGGAGTTCCACAGCCATGGGGCAGCCACCAAGAAGTCCCTCTCCATTGTTCCCCCCAAGCAGACTCAGGGGACCTCCAGGAGAGCACCCCCCAATGACTTCAGTGGCCAATCCAGAACCCAGGGGGTGAGGCGGTTCTGCAAATAGGTTGGGCCGAGGCCATTTAGGGCTTTATAGGTTAGCACCAACACCTTGAATCGGACCCAGGAGATTACAGGCAACCAGTGCAGTGACCAAAGAACCGATATAATATGTTCCTAGCGGCCCAATCCCACCAGGAGATGGGCCACCGCGTTCTGCACTAACTTCAGTCTCTGTACCATCACCAAAGGTAGTCAAGCCTAGAGGTGATGAAGGTGTGGATGATGGTGGCCAGGTCAGAGTTCGAAACATACGGCCAAAGCTGACACATCAGATGTAATTGGCAGAAGGCACTCCGTGTCACAGCCTCCACCTGAACATTCAAGCGGAGTTGTGAGTCAAGGAGCACCCCCAGACTCCGTACCTGGGGAGCCAGCGGAGGGCAAACCCCATCAATGACGGGGGCTGTTACCCCGCTGCCTTACCCACCAACATCACCTCCATCTTGTCGGGATCAGCTTCAGTTGGTTTGCGCTCATCCAGTCCCCCACAGCTTCAAGGCACCTGTTAAGCACTGAGACTGCCAGGCCTGGTTCTGATGAAAAAGAGAGGTAGAACTGGGTGTCATCAGCATATTGATGACATGCACGCCAAACCTCCTGACCACCTCACTAAGTGGCTGCATATACACATTGAACAGGAGAGGGGACAAAACAGAACCCTGCGGGACTTCACACAAGAGGTCTCAGTGTGATGAAAAATAGTCACCAAGTACCACTCACTGAGTTCTTCCGGCCAGGAAGGAGCAGAACCAGTCAAGAACTGTATCGCCCACCCCTGCACGGTCCCACAGGCACGTCACCACTCACCAACATCTCATGATCAATGATATCAAATGCCGCTGACCGATCTAATAGAATCAGCAGGGTCGAAAGGCCCTGGTCTAATTCTCGGCGCAGATCGTCAACCAACACCACAAGCGCAGTCTCAGTGCCATATCCCGGGCGAAACCCCAACTGCGAGGGATCAAGAAAACCAACATGATCCACTACATGCATCTAGTAGGGCCCCTCCTACGACAGGGCTCGTTGCAGGCACTCATAGACCTCATTGGGCCACCTTTTGTGTGGTGTTCACACTGCAGCTACACTGATTTCACATACCTCAGGATTCTGCTATACCATTTGGCATATCTAGATTCATCTCCATATGACTGGATCAATACACCTTGTTCTCAGGGGAGACCTCACCTCATTCATCTTTCTCATCTGGCTCTTCTGCTTAGAGCTTTCCTTTTTCTATGAATTTTTTCACCAGTTTTGTTGTAGAACAAGATTTATGTCAGTTGTGTACAAAATAGCAAGGCCTATTTTTGCATCCAAAAGGGTCTATTTGAGCAGTAGCAAGACCTGTCACTTGACCTTCCCACTGGACTCTGCTCAAGTTAAAATCAGAACCCTTGTAAATAATCTTTCTTATCTTGCCAGCTGCTCTAAACACTTAATCTGTCTCTTAAAACTGAAATATTACAAATGTGCCTGATGTTCCAGCCTTTCTTACCAGCTTTTACTATGGATGTGATCTCTTTTCATGACCTAGCTCATCCTCAGTGTTCAGTTCCTTCTTTCAGCAATTCAATCTGATAAAAATATTGTTGAGCTAGCTTTCTGTTCAATAACACACAGAAGAAGTTTCTTCAAAACAGAACTTTATGGATTCAGAAGACATGCTTCCATACTGTACAGACTGCATGGGACAAGATGGAGGACAGAGAGAGGAGAAGAGAGGAGACAAGGAGAAAAAAAACTGTTTCATCCCCTGACCCTCCCCCTACTGGACAAGCCCCATATTAAGCTTGCAGGGCTTGCAATGGGCTTTTACTTGTGACGGTTGCACAATCCAACACCCCTTCTCAACAGTCACTAGTCAAACCCACTAGGTTCATTCTTCTTAATAGCTTGCAATGACATTCCCCTGCTTGTGGCTTCGTGAACACGTCAGCTGTCATATCCTCTGTAGGACAGTATTGCAGATCTATGAGTCCTTGTTCCTGTGAGTCTTTCAGGAAATGATATTTAACTCAATTAGGGATGGTTGAACGCGGTTCGGAAGTTCGGAGTTCGGCCCGAACTCGGCCTGTTCGAATGACTGAACACGAACATGAACATGAACACACCGAACACCAAATGGCAAAATGGCCGAACAGTTCGATCAGTTCAGATCGCGTTCGGGTGAGTTCGGGTGGCAAAAAAAGGTTCACTGTAAGGTGACAGGGAGGGGTAGTACTAGTCACTGAGGAGCAGACTTCCAGGCACCAGGGGTGGAGAGGCTTGCAAGAAATGAAACTATCTGCCTCCCCCTTCCCAACACCTTCTGAGCTAGTCACTGTTCCTGAACAGCAGGCGTTGAGTAGGTTTATTAGATTGCTTTAAGTTTCATTTCAGTTTTGTACTGAAATGAAACTTAAACTTTAAACGGAAACCTTGTGTTTGTGATTCCACCCCCCATCCCATATAGAGAGAGATAGAGATAGATAGATAGATAGATAGATAGATAGGTTAGGAATAGTAGTTGTAGGAGCTAGCTTAGTAATAGTGCTAGTGATTTAGTTTTAGTGTTTGTAGGAGTAGGCCTGTGTATCTATTAGATAATCCAAGTAGTTCATAGCATTTAGAATGAATGAATGAATTTATTGAAGATATTGCCTCAACTTAAAAAGTTATTGGCTATAACACCAATCACAAAATCAAGCAACACAAATAAAATATCAAATCATTACTTATCAAATAAAATAAAATACATTCTCTACCACCAATTTTATACAAAATCCCCTGAGAAATGACCATAACATTGAGTAACTCATAATGACCGCTTCCCAGGGAAATTAACCATCAGGGTTTGTTTATACACAGAACAGCACAACATAATCGCCAATCCCACCTTTTCCTTCATGAGACTCGAAAGTAACGTCCCCGCCGATCATTCATTACAATATTTCCAAATGCCGCAACAGCCCGAGTTAAATCTGAATCCCTATTATCACGGCAAAGCATGCTTGCCGTAACTAAAGGACGCTTCTGCTGCAGCGACTCCAGAGTCTCTAACATTTTTTGCCTCAAATTCCTATATTGTGGGCACACAAATAAAATGTGATCAACAGTATCTGGCACCCACATAGTACAAGAGGCACAGTTCCTTTCCTTTAATGGGATACTCCTATACCTACCCTCCAGCACCCCTGAGGGAAAGACACCACAACGGAGTCGCATAAAGGCCTGCCATAAGGAAAATTTCTCCCACTTTACCAGATAACCTGGATCCTGCAAAGGTCTACATGGCATGTTATAAGGGGGATTAACCTTCTGTGCTGAGAGCAACTCTGCGTCTATTTGGCACTGTTGATCGGTAATTCTCTGCCTAACCAAGTTCATTGCTTGTTTAGGATTTAATGACAGTAGACTCACCTGAGATAACCCCAACCTCCCTATGACCACCTCCAACCGCCCCAACCAAGGGGACAATAACCCCTCATCCCGAGCCCACCTCAACAGGGAAGTCTCCCCCTTTGGCAAAAGGTTCACCTTCAACCAATATCGCACCAATGCTTGGATCGCCTTTGTTTTGATCGGGGCACAACCTACCTCCAACCTCATAAGTATCTGCGGTGTTCCTAAAGGCACCCCTAAAATGGCCCTTAAGAAGCCATTTTGGATCAGCTCCAGTTGTTCTAAGAAGTCGAAGCCCCAAACTGGGAACGCATACAACATTTGCGTAACTGCTTTGGCGCTAAATAAGCGCAGTACCGGAAGAACCAACTGTCCTCCTTTAGAAAAATAAAATCCATGGATGGCACTCACCGTTTGGAGGGCCCGGGACTTTGTCATCATCCAATGAGCATGCCATCGAGGGGAGTTGGAAAATAATACCCCTAGATATTGGAACTTGTCCACCTGAGAGATTGAATGGGACCCAATTCGCCAGTTATGCTTTATGCCATGACTCCTATGGCCCACAACCAATACCTTTGTTTTTCCAAAATTGATTGACAGGTCCTCTTTAAAGCAGTACTCCCCCATCTGCTGCATCCCCCGTCTGAGGCCCACTACCGAGCGGGCCACCAGAACTGTATCATCGGCATACAACAATGCCGGCACCCTCTTTTCTCCAATTAAGGGGGGGTGAGAATCCACATCAAGCAAAAACCGGGGGAGATCATGCAAAAAGATATTAAACAAGAAAGGGGCCAAAAGACAACCCTGTCTTACACCCCTCTCCACCCCTACGCTATGCGTTAGGGCTCCTTC
>QEPC01002769.1:2612639-2681011 GCA_003113815.1 Sphenodon punctatus
AGGCCTTAGGTAATCTTCCAGTGGCATTAATTATGGTAAAGATCGGGGCTAGAAGTTCCGCCCACCACTCGGGAGCCTCCTTTAAGATCTCAACTGTTATCAAATCTCCCCCTGGGGCCTTTCCGCCTTTGCAACAGGAGATCAGCTCTCTAACCTTGGCAACTGTAACTGGGGGCCAATGCGGAAAAGAGTCAAACTCAGCCACCCGTGGGCTGAGCCGTGGTGAGGGGGTGGCCGCAAAAATAGCTCCATAAAACCGCTCCCAAACCTCTGGCTCCAGAACCACCGAAGGGCTGGGTCTTTCTCCCAATCTAAGCTGACGAATACAGTCCCAGAAGCGGGTAACATTCCCACTTACTGCCGCTGCCTCCAAATTCCTCCATTGCTGACGCTGAAAGGCTGAACGCCTGAGAGCAATCATGCGTCTATACTTTGTCCGCTGTTCTAAAAAGGACATTCTACCGATTCGTGAGGGATGGCGTTTCAACTGCAAGGCCAGAGATCTTAGCCTTGTACGTAGTCGTTGGCAATCATTATCAAACCATCCCCCCGGTCTCTTTACATGCGGGAAGGCTTTTTCAAAAACCAAAAAAGGTCTAAAGAGGGAGATGATCCACTCGAGGCCCACAAGTGCATCAAGGGATCCCACACTCATCGCACTGCACAGCTGCAGCAAGGTGGGGGTCTGCTAGAAACTCCCGAAAATCCTGCGCGACTTTGGGAGACCAGAGTATTCTCTTATATGGTGCCCTTGACCCCGCAGCGTCATCTAAACCCCCCTTGGGAGCAGGAATCAATTGCTCTTTAGGGTCCTTCCATACCAATTGTAAGGGGAAATGCATAGTTTCAACACTGGGAACTATAACTAGATTTATTATTCTAGGAACCAGGGAGGCTGACACTAGAAAATAATCTATAGTGCTCGAGCCCTGGGTGGAGTGGAAGGTGTAACACCCCTCTCGATCCCCCTCCACCCTACCATTCAGTATAACCAACTCACATTCTTCTACAAATGGGAGTTTCATAGCTCTAGCATTGATGTTTACTACCTTATCCTGAGCTCTACGCTTTGAAAGCTCTGAATCCATTATATGAGGGCCATAGCTTTCTGGGCCCTGCCAATCGCCCACTCTTGAATTGAAATCACCCCCCATGATAAATGGGGCCATAGGAAACATCTGGCGAGCATTTTCCAACCTGCTATTAATTTCATCCCAAATAGCTGTAGAGAAGAAGGAGGAGGTGAGAGGCGGGATGTAAACATTGGCAATCAGACACTCAAACCCTGAAGAAAACTTACAATAAAAAAGAGCAAAATACGATCCATATACATTAATTACTTTAATATATGCTTTAAAAGAATTGGCTCTAACAAGAGCCAGCCCACCACTAGGGCGGCCTAAAACTTTAGACGGAGTCGCATCCACTGAGATCACAGTAAAGCCTCTTAAGTTAATATCTCCCAATGCCCAGGTTTCCTGAAGCAGACAAAGATCCCATCCCTGCAATTTTTGAAGGAAATCGTAATCACGGCAGCGAGCCCTCCAACCCGAGATGTTCCAAGATGCCATCTTAATCGGGGAGGGCTGGCACCATCATGAGGCAATGCCATCTTCCATATTCTCCACTCCTATTCCCTCTAAAGTTTCCAGGGCCAAGTTTTCCTCCAGTGGGGGGGCCCTCTGTGGGGAAGGCACCACCTGCTTTAAGGGAATCAACTTTTGCAACATCTGGCCTCTGGAGGGGACGCTAACTAACTCAGGGGAGGCGATCTCCACTAGACTTGTTGGAGGGCACATCCCTCCCTCCCCTTGGAGACTGATTAAAGGATCACCCAACAACACCCCCCCCACCACCCCTCCTCTCATCGGCGGATCAGATGTTAATTCCACCACCGTACCGTTATTACTCTGACTCCATAGCTTACCAATTAAATGTCCACCAGACGACTTCTCTGCAAGGAGTTGGACACTAGAGACTACTAGGGATGGATTCTCTTTCTGAGACAGGGAGCCTTGATGCCCCCTCCGTACATGTGAGGTACTCCTCTTTGATCTCAACTGGTTTAATTGGGTACATAACCGTTCCAGTCTAGATAGTAAGTTGAATTCCGGAGCTGTCCCTACCTCCCTACCATCTAAACGAGGGCATTTACGGGGTAAAGCCTCATGTTCACACCTCCTAGAGGGCTGGGGAGAGCCCACAGGAGCTCCATGCCCAATTTCCATACTTTTGGGGCTCTCTCCAATTGCCCTTTGCAGGGAACCAGACGAGATGCTCTTTATAGCTTGTTGGCTATGGGGAGGTTCCCCCACCAAAAGGACTTGGATGCCCCTCCGACCACTTCCTTCCCATTCAGTCAACCCCACCTGCACCTGCTCCACCCCAGGCCACTCAGACCTATCATACACCAGTATGTTCCCAGAATGCGATCGAAAAGCTTGTGAGATGAAAACTGCTCTATCCTCCAGAGATTCCCTGGCTAACCAGATGGCCTTAATATACTCCTGTGTGTTAAACTCTACACTAATAACCTGTCTATCTTTAAGGCACGATAATTGTTCTACCATTTTTATATCGTGCCTGGTAATTGGTAAGTGCCTCTGGATTGGGTGGTTCAACAAAAGCCTGAGATGTTCTGCCACATCCAGGATCATATTCCAGACGGGCGGACACCTCCCCTGAAATGGAAGAACAGTGAAAATTAAATTTAAAGGGAGGGGACTATAGAGTGTAACCTGTTCTGATGGTAGTAGAGGACCTGAATCAGGGACTAAATGGTTCCGGATAACTTGATTTGGAGCACTCTGGACTGACCCCTCACCCTGAATCGCTTCCTGTTTATTATTATGATGACCTCTGGAGTTGTGGACAGGTAATGGCACCTGACCAGTTGCCCTCAAATCCCTCCCCCTATCGAAAGGGGGGAGGGTCCGGGTTTCCCCCACAACCTCGGCTCCTCTCGTACAAACCATCAGATCTAATTTCTCATGTATCTGCTGAACTTGAGAACACATATATCGAACAGAGTCAGCAGTCAACATGACATGGTCAGTCAGAAAGTCCAACAGGGGGGGATTATCCTTTGGCCAGTCCCCCCTTGCATTGTACCGGCTATGGAGGAGATTTGTTGGAGTTGAATGGCGTGTGGGGGAGATCAGATGATTTTGCTCCATCCACGGAGGCGATTGATGGAGAGAGACTTCTAAAATAGAGTTTGATGGCAATGCCCCCACATCATTCACCTGTAGCTGGTCTGGCTTGGCGGCAAAAAAGTACTCCAGCCGACGTTGCTTCAGTCTATTCTGAGTTGATGGCGTTACCACCCGCTGTTCTTGTCACGGTCTCTTATTAGTAGACATTCTAAACAAAAAACCCTGGTGGCTAATTGTACCTGGGGAGGATTCTTCCAAACACATGGGCAAAGCTATAATCGTCCTGCTCCTTCAACTGCCAAGATCAGCTTAAACACCACCCCTCCCAAACATCACAGCTGACAGATGATCAGTGGAGTTACCTACGCGCTAGGGCTTATAAGAGGACTTAAGTACCCTTATCCCAGTTATACAAAGGGCCCTAGAGGAAAAGGTACAAGGGGGGGGGCTCCTAAGCTCCGCGAGCCTAAGGGCAACTCCCAAGGGGGAACCGCCCTTGTGCTCGTGCACGTGGCTCACGCCTATGGGCCACTGCTGGAGTTTTGTTCTCCCCGGTGCCGTGGCTCCGCCCCTGCTCGCCGAGAGCCCCGCTGTAGGGGGAGGCCAGTCAATTACAGGTGGATGAGGCAGGTCAGTTACACTCCCTGGCTGTATTCAATGGCTTCCTACGAGCCTGCACATGCCTCAGCTCCCCAGAGCCTTCTGTTCCTTGCTGGAGTTTTGTTCTTCCCGTTGCCGTGGCTCCGCCCCCGCTCGCCGAGAGCCCTGCTGTAGGGGGAGGCCAGTCAATTACAGGTGGATGAGGCAGGTCAGTTACACTCCCTGGCTGTATTCAATGGCTTCCTACGAGCCTGCACACGCCTCAGCTCCCCCCATAGCATTTAGAATAGTTAATAGCAGTTAGATTTAGTGTAGATATATATATATATTAGATTTTAAAAAATAAATTTAAAAACCCCATATAAAAAAAAAGAAAAAAGAAAAAAAGAAAACCATATAAAACCCAATAAAAAAACAAAAAACCATATAAAAAACAAAAAAACTACCCATAACATTTCCTGAATGGCTGAACCGAAGGTGGCTGAACCGAATGCGGCTGAACCGAATGCAGACGAACCGAATGCGGACGAACTGAACGCAGCCGAACCAAACGGCCAAACCCGAACCGCGATCTGTTCATCCATCCCTAACATCAATGTGCTTGGTTCTGATGTTGATTGTTTCTGTTTTCGCCAGCGCTATACATCCGTGGTATTCTTCCAGGATCAGTGTGGGACTGTCCAATTTTTGCCCCAGATCATTCAGAAGCTGTCGCAACCAAACAACTTCTTGGCTGGCGTGTGCTGCTACCACATACTCTGCCTCCGTCAATGAAAATGTCACAGAGGCTTGTTTCCTACTGCACCAGCTGATGGGTCCTCCACCAAGCAAAAATAGGTACCCACTGGTAGATTTTCGGTGCAAATCATCTCCAGCCTAATCTGTGTTAACGTACCTATCAGGTTCGATACGGAAGTTGCTGGGAGCCGTAGCTTGAGGTGCACAGTCCCTTTCAGGTACCGTAAGACCCTCTTCACTGAGTTCCAATCCCTTTGGGTTGGGGCTGAGACTTGTCTACAAGAAAAGCTCGGTTCTTTTGATCTCCTTTTGAGTAACTGGTTTCCATAGGGGTATTTGCTGCCTTCACACTCCCCATGCCGAAACTTTCTATCATCTCTTCTATTGCCTGTCTTTGGTTGAGAAGATAGCTTCCATCATCTTCTCTTTCAATTTGTATTCCAAGGTAGTGCGTTATGTTACCCCGGTCCTTAGTTCCAAAGTCCTGATTTAGAGCTCTCATTGTTTCTCACTCATCCCCTTCTTGCTCAAAGCATACGATAAGGTCATCAACATAAATTAATACAAAGATCCACCTGCTCCTTAGTCTCTTTGTGTATAAGCAGGGATCTGATTTGTTCCTGGTAAAATTTTCCCTCACAAGCACCTTGTTTATTTTAGTGTTCCATGTTCTAGCAGCCCATATATGCTTTTGTGCAGTTTGCATACAAAATCCGGCCTTTCAGCATCTGCAAACCCCAGTGGTTGGTCCATGTAAATATCTTCCTTCAACTCACCATTTAGGAATGCTGTTTTCACATCCATATGCTTGACTTGCATTCCTCTTTCGGCAGCTATACTTAACAATGTTATGATTTGTAGTGTGCTTAACTACAGGTGCAAATGTTTCATCATAGTCTTCTCCGTACTTTTGGGAGTATCCTTTCACGACAAGTCGGGCCTTGTACCGTTCAACATTTCCCTGCGCATTGTACTTTATTTTAAATGTCCATTTACAACCTATAGTCTTTCTCCCTTTGGTCGGATACTGGAGTAAGCGTCCACGTCGCATTGTCCTGCATGGACTTTACTTCTTCTTCAGCCACTCTTACCCATTTTTCTGCTTCCCCTTCTGACATCTGCGAGATGTCAGAGCCAGCATCCTGGGAGGACAATTTACTGGTGCTGACTTTGTAGGGTAGACGAGTGGGGGGGAATGCCTTTGTTAGACCTCGTCAACTGCCTTGGTACAGCATCAGCAGCTGGCTGTGTCTGTTCCTGCACCTCTGTTACCTTTGTGGCAATTTTGAGTATTTGTTCGGAGGATTGCTCCCTTTCAGTGGTTTCATCTGTGGTTGATTGTTCTCCTTTGCCTGGACCTTGGAGAATCAATACACTGTCACTTGAGTTTTCCACAAAGGTCACACTGTTACTAATGGTTATTCTGTCTGTGCGTGGATCCAGAATCCTGTAACCTTTGGACTGCTCACTGTATCCTACAAGGATGCCTTCCACTGCTCTGTATTTCAGTTTGGTATGTTTCTCCTCTAGGATATATATGTAAGTCTTGCTTCCAAATACTCTGATGTGGCCCACACTAGGTTTTTGACCATTCCACAGTTTGTATGGAGTTTTCCTCACTGTTCTAGAATACAGCTGATTTTGTAGGTAGGTAGCAGCAACTGCTGCTTCACCCCATCGACCTAGTATCTTTCTGGTAGTTCAAATTCTGTTAACATGCATCTAACCATTTCGGTTAGCGTTCTGTTTTTCCTTTGAGCTGTTCCATTCTGCTCAGGTGTATATGGCACTGTCTCTTGGTGATCAATTCCATGGAGTCTCAGGAAGTCCTCTACTTCCTTTCCTGTGAGGCAGCAGCTGGCAGGGGCTGGGTGAACTGTGAAATGGACTGGTGAACCATACATTTCACCACCAACCTGTGGTTGAGGTAGAAGCGTGCTTCACGCCTACCTGGCAGTGATGGTGCACTAGTGGCAGGACCTGGAGGCAGCATTTGGGAGTCGCAGGAGGGGTCCCGAAGCAGTGTATAGGTGGGCCCTGCTTCAAGCAGACGTCATGGACGCTGCAGCCCCCAGACATCTAGGAACATCGAGGCAGCCCTGACGACCATGGTGAGGGAGTGGGTCATGCCAGGAGCGCCCTTCACCAAGGGGTGTGTGGTGATGCACAACACAGCCAACATATTGAGGGCAGTCCACGATGGGGGCTTCACCAGCATCCCTTGTGCTGCACACACCCTTCACCTGGTGGTCAGGGATGCTCTGGGCTTGGGGGAGTAGGGGATTGGGGCAGGCACCCTTAGCTCCCTGATCAAATGGGGGAGGAAGCTGGCCAGTTTCTTTAACTGGAGTGTTAAGGGCAGCGACCTCCTCCAGGCGAAGTAGGCAGAGCAAAGCTCCCCATTGCATCAGCTGGTGCAGGGTGTGTCCACCAGGTGGAATTCCACATTCCTGATGCTTGAGTGGCTTCTCGAGCCTTGCATCAGGTTCAACTGGTGGTGGACAGTGGGGCACCTCCAGGGTACAATGGGGCAGAATGGGAGATCCTGGCTAACACAGTCTTTGTTCTGAGACCATTCCTGGCCGTGACAGAGACCATCAGCTTCTCTATGGCCACCATCAGCCAGGTGACCCCTTTGGTCCAGAGTCTCCTCAGGAGGCTGGATGAGATTCTCCAGGGGCAGGATTGTGGCCCTCAGGGCAAGAAGCTGGTGGCTGACGCAGTTGGCCTGGTGTGGCAGCTGAAGGCTCAGTTCGATGAGCTCCTGCTGCAGTAGGAATATGTGTTGGCAACCATGCTGGACCCTAGGGTCAAGGGCAGCATGACATGCCAGACACCGCTCTATGGGCACTGGAAGGGTGAGTTGGTGGAGAGGGTCCGGCAGGCAGAATGGGCTCTGGAGAGTGCATGACAGCAGCAGCAGGATGCTCCTGGGGATGATGGGAGTGGGAGCAGCCACCCCTTACAGCTGTTGGGGTCTATCCCTGCCCCCAGCCCTAGCAGTAGCAGCACCAGCAGCAGGCTGAGAAGCAGCAGCACCCCTATTTCTTCTGGATGACGTGGATGGACAGCCCTCCCTGCCTGGAAGTTAGGCTCCAGAACCCTGAGGTTGGGTCCTGGGGATGGAGTGGCTGACTGTTTCTTGATGCAGTGGAATGACATCTCCCCGTGAGCGGAATAATGGCCCCAGAACCATGACAGTGGGTCCTGAGACTAGAGTGACAGCTTCTTGATGAAGTGGAATGACAGCCCTCCCTGCCTGGAACATAGGCCCCAGAACCCTGAGGGTGGGTCTTGGAGCTGGAGTGGCAACTTCTGGATGAAGTGGAATGACGGCTCCCCATGAGCAGAATGATGGCCCCAGAACCCTGAGGGTGGGTCCTGGGGCTGGAGTGGCTGGATGACAGCTGTTTCTTGATGTGGTGGAATGACAGCTCCCCGTGAGTAGAATGACATCCACAGAACCCTGATGGTGGGTCCTGGGACTAGAGTGGCAGCTTCTGGATGAAATTGAACGACAGCCCTCCATGCCTGGAAGGTAGGCCATAGAACCCTGAAGGTGGGTCCTGGGGATGGAGTGGCTGCCTGCTTCTTGATGCAGTGGAATGACAGCTCCCTGTGAGCAGAATGATGACCCCAGAACCCTGACAGTGGGTCCTGGGACTAGAGTGGCAGCTTCTGGATGAAATGGAATGACAGCCCTCCTTGCCTGGCAGGTAGGTCCCAGAACCCTGAGGGTGGGTCCTGGGGCTGGAGTGGCTGGCTGCTTCTTGATACAATGGAATGACAGCTCCCTGTGAGCAGAATGATGGCCCCAGAACCCTGATGGTGGGTCTTGGGACTAGAGTGGCAGCTTCTAGAAGAAGTGGAATAACAGCCCTCCCTGCATGGAACATTGCCCCAGAACCCTGATGGTGGGTGCTGGGGTTGGAGTGACCAGCACCCCAGTTTGACCAGGCATTGCAGGCTGGCTGGCATTTGGTGGAGCAGCAGCAGAGGCCAGGCCAGGGTTTGGTGCCCAGCACCCTTGCTTGGCTGGACGTTAGGGATGTGCAAACCCCCGGAGCTTTGGCCCGTTTGGGGTTCGACCGAACCCGAAACCATTTGGTTCAGTTCCATCAGGCTGAACCCATTGGGGGGGGGAACCTGTTCAGGCAGGGGGTGGTTTTCCCTCCCCCCTCCCCCCCTCCAGGCTGTGTGGGTGCAAGGGGTGCCAGGGAGCACTCCCCCCACCCTGCCAAGCCTGGGAATTTTTTAAAGAACAAAACAAAATCCCCCCCCCAGGGATTGCCTTAGCTGGTGGTGCCGGGGCTCCTGGCCCGGGTCCAGTGGCGGCAGCGGTGGCGGGTCCAGTGGCGCTCCAGAGCGCTTCAGGCCACTACTAGGCCTTCTAGGTCAAACCGGGTCTGAAGTACTTTGGGGCGCTGCTGCCACCAGAACAGCTGTCGCTGCCACCACCAGACCCAGGGCCAGGGCCCCGGCACCACCAGGTAGATCTGGGTCCAGGTCCAGCAGCGGCGGTGGCAGTGATGGAGAGTCCAGCGGGTCCAGCGGTGGCGGCACTCCGGAGAACTTCAGTCTGCGATCCCTACGGTGGGGGGGTTAATATATATATATATATATATATATATATATAAACACACACACACACACACACACACAGGGTTTGGGGGGGGGAACACAGACAGCTCACAACAAACATCACAGGTAGGGGTACAACACTGAAATGAAACCTAAATCAATCTAAGGCTACTCTAAATAAATCCCAAAACAGGGGAAGGGAATCAGGGATGGAATATATACAGAGAGGAGGGAAGGATTCAATGGAGGGTAGAGAGAAAGAACACAGGGAGGGGTAAAAAATAAAAATAACACCTAAATATATCTAATCTAATCTAAATAAATGAAACTATGGAGGTAAATGTGTGGAAATGGGTGAAATAGGAGGAGGATGACAATGGATTGGGAGGAACACAAACTGCTGGGAGGAGACTTCTGAAAACGCATGCTAACAGGATCAGTGGCTAGCTCAGAAGGAGTTGGAAGGGGGAAGTCAATGACTTTTGTTACTTGCTGCACCTGCCTTACCACAAGCCCCATTAGCTCCATGCAGCCTAGCCCATGGCCAATCTCAGACTGCGAAGCCAGTGGTCTGAGGAGAAAAGGGATGGTGATTAGGCAGGCTGGCTGCTAGTCCAAGCCTCGCCACCCCTGGCGCCAGGAAGTCTGCTCCTCAGCAGCCCCCCCGCTCCCGGGCCTGCAAGTAATGTTTTTCCCAGCTGAATACACCTGAACTCATCCGAACGTGTCTGAACTGTTCGGGGCTTCGGGCGTTCAGTTTGGTTCCGCCATCCGAACGGGCTGAGTTCGGGCCGAACACTGAACGGCCAAACCGCGTTCACGCATCTCTAGTGATCATACATGGCATGCAAAGCTGGATTTTGGGGCTTTGCATCCCTTCATGAGTGTTGCCAAAGCTGTGCGGCTTTGTTTTCTCATGTGACAAAAGTGTGGCAAATCAGGTTCGTTTATGCACATCAGAAAGCTCCCGGAGTACCTATTAAACTAGGGAACTGATACCTATAGGGTGTAATTCGATGCTCCTTGTACACTGTGCCTAAGGGAGAGGCATGACTAAAATGCCTGCGTTCAGACATGCACACATGCTGAACGTGCAGCAAAGGCACAACCCAGGCTGATGCAACCCACCCCCCCCCCCACACAAGGCGCATCGGCCTGGGTTACACCTTTGCCCCATGAGGTTTGCTGCACACGCAGCACACATGCGTGCCTGAGCTATGTGCTGTACCTTGTTCTGACTGTGCGCTGTACCTGTGGGTGGCATACGTAGGTGATAGGATTGCACCCATAATGTCTAGAGAGAACCCTAGGAATACCTCTAAAAATGTCATCTTTTCCGTTAACTTTATGATCCCTGCACAGCTAAAACCTTCTAACTGCTTGCATTTTTATTTTTTGGCAAAAGTTAGTGTTTCATAAATGAAAACTTACCCCAGACTCTGCAACAGTGAAGACTGGGGAAAAGCCATCATAAAAAAGCTTCCTCTGGTCCTGTTCTTTAAAACCACAAAGGTAGTACCTTGACCAGTTATGGAAGCCACCTGTCCCACTTTTTCATCAGGGAGTCATGGGTGTCTTGCATTGTCCATTCAGCACAGAAGTGCAACCTCTGGTGCTTCAGCAAACCTCAATGCATTCTAAACAAATGTTTTGAAATCTCAGGCTCTAATGATTAAAATAACTTTCAGATGTTCTTTCCTATTCTGTTTGAATTCCTATCAAGCTAGACAAGGTAACCTATTGTTGGAACACAGAATTCCGTTCCTGTCTTTAATTTTTAATCCCAACTGCCCAGGTCACAGAGTCTTTTAGGATCTGTTTATCCTTCTCTATACTGGGTGTTGTGAGACTTAATTCACATTCAACTAGGTCCTGAAGATTCTGTGATAGTAGGTGCTATTAAAGACAGAAGCACAGTCAATGGAGTCAGAGAAACCAATTGTAAATAATGTAGATGTATGAGCTCTGTCTTGCTGTATGCTGTGTGTGGACTAAACCGACTCGTAATCTGCTGCAAAATCAGAAGCCTTGCCAAGTTCAAAAAGACCATAAGAATTCCCACCCCCACAAGTTCTTTTTGGTATCCCCCCCGCCCTTCTTTTCTTCTTTAATCTCTTTCCCCACTGTATAAAGATACCCTAAGCTTTCTGAAATAGTTCCGTTGCAGATATCTATCTCTATGGCCTGCAATATGTGAACTCTTCTGAGGATCCTTGTTCAAGACTTTTATAGAGGAAAAGGTTAGCTTCACCATGACCATTAGTCTTGAGGAGTACTGGCTTATACTTAGATGGTATGCGATGAACAATTTATGTGTGCTTCTTTGACAATAAGGAGTAACATTCACAACTTTTCTTCCCTGTACAATTTATGCAACCAAATACGTCTAATTTGTTTTTTAGTATAAACCATATATCTTTTTCATTCTATAGTTTTGAAGCCATACAGGGTTCTTTTCTGTCATCTTTTCTCAGTCAGGCATTGTGCACAAACCCAGAGGTTTGATGATTTGCAAATGTATTAGAGCTCACTTGCTCTGTATTATATACATTATTCAAGAAATGTAAAAACCTACTGCACATACATCACAGCTGTGAAAGTGATGGAATGCAGCTGCCCACAGTGTGGTCAATCTGTGCTATTCTGAGTTTAGAAGGAGAGGGAGGAAATATTAGCCATGCACATTACAAGATAACACACCAAATTTTCAAACACAGGTATCAAGATGGCATATGCTAAATGGGCACGTACTAGTACAAATAAGTGCTCGAAGTCTTCTATTTGACTTCAGGGGACTTTGAATCAGGCCCAAACATAATTGTCAACCTTATGACATATTGAAATCAAAGATAGTGCTTTCATTGACTGCAGTGGAACTTGGCTCAAGCCCAATATGTGCTTGAAGGGTGTGTGTGTGTGTGTGTGTGTGTGCGTGCGTGCGTGCGTGTGTTCGTGCATGTGTAAATGTATACTTTGGACACTTCATGTTAATGAATGAGACATTATATCCCACTGGAGTCCGGGTTTACTCCATACAGTGAACTCACTCAGTCCCCACTCACATGTTGAGCACATAGAGCTTAATAAACGGGCAGCCTCTGCATGTATTTCTTGTCCCAGAAAGTGGCAGGAAAGTGATTTCTTGTCCTGGAAGATGACTTCTTTCTAGGTCCCAGAAAGTGACAAAAGTGACAAAAAGTCCCAGAAAGCGACAAAAGTCTGAAAGCGGTTACCCATCCCGGTGGAGAAGTGGGTAGCCATCACCACTCCAGACTCCTGCAGCTCTGTTGCCCAACAATTCAGTGTTGGAATCTCTCCACAGTGGGTACCATCCTCATCGAGGTTTGCAGTGCACCGTGATTGTGGAAATGCTGTTGGACCGGGTGATGCAGTTGGCTGACCCTGAAGAGGTGATGGAGAGCTTTCGGAGGGAGAGATTCCCAAACTGTATAGAGATGATTGATAGGAGCCATATCATCATCATCTGCCCACCCCATAAGAAAGATGACTATATAAACTGCAAGGGGTTCTTTTCTGTGGTCTCCAGGCTGTAGTGGACCACCGTGCCCAATTTGTGGATGTGCTGGCTGATTGGTCTGGGAAGAACCATGACACCCGCATCTTCTGCCAGTCCCCCTTCTTTGGGTACATGTACACTGAGGACTTTGGACCCACCACTGAAACCTTCATAGATGGGTGCTCATGTGACCTTTTGTTTTGGAGGACCCTGCCTACCAACTGAAGCCCTGGCTTATGAAGGTCTACAGCATTGCCCACACCTCGGAACAAAGGTACTTCAACAAGTAAGTAAGTGCCATCCACTCTGTTGTGGAGACACTGGAGAAGGCTTTTGAAGCAGCACTAAAGAGCACCCGTGGCCAGATTCAATATACATCTGGAAACCACACCCCTGCTAACCACCGCCTCTCCGCAACATCTGTGAGACTGGGGCAGCTGTGTGGGAGAACGCCCAAACACGCACAGTTAGTTCCGCCAAACCGCTACCCCTGTTCCAGGACAAACTGAACAGAGCAGAGCAGCACATAGCCAGAGAGATCTGAGACACCTTGTGCCTCTATATCAACCACTGTGCTAGCACAAACACCCAGTCTTAAGTTTGACCGTTTACTGATTATAAATAAAGCCTTTAAAAATGTTAAGTATAGCCTTTAAAACTGTTTTCTGTGTGTCACTGTGTTTTCCTCTCGTCTGGTCCATCCAGCCCTCCGCCTCCTCCCCACATTACCCCTCGGCACCTAGACAGCATACTTTCCCTCCTGGGGACCCCAGCCTCCAGCTCATGCTGTTTCCTGCCTTTTCCATTCCCTGTGCATTCCCTATTGACATTACCAGGCTAGCCAGCTGCAGGCATGAACCCCCTGCTTTTTTCCTATTGGTATTCACAGGATAGCAGGGTCTGGGAATGACAAGAGGAAGCACAGAGGCACAGGTGTGCTACTGCCTCCTCCCCCCCACCACCCCACCACCCACCCACACCACCCTCAAGTGCTTCCAAGTCCCAGGCCACTAAGCAGCTATCACTATGCCATATTGCCACTCTCCACACACCCCATGTGTCCCCCCCAGCCTTCATGTACTACTGGCCTAGAGGACTTCCCACCCCCTATTTTTGGTGCACCAACTACCCCTGTTCTCTTCTAACCCTCCATAATGGCATACAGCCATACTGTACAGTCTCTTAAAAAAAAAAAAAAAAAAGTTAAAATACTTCCTATGCCTTCCCCTTTTTGTGCAGCTGGGCACACTCACTTGGGTGGGGGTAATCACAAGGTGATGTTCTCCTCCCACGGATCTGCCTGCGGAGGTTGAGGAGGAGTGGGAGGAGGCAGTGTGTTGGACTTGCTGGTGGAGGGGAAGTCGTGCCTGGACCAGGGCAGGTTGACCTGTGTGAGCGCAGGGCAGAGAGAGCTTATGTGCGGGGTTGAATGCCGGGGAAACCAGGGCTGGACAGATCCAAGTGGGGCAGTGTGAGCTGCCAAAGGGGGCTGGTGAATGACACCTGTCAATCTCAATTTTCTCTCGATTCTCATCGAGAATCTCAGTTCTCGGCTATGTGTGGATGGACAGTCCTCCCTACCTGTAATGTAGGCCCCAGAACCCTGATGGTGGGTCCTGCAGCTGGAGTGGTGGCTTCTTGATGCGGTGGAATGATGGCTCCCTGCGAGCGGAACGACGGCCCCAGAACCCTGACTGTGGGTCCTGGGACTGGAGTGGCAGCTTCTAGATGAAGTGGAATTATGACTCCCTGTGATTGGAATGACGGCCCCAGAACGCTGACAGTGGGTCCTGGGACTAGAGTGGCAGCTTCTAGATGAAGTGGAATGATGGCTCCCCATGATCAGAATGACGGCCCCAGAACCCTGACGGTGGGTCCTGGGACTGTAGTGGCAGCTTCTAGATGAGGTGTAATGATGTCTCCCTGTGATTGGAATGACAGCCCCAGAACCCTGATGGTGGGTCCTGGGACTGGAGTGACTGACACCCCTACTTGGCCGGGCATTTCAGGCTGGCTGGCCTTGGTGGGGCACTTGCAGACAATGAAATGGAACAACAGCCCTCCCTGCCTGGAACATAGGCCCCAGAACCCTGATGGTGGGTCCTTGGAATGGAGTGGCTGGCACCCCTACTTGGCCGGGCATTTCAGGCTGACTGGCCTCGGTGGAGCACTTACAGACAATGAAGTGGAACAACAGCCCTCCCTGCCTGGAACATAGGCCCCAGAACCCTGATGGGTCCTGGGGATGGACTGGCTGGCACCCCTATTTGGCCAGGTGTTGCAGGTCACCAGGCATTTATGGAGCAGTAGCAGAGGCCCAGCCAGGGCCTGGTGGCTGGCACCCCGCTAGGCTGGGCATTGCAGGCTGGCTGTCCTCTGTGTGGAACACTTGTAGACAAGTGGAACGACAGTCCTCCATGCCTGTAACATAGGCCCTAGAACCCTGACAGTGGGTCCTGAGGCTGGAGTGGCTGGTACCCCTACTCGGCCGGGCGTTTTAGGTTGCTAGGCATCAGTGGAGCAGCAGCAGAGGCCTGGCCAGGGCTTGGTGGCTGGCACCCCTGTTCATCCGGGCATTACAGGCTGGCTGGTCTCGGTAGAGCAGCGGCAGAGGCCCGGCGATGACTCAGTGGCTGGCACCCCTACTTGGCCGGGCATTGCACGCTTGCATCCTACTCTCCGGATTTGAACAACCTATTCTGCCAACTGGTCAAGTCTTGCCCGGTGGTGATTCACGTGGCCAACCAGTAGCAGACATTGGATTGCTGGGGCACAGTACCCATGGCACAGCAGAGGCAGCAGAAGCTGACATTGGGTTGCCAGGGCACGGAACCCATGGCACAGACAGCAAAGGCAGCATTGGCAGCAGCAGCAGACATTGGATTGACTGAGCACAGAACCCGTGGAACAGCAGAGATGGCAGCAGCAGGGTTTGCCTGTGCGCAGCACCCATGGAGCCAGGATCATAGAATTTTCCAGGGATGAGTTCCCATACACCAGCAGATGGCAGCAGCAGGATTGCATGGGCACATTTGGATTTGCCAGGGCAGAGCACCCATGGACCAGCAGACAGCAGCAGCGGGATTATCAGGCCAGTGGGACACATCACCCAGGGTTTCCAGGGAAGGCAGACAGGCACCTTGGCATGAGAGGCAGGCAGGCTGGGTCAGGGCTTCAGCTTTGCCCACAGGGTGGACAGACAGGCACTTTGGCATAAATATGGGAAGGCAGAGTGAGGCAGGCTTGATCTTGGCTACCTGGGCGGGTGAGCAGACAGACAGGCAGCATGGCATGAGCAGAAGGCAGACTGAGGCAGGGTTCAAGCTTGCCAACCAAGGTGGGCAGACAGGCAGCGTGGCATGAGCATGGGAAGGAAGACTGAGGCAGGCTTTGATCTAGGCCACCTGGGTGGGTGGGCAGACAGGCAGTGTGGCATGAGCATGGGAAGGCAGATGGAGGCAGGGTTTGATCTTGGCTACCTGGGCGGGAGAGCAGACAGGCAGCATGGCATGAGTATAGGAAGGCAGACTAAGGCAGGGTTCAAGCTTGGCAACCAAGGCAGGCAGACAGGCAGCATGGCATGAGCGTGGAAAGGCAGACTGAAGCAGGTTTTGATCTTGGACACCTGGGCGGGTGGGAAGACAGGCAGCATGGCATGAGAGGCAGTAGGGAAGGCAGGCTGGGACCTTGGCAGGGCACTCAGATAGGCTGGCAAAGACTGTGCAGCGAGAGAGAGAGAGAACCAGTCAGATAGATGGGCTGAGATCATGTAGCCAGAGGCCGTCTGGCAGGCTTACAGCTTCCCTGTGTCATGAGGTCAATCAGATAGGCCAGCCAAGGCCTCCTAGTCCGAGAGAGAGAGAGGCAGGGTGGGCGTCGGGCATTGGAAGGGAGGGACAACACCTCAGCAGCAGCAGCCCAGATTGAGGAGGAGCCCCGTCCCAAGACTGCCCCTGGCATGGGATGGCATATGCCACTCTACCATCAATCCATGTCAAGAGACAGCTTGGGGAATCCCAGCAGTGCAAGGTTCACCTTTATAAAAAGCAACTGCTCCACCAACTTGGCCCCCAGTCTCAGGCGGGGCGGCGAGCAAATGTCCCCCGCCATGGAGAACACCTGCTTGCTGGGGACACTCATTGATGGACAGGACAAGAGACCCTTGGCCACTTTGGACAGGGCCAGACACACGTTGGTCTTGCCGGCCCAGTAGGCCAAGGGATCGCTGCTGGGTTCGATGCATGGCTCCTCCTCCAGGTAGCTCTCCACTGCTGCTGACATGCTGTCATACTCCCTCACGTAACTGTCCTTTGGCACTACCTCCACCACTGCCCTCAGCCATGCTGTGTGCCCTGCTGAGCACGAGCCCATGCTCACCAGAGTGCCCTACATAGAGTGCCCTGCCAGCTTCTGCTGGAAATAGGGGTGCTGCTGCTGCTCATCCTGCTGCTGGTGCTGCTACTGCTAGGCCTAGGGGCAGGGATAGACCCTGCCAGCTGAAAGGGGTGGCTGCTCCCACTCCCACCATCCCCAGGGGCGTCCTGCTGCTGCTGCCGCACACTCTCAAGAGCCCGCTCTGCCTCCCAGACCCTCTCCACCAGCTCACCCTTCCAATGCCCATAGAGTGCTGTCTGGCATGCCACACTGCCCTTGACCCTGGGGTCCAACATGGTTGCCAAAACGTATTCTTCCCNACAAACTGCTGGGAGAGGGAGACTTCTGAAAACGCCTGCTGACAGGATCAGTGGCTAGCTCAGAAGGAATTGGAGGGGGGGGGAATGACTTTTGTTACTTGCTGTGCCCGACTGCTCCGTGCAGCCTAGCCTGTGACCAATCACAGACTGTGAAGCCAGTGGTCTGAGGAAAAGAGGTGATTGGGCAGGCTGGCTGCTAATCCAAGTCTCTCCACCCCTGGCCCCAGGAAGTCAGCTACCCTCCCCCCTCCCTGGGCCTGCCAGCCTTGTTTTTCCCACCTGAACACGCCCGATCGCAGCCAAACTGTTCAGGGCTTTGGGCGTTCGGTTTGGCCGATTGGTTCTGCCGGCCGAATGGGCCAAGTTCGGGCTGAACACCACATGTCTGAACCAAGTTCGCACATCCCTACATCTCAGTTCCTCCCTACTCACCTACAAAAAGCACTTAAAGACTTTTCTATTATTCTGGTGCTTTTAGAGGATCCACTGCAGGTTCCCCTTAGTGCATTCTACCTCCCTCTTTCTCTTCCTATTTTAAATTATTTTATTATTATTTTATTTTTGGTATCATTTTTGTGAAGTACTCTGAGTGCCATTTGGCAAGGATGAGCTATAGAATTTTTTTTATTATTATTGGCCAGATCCAGGGACTGGAAAGGGACCAAATAAAATCCAGATTTGGCCCATACTCTGGAGGTTCCCATCCCCTGGCAGGCAGAGGTTCATGATCTAGACCCTCCACTTCCTTCCCCCATCCTGAGTGCACCCCTTCAGCACTCTACCCTCAACTCCATTCTGGATCACAGAGCTTGTATTTATTTTCAAAATGGCCTATGTGAGGGAACATCCTTCTCACCTGTGGCCTAAAACCTCTACAATTTCATGACAACTTGGTGATTTCATGTTAACATTAAATATTCTAATTCTAAAATCTGACTGGGCACACTTGCAGGTTTCTTCTCTCTTTGAAACAGACAGAAATTTCTGTCACCACAGTCAGCCTGTCCTCAAGTCAGTGATTCTGGAACCTTTTGCCTGTGTGACTTTTTTTTAGGCTTATGTATGATCCTATGATCTCAACAAAGCCACACAGAGTCTAGAAAATACTAGGGGTGCAAAGTTCGGATCTTCCGGTATCCAATGCTGCCGGTATTTTGGTGTACCAGCAGTATCGGATTAATCCAGTATTTGGGAATGTATTACTGGTACCGTATGTTTTACATTGCAGCCATTGAAATGAATGGCCGCAATGTAAAAAAAGAAAAGAAAAAACCCCAAACACTTTCCCTCCCTAGTCCAGGCTGCATGGGTGGAAGGGGGGACACCCCAAACCCACCCTGCCCAGTCTGGATTTTTTTTTTTTTTTAATTTCCCTGAAGTCTCTGCTAGTGCGGGCTCCGGGCCGCCGCCGGCACCAGCAGGTAGGTACTGTCAGTACTAGGGTGATCCCTGGGGTGGGGGTTGGTTTAACACACACCCCACCCCAGGGATCACCCTACCTCCCCACCCAGGGATCACTTACCTTTGGTGCTCTGGATGGCGGTGGCGGCAGTGGCAGTCTGGTGGCTTCAGCATTTCTAGGCCTTCTGGGGAAACCCGGAAGTTCCCTGGAAGGCCTAGAAAGCACTGAAGCCTCCAGACCGCCGCCGCCACCACCGCCGCCCGGAGCGCCAAAGGTAGGCGATCCCTGGGTGGGGAGGTAGGGTGATCCCTGGGGTGGGGGGAGGTGTTAAACCACCCCCACCCCAGGGATAACCCTAGTACCTTCTGGTGCGGGCTCTGGGTCACTGGCGGCAGCCCGGAGCCCACACTAGTAGGGGCTTAGGGTAAAAAAAAATTGTTTAAAAAAAATCCAGGCTGGGCAGGGTGGGTGGGGGATGCCCCCCCTTACCCCGCACGACCTGGGAGGGCGACGGGGAGGTATTCCATTGATTTCAATGGGGAACTGTCCCCATTGAAATCAAAGTAATAAATCTAGCACCGGTAATCCGGTTTTAATCCGGTAACCCAGTATTTTGCATACTTGTAACCGGTAAAACCGGTAACCGGTATTTTGCCTGATGTCCCACCCCTAGAAAATACTAGTCAGGATTGTGACCCTAAGTCAACCCATGGAAATACCAATTGCTATTGGGATAGCCACCAGTATCATGTGGTTAGTATAAAACTGATTCTAACCTTCCTGGCTGTTTTTAGACGATCACACTAAAATGTTTTCAACGCACCGAGGAAGAAGATGAGGCACAGTTTATGGGATAGAACGGCCACACTCTTTATTTGGTTAAATTATAAATCCAAAAGGAGGAAGGGGTAGCCCTCCCCGTTTCCCCATTTGAAGTGGGGCCCTACTTCTTTCTTAACTGTTTGTCAACAACCAGGAGGTTCCCTAGCTAAGCCAGGTGATTGTCCCTTGTCACCTGTCTAACTGCTCCAGACGTTCTCGAGTTAAGCCCGAGTGGAATCCTCCTGTTAGGGATGTGAAAGCAGAGTTTGGGGGTCGGGTGTTCAGGCCGTTCATGAACACCCCGAACCCGAACTGCCCCCCACCCAAACCAGCTGAACAAAGTTTGGGTTTTGAACCTGTTTGGGCGTGGGGCAGGGGCAGGGGGGAACCTGGTTTTCCCTCTCCCCTCCAGGCTGCGCAGGTGGAAGGGGAGCCGGTGCTCACTTCCCCCCGCCCCCCGCCCAGCCTGGTTTAAAAAAAAAAAAATTAAAACCCACCCCGGGGATCAACCTACCTGGTGGTGCCAGCGCTCCGGCCCTGGGTCCAGCGGTGGCAGCGGCCGTGGCTCTGGCAGCACTCCAGAGCACTTCAGGCCTCTTCTAGGCCTTCCAGGAACTGAGGGAGGGGCCAGAAGCCCTCCTTTAGTTCCTGGAAGGCCTGGAAGAGGCCTGAAGTGCTCCGGAGCACCGCTGGAGCTGGTCCCACCATCTCTGCTGCCGCCGGACCCAGGACCGGAGCCTCAGCACCACCAGGTAGGTCAATCCCTGGGGTGGGGCTTAAATTTTTTTTTTACCAGGCTGGGCAGGGGGGGGGGCGGGGAGGTGAGCCCCGGTGCCCCTTCCAGCTGCGCTGTCTGGATGGGGGAGGGAAAACTGGGTTCCACCCCGCCCTCCCCTGAACGGGTTTGGTGAAACCGAACAGGTATGGGTCGAACAGCCCAAACCTGAACAGTTTCAGGGGGGCCAACCCCCCCTCCCAGTGTTCGCACATCCCTATCTCCTGTGTCCTAACTTCCCAAACATTAAATTATCTCCTGCCACAATCCCTGGGTTTCCCCAGGCCGGTGCGGGTTATTCATGCCTACATCCCCTTTTGAGGGCTGAAACAATGGTGAGAGCACCATTACTCACTGCTTGGCACATTGTCTGACCAGCGGGTTCAGCCATTCGCCTCTCACCCCTGGGATGGTTAATAAAGGGGGCTGCACTGTGCAGCTATGTATGGCCTTACCCATCTGTTAAGGAGATGTTTCTGTTCAACCTATGTTCTAACTGTCAACCTTTTTAAACTCCCCTAGCTCAGCCCACTGCCACTAGACTGGTTTTACTTGGCTGGTTTGCCACCACTTTTCTGCCTTCACCTATTATCTCAGCTAACTTAGTTTTTAGGACCCCAAGGAACAAATTACAGCCCAAGTCTGACAGATGGACCCCGTCGGTCCAGTACAACTTGTCCTTATCCCGAATGTCATCATGTGCAATGGTCTCTCTCCGCCCCCCCTCCCCCAGAAATCAGCCAGTTCCTGATTTCACGGTTGGCTTGTCTCCTGGCCCGGTCTACCCTCCCTGGATAGGTAGTGTTGGCCCAAACCCATCTCTGAAACATGTCGGACCAAACTACCGAGGCCCTCAGGAAGCGCTCCTGTACCAACGTGAGGTCTGCCTTTGCCCTCTTTTTCAGCCAAAGCCCTGTTGCTTTAGGCAGGTTATTTTCCCCTAAGTGTATCACTACTATTCCCGGCAATGGATGTTTATTTCTTGCCACGGTCAGCACTGGGAGCAGCTGCTCCCACTGCATACTGCTCTTACCAAGTCCTATTATTTCTGCCCGGTCACTAAGGCCCAGCAGGGTACCCCACCCACTGTGTGAAGCCATCTTTGCTGCCCAGTGAATGATGCTGTGGCCAACGATCCAAATTACCGTCCTGGTCTGCAGTGCTGCCATGTCTGAAAGAAAAGACAAGATTATGTGGTCACGATTCATGGGACTTAACCACAGCCTGAGTGGCATTCTGCTGTCCATCCAGATGGGCCTCTGTGTCCCTGACGTATGTCCGTAATGCTCCTGACCGCTATCGCCCAATTTGTTGTATCTGCTGACTGGACAGCCCCATACTAGCTAGTGGGATGCAGCTCCAATCCTGAATGAGTGCCCACTGTAGCAGCTCGGGTCAAGCCCCAGCTTCCTCATGCACATGCTGAGTACTGCCCTGAACTGGTATCGAGTCAGGTGTTCCCGTTCTCATGTTTAAATAATGGGCCTGGAATATGTTAATTCTCTGATAGTGGAGCATCATGATGCGGGGAAATATCATCCGCCCCGTGTAGGCACTAGAAAAGTCTTTATGCTCCTCTGTGCAGATTATACAGTCGTGATCTCGTTGCGTAAACTAGGATTGGATAGATCCCGGAGGGATTTTGGGGAGGAGTGCAGGGGGAAAAACCTTGCTAGAAATTATGAAAACACCAAAGTGTTAGTTTTTGCTAAAGGATTTATTAGATACTCTTGGTTCTTGCAAGGACATAAATTGGAGCAGGTGTGTGTATATAAATATTTGTGTATTCTCTTTTCATCAAGTGGGTCATGGTTACCACACCTCTGGGCCATCAAATTAAAGGCAAATATATAATCATTGGCAATTCAATGCTTTTTTCTCCGCTATGGCCAGAGATGTGTAAAGGTGGCACAGAGAATTATGGAGGTCAAATTGCTTGCCAGAATGCTCTATGGGGTCCAAATTTGGGGTCTGGGCCCACATGCAACGGTTCTTCTTGAACCTGTGATAAATGGCTTTGGGGAAAGACTATTGGCCATTCCACCTTCAATAAGTGCAGCTACAATAGATCTGGAATTGGGCAGGCAATCCCTGGGAGCTCTGATCCAGATTTATGTACTGTTATTTTGGGCAAAACTGCGGGAAGTGTCTGCTTCCTCCATTTTGGGACAGGTGGGGATTGAAAAGCAAGATGACGTTGAATGTGGCATGGATTTGTGGTGGCACAAAGTAAATTAATGTCTGTTGAGTTTAGGTTTTTCTCAGTCCTTTTTGATGGTAATCCAAGTTCCTTTGTTGTTAAATTGCTGAAGCAACGTATTCAGGATGTGGATAGACAGGGGCACAGGGTCTCGGCTTCTCGATCTTTAATATCCCCTATGTAAGTATATCTTACCTGCCAGGGGTCATGCCTCATATGTCTATGATCTCATGGATCCTGCCCTTAGAAAGGCATTTAGCAACCTAAGGCTTCAAACCATGAATACAGCAGTGCTACAGGGTCATTATCAGGGAACTCCCTACAGTGAATGGATTTGTCCTTGTGGACAGGAGATAGAAGATCTTAGGCATTACATGTTGACATACCCTAGATATGACAATTTATGCAGACAAGTCCACTTGGAACTTGGGTGGGACCAATCTAGACCAGTAGTACAACAGCTGATGTTCCTGTTGAGGGACTCTGATCTGGCAAGAACAAAGTCTGTGGCAATTTTTGCACTCAGAGCGGCTAAATTGCACTTTAAATATGTCCAGTGGACTATAGCAGATAATTCTGGTATTGAATAGCCGGACTGGGGATATATATTTATCTTTGGGTTGCATTTGGATATGGTTACTTTTGGGATCCTAGATTGGGAATTAAATATGGTTTTATATTCAATCTATAGTTACCCTAGGCCTTACTGTGATTACATTGGTTCTCAGTTATTTTATAATCGTATTTTATTAGTTTTTGCCTCTTAACGAACATGTTTATATAGGTGAGAATGACTTGTTATTATATTGTTTTGGCCATGTGGCTTACAATAAACTATTACTTTCGATGGTGAATGGGCCTGGGCCCTGCGGGCATTCTCCCAAGTACTCCCTTATTGCTCTAACAGGGCAGATTTGGGCATCAACCAAGGGATACAGTTTAATCGTCTGCCCCTTTCCTCTCTGGTCAGTCTTTGACCATCTTAAATGCAGAGTAAGAGTGCTGTCCTGCCACCCCACATCCTGTAGCTGCAGAGCCCTACCTGACGTATTGGTTCTGGAGTCTGGGACCAATTCACTTATTCAGAACAAGCCGAATAGGGCAACCCAGAATACTGTTGTGAAAAGCTGGATTTCGCTGCTAGAGTAACAAACTCTGGGCAATATCCCTATTTGTTGGATCAACAGCTGAGGGGTAATGGGGGCTCTGATATCCTGCACGGGGGACATTCCTCTGGACCAGCTCATAAAGAAAACATTGTCCAGGGAGGGGTGACCTGCCAACCAGCATGTGAAAGTAATAGCCAATATTTTTTCCAGAGATCGTTCCCAGTGCCAAGCCTTTGCTATGGAGGGATACCACAAACTGTAGCATTTGGCTTTTGGGAATGAGGAAACCTAAAGACTAACTCTTCTGGAACCTGTAGTCCTGAAACTCGCTGAAGGCCGTTTCATATGCCCTTCTGGTTCTCAGAGCTAGGGAACCCTGGACTGTCTGAAATAGGTCTAAGATCCAAAGTTCCACATTTCTCTCGGGAATGGGTCTCGATCCTCCCTGGCTTCTGGGGCAAGCAGGTGAAATCAGTCTGTCTAGAATCAAGAAAGGGTGTCAGCTATGCCGTTGTTAATGCCAGGTATGTGTTTGGCCGTAAACAAGATGTTCAATCTTAGACACCTGAGGACGAAAACCCACACCAGCCTCATCACCCTTTCTGATATGGATGACAATTTGTTGATAATATGGACAACTTCCATCTTATCACAAAACAGGACTCTCCAGTTGGAGAAATTCTTTCCCCACAATCTCACAGCCACGACTATAGGGAAGAATTCCAAAAATGTCAGATCCCTCATTATTTCTGCCTCTTCCCAATCTACCAGCCATGGGGCTGCACACCACTTCCCCCTAAAGTAAACCCCAAAACCATGCCCACCTGCTGCATCAGAGTGTATCTGTAGCTCGGATTCCAGCAGGAGCCATTGCCACCAGAAATGAACCCCGTTGTAGTCTTGCAAAAAGACGTCCCATATAGCCAAATCCTCTCGCATCTCGTGAAGTTCAAACTACCCGTGAGTGACTGCAGCTGCTGGACCGTCACCTCGGTTGCGAATCGAAAAGCTGATATCATACTCTTGAGTGCCTGAAAATTGTCCTTTGGTAGGCGAGAGAGGGCTCACACCGTGTCCAGTTCTATGCCTAAATTAGTTGTTGGGCTATCTGTTTTCTCTGGCGCCAAGGGCACACCTAACTCCCTGGCCACTTCCTGGAATGTGCTCAGCAGTTGGCTGCATTCCATGGTGCCTGCCCTTCCCACAAAGAGGAAATTGTCTAAATAATGAGAGATCTGGCTCCACCCAGCCTGCCGGCGCACGACAAACTCGACCACCGAAATGAACTTCTCAAAGGCAGCACAAGAGATGGAGCATCCCATGGGCATTGCCTTGTCAAAGTAGAACTTGCTCTGGAATTCCATTCCCAGTAGCTCGAAGTCGTCGGGATGGACCGGGAGCAGGCGGAAGGTGGATTTGATATCACTCTTCACCAGGTGGGTGCCTTTTCTGCAAGTCTGGACCATTTTGACCACTGAGTTGAATGATGCATACCTGACTGAGCACACTTTTGGGGTATCTCATCAATCACTGTGTAACAGGGGGTCTTCCCAGGACCACACAAGGGCATTGGGGTCGCACTCTAGGGAATTAGCTCACCCCCTGCTACGCCGCTTCAGCCTCAAGCCTCGGCTGAATCCCCCTCTTTCTGGAAGGGGGTACCCTCTCTAAGGACACACCACACAGTCCACAGGATATCAAGTCCACAGTCCTTTATTGGACACAATCAGTGTACACAGTCCCTGGGGCTGCCAGCTCAGTCGCCTCCACCCTGTAGGCCCAGGTCCATCTCTCTCAGGCACAGGAGCACCACAATATCAACCCCCAAAGTCCATCCAGCCAGGCCTCAAAGTCCCCAGGCTCTGGCCAAGCCTTCCCCAGGAAAGAGGCTCCCTTCTGGGCAAAGCCTCTCCTACTTGCTTGGGTCCTCTGGTTCTCCAGTCTTCAGAACCCTGGATAGCGTAGAGCAGAAGGCTTGTTCAGGGAGCTGTTGCTCCTTCGGCTCCCTGACAGAGGCTCCTCTCCTTGCTGCCTTGCTCTCCTTATATCCCAGCAGAGTGGGTGTGGCCAGGCTTCTTCTCCTCAGCCCTAAAGGGCCAGTGTCCTGCCCACTCTGTCCCTGGAGGTATCAACCTGTTCTCCACACAGGTTGATCATAGCTATGGGCTGGCTCTCCCAGGCCCATACGCATGTGCCCAGCCCTCTGACTGGACCATGCAGCCCCTTTTTAAAAGGGGCAGAAGCCCCACAGGATGGCTCCCTGCTACACACCGACTCGCCCTTTGGGTAGGAAAGATGGTGAATGAGGCAGAACTCACTGGGAACCTTTTAAGGGACTATGCCCAGGGGTGAGATCCTCAAGGAGGGCATGGGGAGTGTTTCAAGAGGGCCTTGAATCCTCCCTTCCCTGACCTCTTTATCGAGTTTTCACTGGACAAGCTGTTCACTGATTTCAAGTTCTCAGCTCAGCTCACACTGATTTCAAATTCTCAGCTCCTAGGTGGTAGTGGGGGCCTATCATTGGGATCCTAAAACCTAGCTGGAAACCCTCTACTACATACTTGGCAGTGGCTATGTAGTAGTAGTCACGGGTGACTGCCCTTAAGGACTCATGCTGTACCGAGGTTGGGCCCCTTCCCCAGTGCTTGGGGGATACCTGCTTGGCCTGTGGTACCCTGTCTCCCACCATTTTGCCCCTTATTTCTAGCCCCGTACTGTCTAAATTTGCTGCATCCTGATGTAGCGTGAGCACCCACACACTGTGTGCACACATGCTTGAATCTGCAGGAGGTGCGAAAACACTTTCCCCCATTGTTGTAATCCCAGCATGCAGGCCCGACTGGGGCCGGCTTTGATATCCACCCTTTTGCCCCTTCACTGGTTTGTACATTCCCCGATCTGGTGAGGACGTGGCCACTGTGTGACCGGGGGCATAGCTGGAACTGATTTTGCACTCCAGCCACAGGTCATGGGCGTGAACATCCCACCTCAGACCTGGGCTGTTGGCTGACCTACAGTGGAATGCCCATAGTATCGCAGCCAAGTCCTGGGACTTCCTGTGTCAAAGGCCCAACAAATGATGTCTGAGTATTTCACCATTTCCACCCCCCGTTCTGGGAACCTATGAAGGGTCACTCCTAGGTAAATGGTAAAGGCAGCCATCCAATTGGTCCAGTTCCATTTAGCTTTTGGCCTCTTAAATTTTTCCTGGAATTTCCTATCCTCCCTTTCATTTGGATCGGGGATGGGGTCGCTAAAGAGGAGCATGAGAATATTGATGTACTCACTGCTCCATATTTTCTCCCTTGTTGCCTGTAGTAGATGTTCACCTAACGGAGCGGACACATCAGCATAACTCCCTGCCAGAGGCTGGGGTTCCTTCCATCCCTTGCAGCACCTTGCAGTGTTGTTCGAGCAGAATGGCACTTCGCCCCATACCTGGGCTGTTGCCGTTTGCCTGTGGGTTGGACAAGGCATGGTCCCTTCTGATAAGGGAGGGTGGTGTCCTCTTCCCCCATGATTCATCCTGCTTAAAATACAGGGACTGGCACCCATGTGGCCACCACTGGCGCGGGTCCATTCTAGTGGGGGTCTCTGGCATGGTCCATCTGGCCAGCCCCGCCCCCTTTGCTTCAGGCTCCCACTCACACATACAGTCCCCCTGATGCTCACCTTTTGGCATCCCCATATCATAGGGGGCTCTTTGATAGTTGCTGTGGCATGACGCATGCTGCTGCTGCCTCTGGGCCAACTCTAGGCTGTTCCCTCAGTGCATCTATTTGTTCCCGCTGACTGGGGGTAAATTCCTCCCTGTGTCAGCTGGACTCGGGTTCCTCATCCCTATAATGAGAAGGTAAAACCCGGTGGTGCCCTTGCCCCTGTCGGGAGGCCCTTTCCTCGCTGAGTGGCGTGCAGCAATCCTGGTTGTCTAGGTTCATGCCACCCGCCCCGCACCCATTAGCTGTGTGGGGTGACTAGCTTCCGCCCTTGCCTGGGAGCTCTCCAGCTCCTCAATCCTGTCCTGGTAGCCCCAGAGCTGGGCCTGCAGAGGCTGCAATATCACCCCCGCCCCTGTTCCACCCTGTTGTTCTTCCGGGGGGGGGTTGGTAGTGCGGTTGCAAGGGGAGAGAGTGAGCCATGAGATGGGGGCTTTTGGGGGGACTGCTGCCCCATTGTAACTGCATGAGTGTGCTGATTTGTTCCAGTTCGGAGCACGTCGCTGATTGAGGGCATTGGACTGTATTATCGATTTAAACAAGCCCACCTGCTGATTACACCCACCTGTGACCGGGCAGAGAAGGCGCATAGGATTGGCTGGCTGCCCTGACCAGAGCTTGAAGACAGGAGGTGGGGAGCACCTGCTCTGAGTAGCGCTGTTGTGAGGGGAGAGAGTGAGCCGCAAGATGGGGGCTTTCTGGGGGACTGCTTCCCCATTGCAACTGCGTGAGTGTGCTGATTTGTTCCAGTTCGGAGCACGTCACTGATTGAGGGCATTGGACTGTATTATGAATTTAGACAAGCCTACCTGCTGATTACACCCACCTGTGACAGGCAGAGATGGTGCGTATGATTGGCTGGCTGCCCCGACCAGAGCTTGAAGACAGGAGGCGGGGAGCACCCGCGCCATGGGCGCACGCCATGGAGCAGTGCACCTAAGGGCTGTGCACGCAAGGGCGTGTGCTTGTGCATGCAACCTTAGATGTGGGCCAGACATTGGGCATTTTTCTTTGGCTAGCGCACCCTCGAGGGAACACGACTATTCAGCCCCAGATTAATTTACGGGGGCGAGACTTATCACTGAGAAGCCCGACCTGGTGTTTATTGCATTTTGTTGCACAGGTTACCAGCTTTGGCACTTAGTTTGAGCCTGACCCTAGTACTTAGGTGGGGTAGGAACTATCTGCTGTGGCTGCTGGTGGTGGTGTCAACTTTGTCATCGGGATATACTGCTCTGGGGATTGTCTCAGTAAGACTGGTTTTCCCTGGGAACGAGCTGTTGGGGGGAATTTCCCAGGGTATTAAATATTTTTATAAGCAGGAGAACCTGTGATCCCCTTCCCCATGACACCTCAAGCGAAGAGAGGATGGAAGTTACTGGAAGCAGGTTCCCCACCACTTAAACTTAGGAAAATCATTTCATACTTTGGAGTAATGGGTAAACCTAAGACCAATGAGTGCTTTGCAATCCTGGTGGAGAACAGATTTGAAAATCTGTCTTCCTTAGAAAGACCCCCTCCCTCATTGCAGAAGGAAATCAAATTTTCTGATAAGAGTTTGAGAGGAAGGGAAATGATAAATGCCGAAATGCCACCATTTGTATTTGGTCAACAAGACATTGACTCAAAGCGCACTGATTCTACAGCAGAACTATTAGCGGGCCATGTGGCTATGACAGCCACAATGGTGAAATTTATTTTCACAAGATTAAATATGCTGGTGGTCAAATTAGATGATATTACAGCTCTTATAAACCCGGGCTCCCGGGAACTAAGAAACAACAGCCCTGCTCAATCCCCCTGGAGCCATGTTAAGAAATCAGATCATCTGTACATGGAGGAGGGCTTCTGGGGGGAGGAACAGCCTAGTGGCAAGGGCCTTGACCTCTTTTTGCTCAAGCCATGTAAACTGATTGTCCATGCTCGCCCTCTCCCTCGTGGTAAACTCCCATTATGGACAACACCCCGAGAGGTGGCAGAGCATCTCTGCCTATTATTATGTAAACCTATTACAAGCAGATACATCAGGCAGGTAGATATGTTTATATTTATTGCAATCTGGAAGTGGAGTGAGGATTCACTTTGACTCACCAGAAACTGCTATGATGGTATGGGAGAGAAGGGGCAACCTGGACAAGCATGCCATATTTTTGGCTAGGAGCTACCAGAGGTCAGGAAGTACACCCCACCCCCAAACAGGAAAGGATCAATAGAAATTGGCCAGAGGAAGGTGTGACAAGACAGGGAAAGGAACCTTCTAGGGGCACAATACAGAGATACTCCATCTCCAAATCTAAGGGGGAAGCATTATTGATCCTCAGCCCAATAAGTTCAAATACATTGCAAGAGGAGAGCTCTGGAGATATGGAGTTCTTACCTGAGAGAACTAGCAATAAGGGAGGTTCCTTCCTGATGGAGGAGTGTGAGGCTGTCGAGGCCTACAGATAAATGCTGCTGCAAAATCAGAATGCCATTCTGAAAAGAATGACAGATTTACATAAGCATCTGGATAAGCTGACAATGAGTAACAGTAATGCCAATGGTGGACCTGCATGTGAACCTTTTATGGGATACGAGCAGGAGATTAGGAGACCAGAGGGCCTGTTTGGAGAGGGTGGGAGGAAAATCAGAAATATCAAGGGCAATGATCACGCCTTTACCAGATTTGAAGGAGAGGGTAATATCCATGTGGTGTGCAAAGAGCCTAAGGCAAAGTGCAGTAGGAATAGGGACTGGATGGGGAGATACCGTTGGAGTGCCCAGGGTATGCTTACTACAGCAACTTTGGAGGGGGAGGGGGTAGGAGAAGGTCAAGGGGAGACAAGACCCTGCAACCTAGAAGATACAGGGGATAGGGGAAATGAGTCTATCCATTTAGGCTCAAACAACCAGGGATTGGGTTGGGTAGGGATCAAAGACGAGGGATCTGCTGAGAGGAGTAACCCAGTAATAGCAAAGGGGATTAAATAGTGAGTCACCATTAGCAGCGGAGTTGCAGTGGCAGCCAGATGATGCAGTAAGGGAGTGGGCATTAAGCCAGGAGACAGGAGACACCTCTGAGAATAATAATCATATGATGCCAACGAAACAAGATTTAACTGGGGAAGTTGGTGGAGACGAGGAGGAAAAAACAAGGTGACATCAATACCCTGGAAAAACCTGACTACCCGGCACGGGGTATAGTCTAGATGGTAGACTCTCCGTGTTATCATGGAATGTGGCTGGGTGGGGGAATTGCCTTTCTGCTGAGGTCTTGAAATTGTTTAAGGAAAAAGGTATAATCTATTTGCAGGAAACCTGGCAGGACCCCACCAGGGAATTAGCCTTATCAGGGTTCAAAAAATTTTCTATGCCTGCAAAGAAAGCGAAGCTGATGGGAAGACCTGCTGGGGGACTTGCTGCATTAATCAACCTGGGGCTGAAGGTTAAGCGTGTAAAACTCGAAGGTTTGCCTGATAATATCTTGGCTGTTAGAATTGAAGGAATGCGTTTTAGAGCAGTAGTATTTAATACATATTTAGCCCCATCCCTGGGGGTTCAGAACCGATTAAATGTTTGGTCCCAGTTCAAGGATTTTGTGGTGCAGGTAGAAAATGCTGCACCAGAGACCATTATGATAATGGCAGGAGACATAAATGCATGAATGGAAATAATGACGGGGTAGCAGCCCAGAGATTGGGCCTGGATATAGATGACTGGTTTTTTGAGCCAAAGCGGCATTCTAGGGCCTCTAAATTGAACTTAGAGGACCTCCAGTTTCTGAAATCCCTTTATAGGATAAACTAGAGAATATTAAATGGAACCTCTGGCAGGATTGAAGGTGAGAGCTATACCTATCTTTCTAGGCTGGGAGCAAGTGTGGTAGATTACATTTGTACCCCGGAGAGCCAGGTGGACAGATGGGGCAATTTTGAAGTGCTTCCACTGGGCACCAGCGATCACCAGCCGATCGGGATAGATTTTTTGCACTTGGACCTGATGGACATGTGCAAGGTCAACCCTGTCCTAGGCCCAATTAAAGTTAAACATGGCAGACTCCATAGATGGGGATCAGAACTAGAGGAGGACAGTTGTAGATATTTGGAAAAGGGTCCAATTGCCAACTTTTCTGTCTATTTTATTACTTTGTAAAGTGCCAGGTACACTGCTGGCGCTATATAAATGTTTGTTAATAATAATAATAATAATAATAATAATAATAATAATAATAATAATAATAACTTGAGGGCACGACTGTTGGATGACCAGGAGGAATGGCCAGATGTGATAGGAGGATACTCAACTATGTTAAGTAAAATAAAGTCGGACCTACTAACAACTGAGACCCAGAGACAAGAACAGCTGGCTATGCAGCCCCGCTGGTTCGACCTTGATTGCCAGAAACTTAAAAACAAGTTGCAGAAACTGGCATATAAGGTAGGACTAGCTAAGGGAGAAGAAACCAAAAGGCAATATCTAGAAGAGAAAAGGAAATATAGGGCCTTGGTCAAAAGGAAAAAACAGGAATTCCAGTCATCTCAGTGGAGGTGCTTGGCAGAAGCAGTGGAGAAAGGGGATTGGAAAAAATTCTGGCGGATTGCAAATATGGGATTCTGTCCGGAATATGTCCCTAGCCCAGAGATATCAGCAGGAAACTGGGAAGATGTTTATCATGGCTTATTCAATGGGGATGAAAGCCTGGAGGTAGATGGGCTGACCGAGGATATACTGACCCTTCCAGACAGGCCTCGGCTGACAGCCCAGGATATTATTATTATTATTATTATTATTATTATTATTAACAAACATTTATATAGTGCCAGCAGTGTACCTGGCACTTATTAGGGATCTTATTCTGGGGCTACCAAGGAATAAAGCGCCAGGAGAGGATGAAGTGACTGGAGAACTTGTGAAGTGGAAGTGTGAGCGGTGGCTCCCCATTTTTCAGAAATTATTTAATTTTATAAATCTCTTTGGGATAATCCCAGCCAAATGGAACTTGAGCATAGTGGTGCCCATTTATAAAAAGGGGGACAGAGCTTCCCCATCAAATTACAGGCCAATATGCCTGATTGATAGTCCTGCTAAACTTTAGGCTAAGACCCTACAAGCCCATCTAGAGGAATGATTGGGGGAGAATAAGATCATTAAGATAGAGCAAGCGGAATTTAGAAAGGGCCGATCTACTATGGACCACTGTTTTGTCCTGGCACATATAATTAATAAGTATGTTAGGATAAGGAGTGCAAAATTGTATGTGGTCTTTGTTGATCTATGTCAAGCATTTGATTCGGTGACTATTGCTGTGGGGAAAGCTAAAACGGGCAGGTATAGAGCCAAGGCTGTTAGCCTTGCTCCAACGGCTTTACCAGTTCACTGAAATCAGAATTCGGATCTTCAGTACAGGTTCTATAGTCTTGACAGGTTCTATAGTCACAACTAAGGGAATGAAGCAAGGTTGCGTGCTGGCACCTACGCTCTTCAATTTTTTTATCAACGATTTAGTGGACCATCTGGTGGGAGACGATTTTCACCCGGCTTACATGGCAGGCAGAAGAATAAATACACTGCTGTATGCCAACGATATGGCGCTCATGGCCACCTCAAGGGTGGGCTTGAGGTGAGTGCTAGGGCAGCTAAAGGAATACTGTGTGACTAACAAATTAGCCATCAATTGCGAAAAGACTAAGGTAGCCATTTTCTCAAAACGGCAAAGTCAGCACGTCTGGAGGCTGGGTACAGAAAGACTGGAGCAGGTTGATTGTTATAAATATTTGGGACTGATATTTTCTGTGTCAGGCAGGTGGGACAAACACTGGGAAGCAACAGGATTGAACATGCAACAAGCAGTAAATGGGGTAATCAAGTTCTGGGCTAAACATGGGGGTAGCTAGGTGGCCCCAGCTGTAAAGTTGCTAGAGCATAAACTAATACCTAAGGCTATATATGGAGCCGAGGTCTGGGGCAGCCAGGTGAATTTACATCTGGAGAGCTTCCAGAACTCATTTATGAGAACAGTTCTGGGGTCCCCTAAGGCTACTCCGATCTCATTAATGAGAACTGAGCTGGAAATACTTCCAGTTAAAGTCAGAGCCCAAGGACGATTGCTTAGGTACTGGTTTAGGATGCTGGATATGGGTGAGGATTCCCTACCCAAGACCTGTTGGCTGGAAACAGTGGGCGCCTCCTCGGGGTCTTTTTGGAGAGAGGACCTGGCCACACTGCTCAACAGTTTAGGATATAGATACCTGCTGCTGACCCAAATGATACCTACCCATCTTAGAGTGGAGATTTTGCAATGGCTGGAGGATATAGCTGGGCAAGAACAGCTTGCACAGGTAGCCTCTAGTAAAGTGGTCCCTCTCTATGCCAAGCTGAAAGAGACCTGGGGCATAGAAAAATACCTGACCAGTCTTTGTAACTTCAAAATGCAAAGGGCATATACACTCTGTCGGTTCCAACTAATGCCCTCTAAAGTGCTTGAAGGGCGGTATAGCCAGATTCCTTGGGCCGCGCGTAAATGTCCATGCGGGTTGGACCAAATTGATTAATTGTATCACGTAGTTTTTGATTGCCAGTTTACAGAAGCTGTGAGGGCCAAGTGGCTGAATAAGATTCTGGGCGGGAAAAGGTTCTGGCCAGGCAACTATTGTCTTCAGTTTTTATTATCCGCCAGGGAAAGGAAGCAAGCGAAAGAGATAGGCCACATGTTATCCTGAATGCTCGAAGCCAGGCAAAAGTCTAGCAGATTTAAGATTGTGGGCAAGGAGGCAGGCAGCTTTACATCATTTACTTGACTAATTAATCCAACTGACCTGGCCCATCGATGTGGGATATTTACAGATAAAATTATAAACGATGTTTAAAAATATCGCTTTTATTGTTGCTTTGGGATGAGAGTGGGGGGGAGATGGGGGGGTGGTATGGTGGGCTTGCTGGCCAATCCGTCTCGGCCATAGCTTATTGTCAACGGGCATGTACAAATAGAGCTTATATAAATTTGGCATATGAACTTTAAGTATTTTATGTACTTTGTTGACATCGGATGTATGTTTTATCTTATTTGTTTTTATTACTTTGACTGCTTGGCAATAACCCTGTGGTTATGCCATTAATAAATGTATATTGATTGATTGATTGCTGGGGGGGTTGGGGAGCCAGACCAGCCCAAGCAGGCTGCTTGGCTGGACCTTTGGGTAGTGCCTTTCTTTTTCTGGTCACCATATCTGCCCTTTGCCACCCCATGTTTGAGACTGGGAAGTCTCTGCTCCTGGGTGGGGGACCGGGGAGGCCAAGGCCTGTCACACACACCCCAGGTGGTAGGTTACCCTACGGGCAGCTGCCTGCTGCAGAGTAGGGGGTGGGGAGCAGAAAAAACCTGAGGCCACCTGTTCCACAGGGGCGGGCTTCTAGTCCTGCGGGCTCAGCGGCGCGGTGCGTTGTGAAGTGCCAAAATATCAAGGGGGGTGGGAAATGACAGGAAAGCCAAGCCATGCACCCACTCCACTGCTCAGTCCCCTGCTGTGGTACAAGCGGTTGCACCGACAGGGGTGAAGGAAGGCTTGCTGGGTCCCTTGCAAAGGCCGCTCCCAAGCCCGCTGTGCTGCGTTTCTTCCCTGCCATGACCAAACTGAGGTGGGGAAGCAGGGAGCCTAAAATGGCACCTGGGAATCCCACTTCTCCGTCCTCCCTCCTTCCTCCTAAGAGATGGAGACGGCACCAAACCCCCACCGTGCTGAACACACAGGGTGATTCCTAACAAACAGGATTATATGACTCATCATTATCATAACAAAATATTTTATTTAGACGATCTTTAATAAAACCAAAAGGTTATAACGTACTAATCATTTCATTGATTTTTACTAAAAGCAAAACATTCTAACTAGGGATGTGCGAACACCGGGGGGTTCGACGTTCGACCCGTTCGGTGTTTGCCCCTCCTCCTGAAACCATTCGGGTTCAGGCTGTTTGGCCCAAACCTGTTTGGTTTCACCTAACCCGTTTGGGGGGTGGGGGCACCCGATTTTCCCTTCTTCCTCCAGGTTGTGTGGGTGGAAGGGGTGCTGGGGCTCACCTCCCCACCCCAGCCCAGCCTGCTAAAAAAAAATGTAACAAAACAAAACAAAACAAAAAACCCACCCCAGGGATTGACATACCTGATGGTGCCGGGGCTCCGACACCGGGTCCGGCGGCGGCAACGGTGATGGGTCTGGCTCCGGCAGCACTATAGAGTGCTTCAGGCCTCTTCTAGACCTTCCGGGAATGGAAGGAGGGCTTCTGGCACCTCCCTTTCGTTCATCGAAAGGGAGGGGACAGAAGTCCTCCCTCTATTCCCGGAAGGACTAGAAGAGGCCTGAAGTGCTCCGGAGCACTGCCAGAGTCAGACTCGCTGCTGCTGCCACTGCTGGAACCAGAGCCAGAGCCCTGGCACCACTAGGTAGGTCAATCCCTTGGGTGGGTGTGGTTTTTAATTTATTTATTTAATTTTAGCAGACTGTGCAGGGGGGGAGGTGAGCCCTGGTGCCCCTTCCACCCGCGCAGCCTGGAGGGGGGAGGGAAAACCAAGTTCCCCTGCACCCCCGCCCGAACGGGTTCAAAACCCAAACTTTGTTCGTTCGGTTTGGACAGGGGGAAATTCGGGTTCGAGGTGTTTGCGAATGGCCCGAACACCCCAAGTTTGGGCTGAACACCGAACCCCCGAACTCGCACATCGCTAATTCTAACTGTTCTAACCAAAATGTTCTGTGTACATGATTAAAACAATTGCTCTGCAACGTTTCCAAATTGAAACGTTTCAATAAAACCTGGAGAAAGGTGTTTTTAAAAAATGAACTAAAACCAGGAAATGTTTTAAAATGAAATGTTTTAACTGTTTATGTGATCACATTTAAAAAAGTCATACAACAGACTAAAACATTTTTTTTTTAAATTTCAACATTTTCCACTTATTTTTACATTAGCCTTCCCTACAGGAAAGGTTATCATCACAGAATGTGATACATTGAGTGTACCCCAAAACCGTAAACTCAATAAACATACCCAAACCTTATGAACTTAATATCAAAAATAGTTACCAGATACTTTCATATATAAAAGTCAAACAGATATGCATTCTCATCTGTCTCTATGCCTTCCTTCTGCATCACCTTCATACATGGGAGCCACGTTGTTACAAAGTCCTCTTTCTTGTTCTGTATTGCCACAGAGATTTTTTCCATGGAAAACAGGTACCACATATGGTTCATCCATTCCAGAGAGGTAGGTCCACTTTCAGCTTTCCATTTTCCAGCGATCAAGCTTATAGCTGTTAGATACATTTTCTTACATTAATCTGCGTAACTCTGGATCCTTTTTGAGTCCGGGTATAAGCCCAATAAACCAATATCGGGCAAAAAGGGGATCACCATTCCCACTACTTTACTCATGTTCTCCCAGACCTCCCTCCATAGTGATTGTATAACAGTACAATGCCGCCAGCAGTGCAGATACATGACTCTTTCCCCACAGCCCCTCCAGCAAATTCCCCCTCTTTCTTTGTCCATTTGCTCTAGCCTAACAGGTGTAAGATAATACCTTATTACTAGTTTTATTTGTATTTATCTTAACTGCAATGATCTGGCGCATTTGTGCACGTGGTTCCATATTTGTGTCTTAGCCTGTTTATCCACATTTCTATTTAAATCTATACTCCATTTCTTCATATATTTGTACTCGTTCTGAAACCAAATTATTTTTATTTGGCTGTAAATTCTTGATAATCGCCCCCTATTAGGTGAATATTTCAATAGCATTTTTTCTATATTCAGAGGGTCTCTACTAAAATGCGCAATTTCTTGTTTTGCAGTAAAGAGACTTTTCAATTGCAGGTATTGGAAGATGTTAATTTCAGTTTGCAGTGTCTCCTTACATCTTTGAATTGTTATAAATTTTCCTTTTTCAAATAACTGGCCCGCCCGTGTAATTTTTTTTCCCCCTTAGTTTATTTTGCAATTTTGATACCGCTCCTATACCTTCTAGTTTGACCCTGCTAATGTCTGTATATGGTGAAATTTCCAGACTAAAACATTTTTAAGGTATCATCTAAAAACACACCCTGTCATGGTCCTGCCTGCTGTAGAGCATCATGATCAGGGGTGTAGTGTTATTATTATTATTTATTAACAAACATTTATATAGCACCAGCAGTGTACCTGGCACTTTACAAAGTAATAAAATAGACACGGTCCCTGCCCCTAGGGCTTACAATATGAGAGACAGGAGCTGGNAGGGAGGGAGTTCCAGGCATGGGGGGCAGCAAGTGAGACGGGATGAAGGCGCTTAGGGGAGCAAGGAAGGTGTGGAAGGGTGAGAGAAGGGACAGAGGAGGAGCGAAGTGCATGGGCTGGAGTATGGAGGGTGATAAGTGCAGAGAGGTAGGGGGGTGCGAGGATGTGAAGAGCTTTATAGGTGAAGAAAAGCTTTATAGCTTTATAGTGTGGGGGGGAGCGCGCCGGAGCTCAGCTCCAGGACTTTTCACTGACCCGGAGCACGCTGGAGCGATCACACTAGGGGCTGGCCCTGCCCGGTGCAGGGGAGGGGGGAGCAGGGGAGGGGGAGCAGCGGAGTCTCCGCCCCCCCAGGAGTAAGTACTCCGCTTCAGTGTAGCAGCAGAAGCAGCAGCAGCAGCGGGGGACACAGATCGGGCTGGGAGATAAAAAGCTGTTTGTTTACAAACACTCCTCTCCATGTGCCCTGATCAGAAGGTTGTAGCCTTGTAAAGAAGGTTTGTTGAGATGGCTCTGAACAGTCTCACAACTGGGTTATGCATGCTCACCATATTCAAACAACAGACCACATGATGGTTTCAGCACCTCTAGTATAGAAGGCACTCTCCCCCTCTGAATAACAGTCCCTTATAACAACCCTTTAAGATAAGGAAAAAAATTCATGTGGGTCTGGAAGGGTGGGTATTTGTGAGAATGTTCAAAGCCATCTCAAAGAACCTTGTTTACAAGGCAGCAACCTTCTGTTCTTCTTCGAGTGGCTCCTCACATGCTCCGTGGGTGTGCCAGTGCATGGGCAGGTGTGCAGACAGTTGCACATGACTGCACATGTATCCCCACTTGCCCCCCACTCATCCATACCTACGGAGTAACTGCCATTTCCCCTGATTTCTCTGTGCATGGAGAGGAATGGGGGGGGGTGAGTGGGGATGCCTGTTAGGTGGGCGCGTGCATACCCCCATTCACCATGGTCACGTGCATCACGTTGTTCACACGGGGCTCCCCCACCCATGAACACACAGAAATCTGCGTGTTCATGGGTGGAAGAGGCCCGTGTAACTGTCTTATCTCACAACTGTCTTATCTTAGGTAGGAATTTAGGATGTAAATCAATATCTATTCTGTCTTGGAAAATAAATCTGCAAATATGGTTCTGAGATTATTTTGGCTGCTATTTCAGTAACTTTTATTAATGAAGTTATTGCTTACAGGAATACTGTCTTTAATCCTCCACCTCATAACCAGTTCATTTGCGCCCCCCATATAATTAATTCACACTGCCCCGGGGGCACAAATTAAATGGTCATGGGTGGGAGCAGTATGAATTGATTATATGGGGGGTGGGATAGCAAATGAACTGATTATGAGGTGGGGGCAGCATGCTGTATGTTTCCCCATCACTGCCAATGTGGAAAACGCAGTCAACGCAGCTCCCTACAATACCAGTGATATTCCTTTTAGTGAGAGGTGCCTGTCAGATTGTGATGGTGATCTAGAAGTGGTTAGGATGCAAGCAATATCTGCATGGCCAGATAAATGGTCACCTGAACAGTAGGGGTGGGACATCAGAGCAAATACCGGGTACCGGTTTTACCGGTTCCCGGATTTAAAAAAACCGGTTTACCAGATTAATACCAGTTTATCTGTACCGGATCTTTTACATTGATTTCAATGGGGAACTGTCCCCATTGTAATCAATAGAAAAAAACAAAAACCTCCCCCCTCCCCCTCCCAGACTGTGTGGGTGGAAGGGGGGACACCCCCCACCCACCCTGCCCAGCCTGGATTTAAACAACAATAAAAAATTTTCCTAAGTCCCCTAGTGCAGGCCCCGGGCCACCGCTGGCGACCCAGAGCCAGCACCAGTACACAGCAGCCAGCCAGTAAGTAAGTACTGGTACTGTACTGATCCCTGGGGTGGGGGTGGTTTAACACCCCCCCCACCCCAGGGATCACCCTACCTGCCCACCCAGGGATCACCTACCTTGAGCTCCGGGTGGCGGCAGTGGCGGCAGCAGCGGCGGTCCGCCGGCTTCAGCGCTGACTGTGGCTGCCGGCTTCAGCATGCTACTAGACCTTCCGGGGAACTTCCGGAAGTTCCTCGGAAGGCCTAGTAGCGTGCTGAAGCCGGTAGTCACAGCCAGAGCTGAAGCCACCGGACTGCTGCTGCCGCCCAGCTGGCTGCTGCGTGCTGGTGCTGGCTCTGGGTCGCCGGCGGCGGTCCGGAGCCCGCACTAGGAGGGACTTAGGGGAAATTTTTGTTGTTATTTAAATCCAAGCTGGGCAGGGTGGGTGGGGGGTGTCCCCCCTTCCACCCGCGCAGCCTGGACTCGGGGAGGGAAAGTGTTTGGGGGGGTTTTTGTGTTTGTTTGTTTTACATTGTGGACATTCATTTGAATGGCCGCAATGTAAAAAATCCGGTATGGGGGGAATCCTGTAAACAAGCTGGATTACCGGGTTAATCCAATACTGCCGGTACATCAAAATACCACCAGTATCGGATACCGGATGATCCGGTAGTCCCACCCCTACTGAACAGTGAGAAAACAAAAGAGCCAAATATCCATGACTGCGATGTGAATCTGGGAAACTGGGTTGTAAAGTGTGCTCTAAAGCAAAGTATTTAGGGGTATTGAAAACACAGGATACCTCCATTTCCAAGGAATGGTGTGCTAATTCTATTACTTATTATGGGAAAACAAAACTAGACCAATTCAAATCCCTTCAAAAAAAGATCTGTGAGCATTCCAGCTCATTGGCACACAAATCTGCCCAGGGCATAGTTGATCAGTCCAAGAGACAGGACTTTGAGAGCTGCCTTGTTCGTTGCCAGGAAGCTAACAATTAAAGAACCCGTCGAGTTTTTAGGACTGCATATTACATAGCCAAAAAAGACAAACCATATACTGATCACTCTGACCTGCTAGAGCTCCAGGAGCTAAATGGTGCACACCTTGCCAAAGGTTTATGCTCAAGATACAGTTCAACTGCAATTATAGATCATATCACATCAGTAATGTGATCACAAATTTGTAACAGTATTCAGGAAATTAATGGCAAGATATCAGTCCTTATTGATGAGTCCACCAGCCAAGTGGTTAAAAAGGCACCGTTCTGCTGATGACCCACAGACCAGAGTGTGTGCCAGCCCAGAAATCGAAATGAATCCAGTGTGGGAGATTATTTAGAATATGTTACTTGTGAATATTGTTGTAAATATGGATATGGATAAAGAGTCAAGTCTGTTGTCTGCATCCTGGTCAGCCCTGAAATGTATCCTGGCAGGTTCCAACATGCTGCAAAAAACCTAAGGAAGTTCCTGTGAATAAATATACTGTAAATAGTTGCATTGGTGTGTTGTGTCAGTATTGCAGAATACAGGAGAATATTTCATATATAATCATATCATTTTATGCCCTTACTGATTAACAAAAGATTAATCACCCACACCTTTTGGGAGAGTTATGTTATCACATGGGGTTCAAGCACAGTGGGGTTAGGAAGCTATACATGACTGCCTTGTGGCACAATCGGAGCCATTATGTGTGGTTTTCTGGGGGCACATGGTTTTCTGGTTTATGTGTGGTTTTCTGGGGGCACATGGTTTTCTGGTTTATGTGTGGTTTTCATGGTTTTCTGGGGGCACATGGTTTTCAGGTTTTTCTGGTTTATGTGTGGTTTTCTGGGGGCACATGGTTTTCTGGTTTATGTGTGGTTTTCTGGGGGCACATGGTTTTCATGGTTTTCTGGTTTATGTGTGGTTTTCATGGTTTTCTGGGGGCACATGGTTTTCTGGTTTGCGTGGTTTTCTGGGGGCACATGGGGACATGGTGGGGGGATTGGGGGTCGCTGGTTTATGTGTGTTTTTTCAACCTACCATTCCCCTGGCTCCGCCCTAGGTTAGGCTCCGCTCCTATGCTCGCCGGTGGCTTTGCCACTGGCGGCCTGGCCAGCCTTAGTGACCCATCAACCTCATAAGCTCCTGCACTTCTCAATTTAGCACTACACCACTGATCATGATGTCACAAAGCTCTGCAGGGGGGATAGGGCTACATTAGAAAGGGGAGGGACATGCTCTTTGCCCCATCCCTTTTCAACATGGTACTGACCCCTGTTAAGCATGCTGGTAGCATCCTTGCCAGTTGATTCCAGTAGCTTTATGCCACATCCAAGCTGGTTTTGGACAGAATTTTCACAGATTTTCAGATTGTGTGACCCCACTTTGGCGTCCTGACCTATGATCCAGTAACTTCTCCTTCAGTGCTGTCTCTCACCTAACACCTATGTGAACTCTGACTTGATACCTATGTGAACCTATGTGAACAGCTTTGCCTGTCTCTCTTGTGCATGCAGCAATTTGAACAAACAGGTTTTGTTTGTTACTCTCCTACAGTACAGTTTGATTTGTGCTACTGATGTTGAATGAATTACACCAGCTGTACTCAGTGCTTAATTTGTAAAAAAAATAATTAAAAAAATAATTGCCAGGGGCCCAACTATGATCCAGGAGCCATGCCCCCTGTCCCTGAAACCATGCCTCCCAGCCCGGAGCATGGCAGAGCAGGAAATTAACCCTAGGCTTCAACTAGCAACCCAGCCACTGGACTAATCTGACTCTCTGCAGCTGGAAACAACACAGGAGTTCTTTTGATTTAATTTATATGATGACCAGTGCAGAAAATGGAGCGGGAAAGTCATTAATGAAAATCAAATAAACCATCCATTTTTTTCTGGCTTTTGTTTCCAAATCTGAAATGGCCAATATTGACCTTTTCCTAGAACCGAAGTAGCAAGCTGCTGCAGTAGCTATTTTTGATGGAAAGAGCTGTTCCTCAAAGAGCGGCATGGTGCAATATAGACGTTCATTCCGCTACTTTTGTCTGCGATCTTCTGCAATTTTCACCAGCACTTTCCAACATGCGGTCACGGTTTGAAAGTAGCGGAATAATGTTTCTACCAACACTTTCCAAGATTATTCTGACACATTCAGAGATAGTTTCCAACACTTTTTGATAATTACAATAATTCCAGTGTCACAATGCAAAGGGCACAGAATTAGCGAAATGCCAGTGGAAAAGCACGGAAAGTCATGGGCAATTCCGAAATGGCGGAACTAAATATTGATGCGGAAAAAGTAGTTGCTGCAGCTTCAGCCCTAGGGTTTCTCATAATTTGGGATACTCACTCTTATTGGAGAAATTTTGTGGTGCTCAGCCTCCTCACCACCCCTTGGATTTAATTGCCAACCCTGGTAAATCCTACCACAAATTAAGCCCAGGCTGGATCTGACCCTTGGTGTGCCATGGTGTTTCTTACCTACAATGCACTTAACATGAAATCTCCTAACTCAGTGCTTTCTGTACTGTGTCATGTGACTGTTGTGGCACTAACAGTACAGAGCACCAAGGTTTTGTAATACACAAGGTTTTGTAGTACGCTGGTGTTTGCACCACAGGTCAGCAAGGGGTAGAGTGCTTGCTCTTGCTCTCCACTGATCAGCAGTTTGGCAGGGAATAGGAATATCTCTCCAGCCATTTTTAAATGGGCTGTGGCTATGTGGGGGTTCGGTGTGCACACCAGTGTGGGGGCAGTGCATGGAAGCATGTGTACACAGACACACACCCATCTCCACGCATGGAACAACCGCCATTTTGGCCAATTGCTCCATGGGTGGAGGTGGATGGAGATGGGTGGACCATGAAAGTACACACCAATGCCCACCTACCTGCCAAGGCATTCACATGGAAGGCACCCAGTCACGTCCATGTAGTCGATTTGCGTGGGTATGTGTGGGTGCATCTCTTGTAAAAAGGGTCTCTGCTTCCAGCAGCACATGTGATTCGGACTGGGTTTCTGGGCCTGGCAGGAAGGGAGAAGGGCCACAGCTGGACAGGGACTATCAGTCATTTAACTAGGGATTTATGGTGGGGTCAGAGTAGGGAGGGAAAGCAGTGTACAATTTTCAGGGTATCATGCCATATTTTGAGGGCCAGGAAAGGTAGCTTGAAAATTCTGGGAAGCACTGACCTAAATTATTTGACTAAAGTCTCCAGAGTAGACTGAAGCCACAGGGCTAGTGCAACAGCATAACGCTTCAACCGCTAATCCATTCATGTCTACCACCTTTTTTAATTTTTTTTTTTTTTTTTTTTTTAAATGAAAGTGGGAGGAAAGAATTGGGGAAGGAGTGCTCCTGCCTTAACCCTGCTGCGCTGAAGATAGGAATTACTACTTTGCAACACTGCATGCATTTGGCAGCAGCAAAGCCAGCATCATCGAAAACTGCCAAGTATTATTCTAACTGAAGTTATAAAAAAAAAAAAGTACAGAGAGATTAGCTCCAGGCATTGCTGCACATTTGAGGTAGTTTTTGTATGAAGACCCAAAGGGGCAATTATTTACCTTTGTTTCTCAGCTTTTCTTTCTTTCTGAGAATTGTATTAGCTTTTTTCTTTTCTTTGTTTTATACTGAGAAAGCATCTTCCATGAGGCGTTCTTTCCACTCTGCCTGCTGTCACACTCCCCTGTGTGAAAGCATATTATCCATTTAGGAGTCCCTACCGTACTGACTGCTGCCATCACAGACAGGATAAAAGTATCAAGGGGGCCTAACATCCCCAAGTTACTCTCTGCTCATTTTCATGGTTGTTAGGCGTCTGCATGTGTTTACTCATTAAGTTATGAATGCGTCGAGATCATCACATGGAAGGTGCTGTCTGAGTGCAAATATTATTTATTTGATTACTAGAAGTATAGCAATATTGACTATTAGGCTAGTTCAGTAAAAAGAAAATTATTTAGGTTACAAAGTCTAGCACTTAAAAGCAAGGAAATGTGAGACTAGACTTCCCATGCAAACTTAATTCATCCCCTTTGTAATATGTAATATGTCAAACCGTTGCATTTAATGCAGCCGTCTTGTGGGAATAAAATAGTATGTGATCATGTAATTAATGACTGTATCAAATCACAGATGTGCAGATTTAAAGTTATAGGTGACAACTGCTACTCTGGCATTTACAGACTTCAGAGTGCGGGACACTGCAACATTCATAACCGTCTTTTGACATAGCCTTTTGTATTTTATATGTCTCCTTCAGTAGGGCTTTTGACTGAGTCTCATGTGACATTCTCATAAAAAAGCTGGAGAAATAAATGTAGACTAGATGGAATTACCATTAGATGAAGTTGTAGTTGACTGAAAAGTAATAAAATGGTATGGTATCAAACTGAGAGGAGCTATCAAGTACCATATCCGACAGGGGTGGGATCTGTCCTGGGTCCAATCGTCTTCAACATTTTCATTAATGATTTGGAAAAGAAAGTCGAGAATATATTCATCAAAATTGCAGATAACAAAACTGAGAGGGACTGCAGACAGTTTGGAGGACAGGATAGAAATACAAAGCAATCTAGATAAACTAGAGACTTGGGTTGGAAGAAACAAAACAAGATTTAACAAAAACAAATACGAAGTATTTCACATAGGGTGAAAACAGACATGACGTTGACCACTCGTTAACCACCCTTGGTGGTTATTTATGCATGTTGCAGGGCTGCATAGGGCACCAATACAGCTCTGCAACATGCATAAATAACCACCGAGGGTGGTTAGCGTCATGTCTGTTTTCACCCATAGGAATGAAAAAACAAATGTACAAATCTGAAATGGGGGATAACTAACTAGGCAGTAGCACGGCAGAGAAAAACCTGCAAGTTATGGTTGATCATAAACTGAATATGCATCAACAGTGTGACACTGTTGCAAAAAAGGGACATGCCCTTTAGGGCTGCATAAACATGTGCATCCTATCCAAGAAACAGGAGGTGGTGGTGCTACTTCACTCGGTGCTGGTGAAACCTGATTCGAGATATTGTGTTCAGATTAGGACACCACACTTCCAGGAAGATGTTTTGACAAACTGGAGATGATTCAGAGGCGAGCAACTAAGACCCTGATCCAAGGTCCATGTATGTGCAGACCAAATAAACCCTGGGTGATTTCAGACATTACGAGATCACGCTCAACCACAGTGAATCACGGTCAATTCCACAGCGGGGCCAAAGCGCCCTGCATGTCTGTTCGGAGGCCGCCAGATGTTCACCACAGTCAATACCCACATGGGGTCAAAATCAACCACGCTTCCAGAGCTCCCAGTGGAACAATGGGTGTTTTCAGATGTTACGGGCGGCCGGTTCACCACAGTGGATTCCTGGTGGGGGTGAACAAAACAACCACCCCCCGGGGCGAATAAAAGCCCCAAACAGACGTGACAGGATCGGGACCATGACCGGGAATCGGGCCGCCCGATCATGGCCCGGGGCAGCGCAACAGACGTGATGCCGATTCCCAGCCATGGTCAAAACACCCAGAACCCACCGGGCATGGGTGGGACACAGACATGGCTGCCTGAGGGCAAATGAAACCAAAAGGCACAAAAGGGAAACGTCCACACAAGGGAAATGGGAAGGGAGCGGGGAGAGGGAGACGAGCCAGACAGGTACTACACACAGCAGGCACACAGCCAGCGGAGGCACAGCGGAACACACAGCACGAGCACACGCCTGAGCGCACACACACACACACACACACATGGAAAAGGAAGGGAAGGGGGGCATGGGTGCCCAGACAACACACAAAGTACAACTGGAGCAAGGAGGCAGGACACGGAAGGGGGGGGAAACCGCTAAGGGGCAGGGCAGGACACAGGCATCAACAACCCCCACCCCCACAGCAGCACAGTCCGCACAGCAACACAAGCAGTCTCAGAACGGGGGGGGGCAGGATTCCGGGACCAAGGCACAGTGGGGGCCTGCAATGCACAGTGAGCTGTGCGGGAACAGTCCAGGAGGCACATGGATACCCCACACCCGCAGAGGGGCCAATGGAGGGCAGCCAGGATAGCCGGTGCAGCGCTGCATGTCCAAGGATGCACACACACCCCTAGAGGAAGCACCGAGGGCCAGTCCAGGGGTCTTGGGAGCCCCAGGTCACACAAGCACCGAAGGGGTGGGGCGGGCAGCAGGTGGCAGCACTGGCGGGTGGGGACAGGTAGCTGGACACAGGTGGGTCAGTGAGGCGATGCAGAGCTCTGCACCCAGGCACCAGGGAGGGCAACCACATAGGGGAACCCTGGGTGTGCAGGCAGACCAGGGGTTGGGGCTTAGAGGGGGCCCAGGGCCACAGGCAGGGGCAGCAGCACCTCACGAAGCAGGCTTCACCACAGCATGGCAGAGACATCAGGGAGGGAGCAGCCAGTGGGGACCGGCCCCCCCTGGACAGGGACGGGAGCCCACACAGGGGCAGGACACCAGGGGGCCGGGAGGAACACCGAGACTCACAGGCAGCCACTGGGAGCCACCATGGGCCCAGGGGCTGGGTGCCCTGCCCAGTGAACCTTCAGCAAGGCACACCGTGTAGGCACCCAGCCCGCACACACCCAGCACAGACATGGTCTCAGCCCCGGACCAGGGCACATGGGAACACCGCTTGTCCAGGATGCATTCATCAGGGAAGCGAACCAGCCCCAGGGTCTCCATATGCAGCCGACAGTCATGAGTGCTCACCTCATAGCTGAAGTAGCAAAGTCCGGAGCTCAAGCTCTCAAAGGCACCACACAGCTGGCTGGGCTGCCCAGGAGCAGCTGCACGGCTGGGGTATGCCACAGGTCACAAAGAGATATGGTCTCGTGGAAGGTCCAGATATGGGGGGCCCCATGGGGGCCGGGAAGCGGGAGCCCGGTGGATGGACAACCAGCCATGATCCTGCAAGACAGGGAGAATAACACCACAGACAGGGGGGCACACAAACCCTCCAGGGCCGGGAGGGCCTCCGAGGGGTCCCAAGGCCAGGAAAAGTGGCCACAGACCACAACATTGTAGCACAACAGAGCGAGGCATGGGGTGCAGACCCGGCACAGCTGCCAAGCACAATAGCACTCACATAACAGCTAATCAGGAAGCCACGGCCACGGTGTTGAAAACAGCCATGGGTGTGGGCAGTTGATGGGTGAAGGCATGCAGCTGCACAAGGAGTGCACAGAACCACGCGCCCATGCAGGTGTGAACACCCATGCGCAACTAGCACGTGTAACCATGGGCACACCCATAGACCCAAGCATCCCATTGGGGGGCCCACCTGGCTGGGGGCTGGCCCCCGGCACGGTCGCCCAGCGGAGGGCCATAATAGGTGTCCCCCAGCCCCCGGGGCCACCACCACCATGGAGTGGGACAGGGAAGCCGCCTACTGGATGCACCTCATGCTCGCAGCCAAGTGGTACCGCGACCACACAGCTGCGCCTCCTTGGTGCTGAGGTGCACCTGGCCGCCTGGCTGCAGGTGTCACTGGGCTGGAGACCTGCAAGGGCCCATGGGGCACACCATGGCCACAGGAGAGCCGTTGCCCAGCTCAGGGCACAGAGGCTATCTGGGGCGCAGGGCATGAGCCAGGGCAGGACCTGGCCCGCGGCACTCCGCGAGGCAGCTAGGCGCCGCCTGTGGGCAAGGGAGACCATGCACCAGGCCGTTCTGCTTGCTATGCCCATTGAGAGGCACCTATGGGTCGCTGAGTTCCCACAGGGTTGGTGGGCGAGGGCACTGGCCCAGTGGGATGAGGCAACCTGGAGGGCCCACCTCAGGATGGACAAGCTCCCCCTGCTGCACCTAGCAGAGCTCCTGACGCCCTGGCTGGAACGACAGCACACCTCCATGAGGACCCCCATCTCCATGGTCCAGCGGGTGGCCATAGGGGTCTGGGCCCTGGCAACGCCCGACTCCTGCCAGTCCGTGTCCCAGCACTTTGGGGTAGGACTCACCATGGTAGCCTGTATCCTCCGGGATGTGAGCGAGGCTGTGGAGGGTGTGCTCCTGGGCAGGATGATCCAGCTGGTGGACCAGGAGGCCATGATGATGGGATTCATGGCCGGAGGCTTCCCCAACTGCATGGGAGCCATGGACGGCACCCACATCGAGATCCTCTGCCACTCCACAGGGGAGGCTGCAGAGTATGTGAACCGGCACGGGTACAACTCCCTGCAGCTGCAGGCAGTTGTGGATCACCGGGGCCGGTTCATAGACATCTTCACGGGCAACTCCGGCTGCAGTCACGACGCCCGTATCATGACTATCTCCCCCTTCTATGCCCAGATGTTCCGGGGGGATTTCGTTGACATGGGGATGACCTGGATCGAGGGGGTACCGATGCCCTCCTGTATCCTGGGAGACCCTGCCTACCCCCTCACCCGCTGGTTGATGAAGGTCTACCCTGTTGCATGGACCCCTGCAGAGGTGCTGTACAATACCCGCCTGTGCTCCAGCAGGACCGTGGTGGAGCGAGCCTTCGGGGACCTCAAGCAGCGCTGGAGGAGTCTCGCTGGGCGCCTAGACTACACTGTGGAGACCTCTGCCCTGGTGATCGGGGCCTGCTGTGTGCTCCACAACGTCTGAAAGACCGAGGGGGCAGCCCTGGAATACCCAGAGCCCCACATGACCCCCAGTCCCGTGCCCCTGTACGTGAACGCCGAGAGCCCCAGGGAGTACCGTTATGCCAAGCACATTCGGGACGCCCTTGTGAGGCATATTGCCCGGGGTGTCCGGGTGTGAGGGGCTCCCCTCCACAGCCCACCCACTGGGGTTCCCGGTGCCGGCCCCTGCCAGGTTGGCCCCCCCTTGTCACCCACATACAGGCCCTGGAGGCATACATGTTTGCATACATTTATTTCACCCACGTGTACATGTGACCCCTCCATCTCTCCCTCCACCCCTGTAGTCCCCTGTCCCTTCTAGTGTCCCCCCTTACACCACCCTCCCCCTCCCCCCACCCTCCTTCTTTTCCTGGGTCGGCCCCGTGAGCACCCGGTGTGGGCCATGGATCCCTGGGAGCTCCCCTCCCCCCTGCTGTCTGTGTTCCCAGCAGTGTCCTGGGCCTCCTCCAGGTCCAGTAGGGGGGGCGGTGGTTGGTCGGAGGGGGGGCAGGACCCAGGGGGTCCCCTGTGGCGGTTGCACCCTCCTGAGGCCGGGGGGCACTGGGAGATGGATGCGCAGGGGACAGGGGTGCCGAGGGGCCTGGCATGGGGCCCTGGGCAGGCAGGGTGCCCGGGGGTGCTGCTGTCATCACATAGGCACACATCGTGCCAGTGTGCAGGAGCAGGGAGGTCCCAATATCGTGGGACCTATCCATCTTCATAGAGTGCTCCCGCACCATGCTTGTGATGGCCTGATCCAGCCTCCCGAGTGCCTCCACCTGCCTTCTGTGCTCCCGGCACTCCCGCCTCTGCTCCAGGCACACCTCGACCTGGAGCCTCTGGTCCCTTGCCTCTGGCTGCTCCAGGGACCGCTCAATGGCCGCCTCCATCCGGTCCATGGCAGCTATCATCCTCTCCCCCCTGTTCCTCCGAGGTACAGACGATCTCCTCCGCCTGGTCCTCCCTCCTCCTGCGGACCCGTGCCCGGTGCTCCCTCATGTGCTGCGATGGGGCCACGGGCCCTGGGGATGCTGGCTGATGGGGTTGCCCTGAGGGTATGGGAAGGTTAGTCTGGGATTGACCCTGACCCCTGGCGACGATGGGCCAGGGGCCCCACGGGCCCCCGGGCATCTCACTGGGCCCCTCCCCACCCCTGGACCCCAGCCCCTCTCACCCCCTCCAACTGTCCAGGGACCCCCTTTCTGCTCCCCAGAGTGCCCTCCCTACCGGGCTGCCTGCCTCACCTGGTTCCTGCGCCTGCTGGTAGGTCTCCTCAGTGGCTGCCTGCTCGCTCGTCGGGGTCTGGTCCCGGGGTGTCCCATGGCCTATGGGTGAGTAGGGGGGGTTGTGGGTGTTTGGGTGTGCGGTTAGATGACCTGGCACTGGGCCCCCTCCCGCCTTGGTATTGGGGGGCTGGGGCTTAGTCCGAGGCTGGGCCTGACCAACCCATCCCCCCCTTGGCCCCTGAGCCTGTAGGCCCGGTCCATCCCCCCTCTGGGTCGCCCGCTTACCCTCAATGTCAGTCTCGGATCCTTCCAAGGCCAGCCCCTCAGTGTGGGAGTGGGGGTGCTCCCCCATGGATCACTGGCTGAGTGTAATGAGGGTGCCGGCCTCGGACTCTGCTTGCCCAGCCTGGGGGTGGGTGCTCTCCGGGCTGCTATCTGGGGGGGCTGCAGGTGCTGGGGGACCCTAGGCTTTCCTCCTGGGGGTCCAGGGCCCTGGAGCTCGTGTCTACCAGTGGGGCGGCGAGGGGAGGGGGTACCTCAGCCCGTTCCCTTCCCTGGACCACAGCACTCCTGGCGAGCCATGGGGCAACTATGGACCCCTTCATATGCAGGATGCAGTCCAGGGCATCGTAGAATGGGGCGGTCCGGGCTCCATGTCCGAACCGCCTATTGTTGTCCCGGATGGCCTTGTACCCCCTCTTCAGCTCCTTGGCCTTTGAGGGGCATTGTGCTGCTGTGTGCTGATGCCCTGCCACCGCCATGTCCCACACAATGTCCTGGCAGACATGCTCGTTGCGCTGGTTGAGCGCGAGCTCCAGCTGGTACTCCAGGGTCCCCCATATCCTAATGAAGTCCCAGGTCTCCTGGAGGTCCCACTGGCCCCCTTTGTGGTACGCCTTTCTCCCTCTTCTCTACTGTGGTTTGTCCTCCTCCTGCTGCACCTACGCCTCTGCCTGGGCTGGTCCGGTGTCCTCCGGGGGCTTGTCCACCTGGGCGCTCTTCTGTGTCTGCGGGAGGCAGGTGGTAGGGGGTTATGGTTTGGTGCGTGCCCTGGCCCCTTGCATGGTGCCCCCTTCCCCCTCCTCCCTGGCGGGTGCCCGGGCTTGCCCCGTGCCCCTCTGGTGCCTCAGCTCCCCTGCCCTTGTTTCCCCTTACCCAGTTCCTGGGTGCCTCCTCCAGCCCCATTCCGGCTGATGTCCCTGGGGCGTCGTCTCCTGCCTGCTGCTGCGGGTGTTGTCCCTGCGCCTCCTCCATGGTCAGCACGACCCCCGGCTCCCCCTCCTCCACCTGCGCTCCCTCCACCGCTGCCCCTGCCTCCTCCTCCTCCTCCACCGTTGCTCTCTTGCCCACCACTCTCTTCCACCTCCCTCCTTGCTCCATCCTGCCACATTTCCCTGCTGCAGATTTCCCTTTAAATCTCCCTCCGGTGGTTGTGTTGTTGCTGGTTGCCTGGCAGCGATGCTGCGTGCATTGTCCATGGCTGGGGATCATTTCCTTGGTTCTGCCCAGGGATTGGTGTCCAGACATTACTTTTTGTTGGTTCCTGGTGGGGATCTCTTTGACCATGCTTCCCGAGATTTTGCGCCAGGTTGCCCGGGAAGCGTAGTTGAAATTGACCCCATGTGGGTATTGAGTGTGGTGAACATCTGGCGGCTGCCTAACAGACGTTCAGGGCTCTTTGGCCCCGCTGCGGGATTGAGCATGATTCACTGTGATTGAGTGTGGTCTCGTAATGTCTGAAAACACCCAATCTCCAAAAGCGTGGTCAAAGAGATTCCCAACAAGAAACAACAAAAAGTAATGTCTGAATGGCAACCACCGGCCAGAACCAAAGAAAATGATTCCCAGTCAAAGCACGCAGTGTCGCTGCCAGGCAAACAGCAACAATACAGACCAGGGAGGGAGATTTAAAGGGCACACGACAGCAGCCGGGACGCGCCGCCCCAGCGCCTTCCAGGTGCTTTGACCATGGCCCGGCCTGGGATCGGCATAATGTCTGTTGCGCTGCCCCGGGCTGTGGTCTGGCGGCCCAATTCCCTGCCATGGTACTGCTCGCGTCATGTCTGTTCGGGGCTTTTTTTGACCACGGGTGGTGGTTGATCTGTTCACCCCCGCTGGGAATCCACCGTGGTGAATCAGGACAGCGTAATGTCTGAAATCACCCCCTGAATGCACACATAGGGTGATTTCAGAAGTGATGCGTTCCAATTCACCACAGAGAATCCCACCCGGATTCACTGCGGGCTGTGGTGACACGTGCAGCCCCAACAGAAGTGACAGGATCATGACCACCACCCGGGGGCAATCAGAGACAACATGGGCCGGGGGAACACAACATATATATGCAGTGGAGACGTGGACCATGGTTCAAGACCCAGAATGCACCACGGCTGCGGTCAATTCCTTCCACCCTGGCTGCGGGTTTCCGTTCAGAAGTTACTTTTCATTCACCTCTGCCGTGGTGAACATTCACCACACTTCTGGATCTCCTCCTGCCCTGACTGCATGAAGCGTGGTTAGCTTCACCCCAGGCCATGTTTGACTGTGGTGAACATCTGGATGCAAGTAAACAGACATGCACGACGCTTTCACCACCACCCGCGTTTGACTGTGGTTGACTGTGGTGGACATTCACCACGTCACTTCTGAAATCACCCATAGTCTTCACATGCATGGTGACAAAGCCAGAGTCTGCTGCCACCTGATGGTGCTACCACTTGACGGACCCAGCAGAGAGAGAGGCAGAGCTGCAGCAGTAGACAAGGGTAGCAGCACAGTTAGGCAGCGGAAGACTTCCGCTCAGGGACCAGGCACACACGCAGTGTGTGTGCATGTAGGGTACTGTTCAGTCCATGCATGCACCTTGGACCTGGGCTCCTGATGATAAAGGGACTGGAAGCCAAGCCATATGAGGGGTGGGGGGTGGAGGGACATGATAGCAATTTTCAAATGTCTAAAAGAATGTCACAAAAAAGACGGGGAACGTTTATTCTTCACTATCGCAGAAGGTAAAACTAGAAGGCATGGGTTTAAATATTATTTATTTATTTATTTATGAAATTTTTACCCCGCCCCTCCTGAACACAGCTCGGACGGGGTAAAAATTGCAGCAATATAGATTTTGATTCAATATTGGGAAAAACTTCCTAACTGTAAGAACTGTTGTGAAATGGAATAAGTTGCCCAGGAACAGTAAGTTGTGAACTCTCCTCCTTTGGATGATTTCAAAATCTGGCTGGAAAAGTGTGTCTGGAATACTGTAGGCAGAGGATATCCTGCCTTGGAACAGGGGTTGGGGGGGGGAATTAGATAACCCTTGAGGTACCTCCAACCCTACAATTCTGTGTTTCTGTAACAGTTCCCTCCCCATCCAAAGGAGTAGCTAGGTAGGAATGGGCTATAGTGCAGAAGATGAAATGGACCCTCTACTGGGGAAGTCAACTACACTGTGCATTCTACATGTGGGGGCACGTGGGCCCCGGTAAGGCTGCACCTGCTGCACCTATTATAGTCCCCTGTCCTCATATCATGCTTGGGATATGATCCTGACCAACTTCTTTCCTTCCCCCTCCCCTCCCCCCCTCCCCCCCCACTCCTCCTCCTTATTCACAAGTTCCCTGGAAGTTTGAGATGGCAGTCTGTCACTCTGTTGTTGACCCAAAATAAATTCATTGTCTGATAGTGTATGTATAATTCAAATATGTAATTGTATTGTATAACATCTATATTACCATGGGTAATATATATCTTGCAAGTTGTTCACTTTGCTGTGTATAATATTATATTTTCCAATCCATATCTATAGAGCAGTGACACTGCTAAGAATAATATTTATTACATTTTAGATGACAGATAGTCTTATTCAGCAATCATCAGCATTATATCCCACAGGTTCAAACCTTCTGGTTGCCTTAAGGACATCTTTTTACCTTCACAATGACAACTGTGCGCTGCACTATTATAATGCTCATTCTTGAGATTCCTTTATTTTTTTAAGTGGAATTAATCTGCTCTGGATACTCTCACTTATTTCATCTTTCACTTTTAGCATAGAATTCATCAAATAAACAAATGAAATTTGTCTGGATTATGATATTAGCATGGAAAAGGGGATACCACAAGATAGGTGATGACAGTAACAAGTATTGGTCGGCATATGCAAAGTTTGTAAAAGAAGATCTTAATTTAGCATTTACTTATGTATTCATTTATCTATTCAGTGTGTACTGAAGAACTGGGAGTGGTAGCTAACACCTTGGAAGACAGAATTAGAATATAAAAAACACCTTGATAAGTTGGAAATCTGGGCTGAAATTAACAAAATGAAATTCACCTGAGATAAATGATGTAAAGTTCTGCACTTGGGGGAGAAAAACCAAATGCACCAGAATAAGATGAGGGATACCTGGCTTGGCAGCAGCAGCAGATATGAAACTGTTCTAAGGATTTTGGTTGATCACACCTCGATCATGAGTCAGCAGTGTGATGTGGCTGCAAAAAAGGCTAATGCAATTTTTGACTTCATTAACAGAAGCTTTGCCTACAAGTCAGCAGAAGTAAGAATTCCACCCTATTTGGCATTGGTCAGACCTCACCTGGACTGCTGGACACCTCATTTTAAGAAACACTTTGAAAAATTGGAGTGGGTTCAGAGAAGGGTGACAAAGATGATAAAAGGTTTGGAAAGCAAGTCGTATGAGGAAAGGTTGAAGAAAATGACTATGGGGAAAAACAGATGTGTGAGCAGTGCGATGGCTCTCAGGCCCAGGACATGAAACAGCAGCCACCACTCACTGGGTTGCGGAGGGGCACCCAACTAATGTGCCCACAACCAGAGAGCTCTCCTGATAAGCACATGCTCTGGGTAGGGCGGGGAGCTCAGCAAACATGCAGCCAACCAGCCCTACCCCACTCTCAACTCCCCGCCCCATGCCATGATGGAGAGCCATGGTGACAAGCCCCCGAGTTGGGGATGGCAGGGCTAAACATACATGCTAGCCCATGTTATTCCATGTTGGTCTACGTTGGCGGCCTAGGCCTAGGCTGTGTCCTCAGAGATTTTCAGAGGACGCAGCCTGGGCTATCCACCTACCCACCCCTGGGAAGTCCCAGACCAACATCTGGCTGCACGTGAATACCCGTGGCAGCTGGTCTCAGAACACAGTGAGTCAAAGCGCGCCACAACGGGCCACCATCACGTCTGGTTTTACACTATGCTTAATCTAACAAAGACAAGACTACAGGGAGATATGATAACAGTCTTCAAATATCTAAAGTGCTGCCACAAAGAAGATGGCAAGGAATTGTTCTGCATCGTCACAGTGGGCAGAACTAGAAACAATGGTCTCCAGTTACAAGATGGTAGATTTTGGTTAAATATCAGGAAACACTTGTACGAAGCTGACTTGGGAGGCTGTAGGCTCTCTGTCCCTGGAGATTTTCAAGAAGAGGCTGAACAGCCATCACCTAACAGACGTCGTAGCTGTAGTCATCGTTCATCCAAGCAAGGAGTTGAATCAGGTGACCCATAAATTCCCTTCCAACTGTAAATCTTATAGTTAAAATTATTCTGTCTGCAAACCTAAACAGGCTTACTTGTAAGTAAGTTCCATGGATTTCCATGGGGCTTACTCATGAGTAAATGTGCATAGGCTTGCAGCCTGAAAGTTGGACAGGAATTTGGTTTCAGATTAAATCCATAACTGCACAGAATGGACCATTACAGATTGATCTCTACCAAACCAAAACAGTGCAACAACAGGCTGCTTCGGTTTATGGCCATGGACTGGCAGAACTTCGCTTCTGCCAGCAGTCAGACCACCCCTGCTCCCGGGCACTTGCTAGATCTTGGCCCTTCTGATAGCGCATGGGTCCTTGCACTGGTGGGGGTGGGGGCAAGCAGGATTACGGTCAGTGGGTGCAGTCTCCCATTTAATTAAGTCAGTGGCAACCTTCCTCTCAGCCTCTTCACTGGTGTTAATGGTAGAAGATCATTATTTGAGATAAGACCATTTGATAATACCAGATATAAACTGTGTGTAGTACAGGGTTTTTTTTATTAGAGACCTGCAGAGCAAGAGAATTTCAACTGAAAGACCAAGGCAAAGTGTGCATGAATGGGGCCTAAGTTGTAAGTAAGCACAATATATGAGACTGTACAACATCTTTAGTGTTACTTGGCACACAAGTTAAGGCAGAAGTCTTAACTTGCAATTTCGATGCTTTTTGGATCATGAGTGAATTTGTAAGAGCTTTAACTGCCTGGATATGTTTTTAATCTAAGAATAATATAAATGATATAATGCAAAAAGACCCATTTAGGTCTCGTATAGTTTATTTTGCCCAGTATCTTTTATTTATCCTTTCTCGATACAATATCAATCTCTCTCTTCCTTGCCAGCTTGTAGGGTGTCTGTGTGGGAGAACCCTTACTAAGGAAAAGCCAAAGTGAGAAACTAGATCTACTTTTAGTTATGAATATTAGGAGATCTGTGGTGGTTGTTCTGTTTTGCAGAAGTAAACCCAGAGCTTGTCATGTGTGGGGCACAAGCTAGCAGATCTGTCTCATGGGGTGACTAGCCTGAGAGGGAAACAGAAGTCAGGGTTAGGAGCTGGAATGGGAATGACCTCAAAGGTCATCTGGTCTCACCCCCTGCTTGATGTACGAATTACACAGCTGCAACATCCCCAACAGATGGCTGTCCAGCTTCTGTTTGAAAACCTCCAGAGATGGAGAGCCTGCAGCCTCCCCTAGCTTACTTGTTCGGCTGCTGGACAGCTCTTACTCTTATGAAGTTTTTCCTGGTTTTTTTTTTACTAGAATCAATCTTCTTGTAATTTGAGATCATTACTTCTAGTTTTTCTGATAATGCAGAACAGTTCCTTGCCATCTTCTTTGTGATAGCCCTTTAGCTATTGGAAGACTACTATCATGTATCCCCTTAATCGTCTCCTTTGTTGCCTAAAGATCCCCAGTTCCTTCCATTTTCCCTCATAGTCCTTGCTTTCTAGACCTTTTAACATCTTTGCTCTCCTCTGAATTTGCTCCAATTTGTCAGTGTCCTTAAAATGATGTGCACAAAACTGGACAAAATACTCCAGGTGAGATCTCACCAGTGCAGAATGGAAAGCAATTATTGATTCTGGTGACTCGGAAACAATGTTTCTGTTAATGCAGCCTAAAATTGCATTAGCCTTTTGCAGCCACATCACATTGCTGACTCATGTTTAGTTTATGATCAGCCACAATCCCTAGATCCTTTTCACATGTGCTGCTGCCATTTAATTTAATTTCTAGCTGAGTTTCAATAATTAAATCTGGCTTAGTCCAATAGAAAAGATGCAGTCTCCCTGATAACAAAAGGCAACGGGTGTTTTAACTACAATCACTACAAATGAACACCTGGTAAATGATCAATGAAATATTTGTCTATGTTTTCCTGTCGGCGCTCTCTCTCTCTCTCTCTCTCTCTCTCTCTCTCTCTCTGTAATCCTTTTTCATTCTTATTGAAGTTTGCCACTGATTGTGTTCTCCTTGTTTGAGAGACAGTCTATTACAGATGGAGACTAAATAGTTCAGATATTATCTTTTATTGGACCAACTTCTGTTAACAAGAACATGCAAGCCTTTGAGCTACACATGACCCTTCCACTGCGATGTAACATGTCAGAACTATAGACTGAGCAAATGTAGAACAGATCTTATATAGGAAGGTAATGACGTGGGAGGTATCTGATGGCAGGGGTGATAACTTACATTTGGAACCAACATGGCAAACACTCTGGATCTCTTAAAGGACAGAGAAGCTTTTTTAAAAACAAAAATGGGAAACAGTTGAAAAACTCCAGATGTTAGTCGATTTGAAACAGATCCCTGATTTGGTACCCATGAGTAATACCCGCATTTTGGGTACCATTTCAAGTATCCAAATTGGTACCCGAATACCATTCAGTACTCAACATCCTGAAATGCTGACATCCGGTATACTGAAATGCTGACAACTAGTATACTGAAATTCCAAATTTTCCTCACAAAATCCTGAAATCAGGATGAAATTGGGACTGGTTGTCAATATTTCAGGATTTTGGTATGCTGGTTATCGGTATTTCAGGTACCCAATAAAAAAACAGTTCAGGTACTAAAAAGTACCTAAAATATTCGGTTCGATTTGGGTACTGGAAATTCAATGGGTATACCCTTTTTTTGCAGGTATTCATTTAAACTCTAGTTATCAGGGTTAATCAGCATCATGTCCGAAACGTAAAGCTGTTATTAAATCACTGTTACCTTTGAACACATTACTAAGTTGACAATGGGTACTTTCAGACGATACGGGGCCCTTTGGCCCCGTACCGGCACCACCGGCTTCGTTCCCCGCCGGGGTCACCCCGTAACGGCCCAACAGACGTGCCGGGGGGATCCCGGCGGGGAAAGTGGGAGGGGCCGGGCCGCGCGGCGCAACGTGCGGCCGCGCGGCCCCGCCCCCTCCACGCACCCCGCCGTCCACCCTCCGAGGAGATGGGCGGGCGGCGAGGCCAATGCGGCCGCCGCGTCCGTCCGATCATGCCACGGCCCGGGATCCCGCCGGGGATCCCGGGCCGTGGCACGCGGCCAGACGTTACTTTTCCTTGGCCACGGCCCGGGGTCCATTTGACCACGCTTCCCGGGACCTTCCCCCGGCTAGCCCGGGAAGCGTGGTTCAAACGAACCCCATGTGCCGATTGACCGTGGCCAACATCTGGCGCGCCGCAAACAGACGTACGGGACACGGTGACCACAGGTGGGTATTCACTGTGGTTCACCGTGTCAACGTCACGTCTGAAAATACCCTCTATCTCTTCAAAATTGGATTTCCATGAACATTTGTGATAATATACCTTGATCACATAATGTTCATGGAATGCAAATATCTAAGTATTGGGAGCATTCCAGACTCACTAAACATGTTGGCACCCTGTTTCCGGCTAATGGTTAATTTGTTATATTCTAAATAATATGTAGATTGATCAGTATATCTGGGATAGTTCCATTGGTGACGTCCCAGTGCTGCTGAGAAGCTCAATCAGGTTGTTTTGACTCATTAGCCTGAGTCTTCATCAGCTGATGTAACTAATTTTTATATCAGCTCATTAAGATTTGAGATAATCATTCAAAACATGCCAGTTATAATTCCCAACAGCACTGAAGACATGATGTTAAGAAACTTCTATGCACACATGTATGCAGTCAGAAAGAGACCCCAAATGAAATACAACTTTCCAGCATATGGATGGGATTATTTCATTAATGAAAAAGGTGACAATTTCAGAATATCTGGGAAAGGGGGGGGGTGGGACTGTGTCAGTCCAAACAACTGGAGACATTACCAGCAATTCTGACACAGACACAGAGGAAAAGAGACAGAGGGTGAAAACAGACATGATGCTAACCACCCTTTAACCACCCTTGGTGGTCATTTATGCATGTTTCAGGGCTGCATAGGGCACCAGTACAGACCTGCAACATGCATAAATAACCACCAAGGGTGGTTAACGGGTGGTTAGCGTCAAGTCTGTTTTCACCCAGAGGGTGTTTTCAGACCGCCATCACGCTTTAACCCTGCCTGGAATGAGGCCATCTGACATATCACTCCAGCTAGGATTCAGCCCGGGTCCCAAAAAAGAATTACAGAGGCCGAGGTCCAGGAGGGGGGTGGGTTGACAATCAGACATGTGTCTTCGCATCCCCAACCCCACGCTCTTGCAGCGGCCTGACGGGTGGCTACGGTGGCTTACAAAGCCGCCCTGATTGCCCAGAAGCACCACGGACCTGTACTGAGGTAAGAGTAAGCAGGCCATCAAATGTGATGTCCCACTTTACCCCAGTCGGTCTGGCGTCCATTTCACGGGTCATGGAAGCACTTAGCCAAGGCTCTTCCTTGGGCCTGGCCTAAGTGGCAGCATGGCCCATGCAAACCCGAGCTCCAGCCTGGGCCAACATCTGGTGGCTGCATTCAGCCATAACAACAGCAAAGCATGGAAATCCGTGCTATTGTCGTGTCTGGAAACACCCAGAATTCATAGATGAAAGAAATAAGAATACTACAATGACAAAAGGAAATTGTATCCTTCTGTATGGTGTATCCCAAATTTCTGATACTGTATATTATCCTAAATCAATAAATATACTACAGCATGTCTGATGGCAAATGATATGTGGAGCCCCTGAGTGACATCCACAAACCACTTACTCTGGAGTAGACATCGGGTGTTTTTACACACACATTTCTCCTGCATGTTTGCTGTTACATCCTGAACTTTCTGTGTGTCTAAATCACTCACCCAGATCTTAAACATCCGGCTCTTTGAACTTCTGCATAGAACTTTTACCAGAACTTTTGTGTGTAAAAGGTTCTCTTGGTAAACTGTTTTGCTTCACGCAGCTGTGGTCACTTGGTTTCCATGGCAGCCCCTCATGTCTACAGCTCCGGCTACTTTAGGCTGCTTCAGGGCAGTGTTTGTGTGAAGAATGCATCCAGGAACTGCCTCAGGGCAGTGTGTGTGTGAAAAATGCATCCGGAACTTACTTGTGGACTTGTAAACTGGATTGAAAAATCCAGAACTTTAAGGTGTGTGTAAAAATGCCCCATCATAAAGCCTGTAGGGATTCACTGGGGCCAATCCAAAGTGCTATATAAGTCCTTATCACTGCCATAGGAATGCCCCATGGTAAGGCTAAGAATGATCTGAAAAATTTTGTTTGTGGGATATTTAAATTTGATGACATCAAAATGGCCCATAACACAGCACCATACATGAACTGTGTTTGAACTTTGGCATCGAATACCTTAATAGTCAATTTATAATGGGTTTTTCTGGAACCTCTAAATAAATTCCCAATAGCAAAAGCATGGCCCTTAAAGGCCACTACCGCTTTGTTATAGTGCATATTGCATTTACTGGTAGAGTGGAAATTAAGTCCCAAATATTTAAAGTTGTTAACTTGCGATAAATAGTGTCCATCTGCCACCCATCGATAAATCTTCTTTTCTTTAGTAAAAGTCATCACTTTTGATTTCTCATAATAAATCTGTAATTGATTAGATTTACCGTAATTTGTGAAGGTTGACAGTTGTCTTTTAAGACCTAATCTGGTTTGAGAAACCAGAACCAGGTTATCTGCATACATAAGACATCCAACATATCTGATTACCAATTTCAGGGGGGGGGAATTGATGCTCTGCCATTCTAGGTATTAAGTCGTTAACAAACAAATCAAAAATAGCTGGAGCCAAGACACACCCCTGCCTTACTCCAGTAGCAATGCCAATATTGACTGTAACATGGCCTACACTGTCCATCTTAACTACCATATATGAATTTTTATATAGTTTTTGTATAAAAAATAATAACCTTCGATCAATTGACATTTCCAATTTCTCCCAAAGTAATTCCCTATTAACTGAGTAACAAACATATATGTTTGTGTGTGTGTGTGTGTGTGTGTGTTAGAGGTGTGCACCAGGGGCCCATGTCCTTTTTGGTTTTGTTTTTCATTTTTGTTATTTAAATCTGTCATTTTCATTTTTATAAATATCAAATTGTCGTTTTCGTTTTTGCTCTTGTTTTCATTTTCCATTGGATTCAATGGAAAACACATTTTCGGCTGTAATGTTTTTGTTTTTTGTTATATTTGGCTGATACTTTGAGGTATTGTACCTCCAATGGAAGGCATTAACTGTATCAAAACAATTGGATAAAGGAGAACAATTTTAGAGGCAGTTGAATTATATTATTTTGCAAAAGCCTTCATATACATTCTTAGCTGTAACTTCTTTGTCTCATGTTTAGTGTAGATGGAACTTGGCAAGTTTACACCCCTTCCCATATTTAATATCTCTGCCAACTTTCAGAAGAATTGGATAAAGGTTCCTGGTGATATAAGCAATTAACTTATACATATATGTCTGACTGTAACATCTTTGTAGTCCAACCAGTGTACATGAAATTTGGCAAGGCTGTATATAACACTTTTTTATCATCTCTGCCAAAGAAAGATGTGATAAAGGGTCCCAGTTTTATATTCATGCACAGCATATGCAGAGAAGGAACCTATGCCAGGGATTCTCTTACGTGTCACTGTGGTATAAGATCGGTTTGTGATGCAAATTGGCCAGCAGAAATGTCAACCAAATATCCTCATTCTGTGCTGTGACCATCCCAACCTCTCTCCCCCACTTGTTACCGGGAAGTCAGAAGCATCTGTTTAGGAAAGAGCCAATAGAGATTCTCTTATGTTCTCTGTCACAGTGCTGCAGGATGTGATTGTGAAGATAATTGGCCATTCTGGATGTGTAAACTATGGGTATTTCAGATGTTACGAGACCACACTCAACCACAGTCAATACCCTGTGGTGGGGAATGGCCTCGTAATGTCTGTTGGGGAACCAGAAGTTCCCCCCAAATGTTTGCCACAGTCAATCGCGGAGGGGAATCAGATTCACCACGCGATCGGAGGTCCTGGCCGGACCATCCCCGATCGGGTGGTGAATGAGATTCTCCCACGTGATTAAGGGGACAGTAACGTCTGTCCCCTGACCACAGCCCGTAATCCGTGGCGGGATTCCAGGCCGTGGTCAATGCTGGGGGGGGGCAGTTGGGCACTGCGGCCACACTGGCTGCAGCGCCTGCCCATCTCCTGGAGGGCGGGCGGCCGGGGAAGCGTGGGGAGTGGGGCTGTGCGGCTGCACGTTGCACCATGCAGCCTCACCCCCTCCCCGGATTCCCTGCCAGGATCAGCCACCGCGTCTGTTAGCCCATGACGTGGTGGCTCCGGCGGGGAATCAAAGGGTCGTTTCCATGCCGGGGCCTATCGGCCCCGTCACGTCTGAAAATACCCTGAGTCTCCTGATTGCTGGGATGCTATCCCTAAAGTCCCAGTTATGTCCCTTCTATGCCCGCCTGAGGACCGCCTCCATGCCTGCCTCGAAGCCACTACCGATTGGTCCTGTAAAGCTGGAAGCATGCAGTAAATGGCCAGTGAATTTGTCTGTCAGTCTTTTGGGTTGCTCCACATCCTCCCTCCTACAGCCTCCCTCCCCCTGCCATGCCAGATGCCTGCCTCTGACTGGCACTGCGTGTGCTGCTATTTATCTGAATAATGGTCTTCAAGGGGACAACTTCAATTGCTTATAGAATTAGGTCCCTTTATCAAATTGTCCTGTAGTTTGGCAGAAATGACAGGGAAGGTATGCAATATATTCTTGCCAAATGTCCTGTAAACAGGATGGAATATGAAAATGTTACAGCTGGAAATGTATTTCCAAGTTAATGTCTTATACCATCAGGACCCTTTATCCAATCATTCTGAATACTGGCAGGAATGTTAAGCTTGTGGACGGACGTAGCATTGACAGGTGTCATGAAACTTGGATGGAAGATAAAGAAGTTGTAGCCATTAATGGAGCTTTTCTTAGAATCACAACATGAAATTGCTTCTAGAATCGGTTTCCTTTATCCAATAGTTTCTAATGTTGGTAGACTTAGTGTCCTCCAATGGGGGTACAATCTCCCCAAGCTTCATCAGAATTAAATAAGAAACAAAAAATCTATAGCTAGAAATATGTTTTTCAGTGTTTTCCCTTTATTTCAAAAACAAAATGCCATTTTCTTTTTTCTCTTTTTTTTTAAAAAAAGGTAATATTCTCATGATTTTGTTGTCAATTTAGCAGTTTTGTGAGACCCACAGTAATACCACAGTGGCATCACAGTAGCTTCAGTGCTTAATTTGTGGGGGGCCCAGCTCAGGAAATTAAACTCAAGGGGAAGCTGAGCACCGAGAAATGTGTGCAGTAGGAGTGTGCCCCCCAAAGTGAAAGATGAGGAAAGGATCAATATTAGCCATTTCAGGGCTGGAACAAAAGTCAGAAAAAACCTGGATAGTTGGTTTTGTATTCATTAATGAATTTCCTCCTCCCCCTGCACTGATCATCACATCGATTAAATCACAGGTACTCCTGTTTATACCCAGCTGTGAAAAGACAGATTAGTCCATTGGCTTGGTTCATTTCCATGAATTGGGTTCATTTCCTCACTCGGAAAACCTCTAGACCAGGAAGGGCAGCTTCTGGGACAGGACGCATGGCTTCAGAGGCAGGTTTGGACCCCTGGAATTCATGTTTTAAAAATTAAGTACTGAGTAGCTGGCAAGCCTATTATCCCATACTGCTGCCATTAACACCTGACAGGAGTGTAAAACATTTTAAAACTCCAGTATATGGTTTTGAGAAACCTTTATCTTGTGTGTAAACTTTATGTTTACTAGATTATCAGATGTTTTGTTTTGTTTTTATAGTCTTCATTGAAAGTCTGACCAACAGCTTGTAGTATATTGACTAGAACTACAGAAATCAAGCCTGGTTTCAGGCGGGAATTACTTTGGTGTAGCACTAGAAGCGCGGAATAGAATCCATTGGGGTGTTTTCAGTTGACAATCTCTAGAGCCCCAGCATGCAATGCAGGTCTCTCTTTATCTGTTGTAAAGAGCAGTGCGCTCTATCTCTCATGTAACTGTGCCTGTCTGCTGCCTCAACTGTTTCCAGTCAAACACAGCTCAATGAGAAATGAAAAGCTACAGTAGAATTTGAATTCTAAATTATTAATATACTGCTCACAGTACCAACAAGATCCATAACTTCCTAAATAGTAGTCCATTATTCCAAAAACTGCTGAAATACCATGGTCCTATAATGCAATTCAACTTTTTTTAACCCATAGATGGAAACATCACTGTTATTTTTGCAATGGATTCATAACATTTGTAATACACCAGCCTATGATTTGTATGGTAATTGGTAAATTATGATATAACATAAATTTTAAATTTTTAAATATTTTTATTGAATGTTGTTCACCGCCCCGGGCTGCCCTGAGGGCAGGAGGGGTGGGATATATATTTAAACATAACGTAAACAAAAAATGGGGAGTTAATGATTTTCATTGTATCAGAGCTGTGATCCCAGCATCATCAAACCACAAGGACTGGAGGTATGTGGCAATTTAAAAATTCACATCTTTTCCATAGGAAAAGAGGTTAAACACTTACATACATAATTAGCGAAAGGGATCATTTTCTGTATGCAGCTGATCTTCATGTTACTAAAATAATTTTCTTTCTGGAATGTTTTGTTACAATTGCATATAAGGCACTGGAAGAAAGTAAAGTGCTACATTGATAAAAAGTTGTTGTTTTTCTTGGGGTGGGTGGGTTTCTCTCTCCCCACCCCCTATGGTTCTATCTATACTGAAACAGTCCCTAACCTGACAGTTGCCGCAGACACTATCAGTAGGCATATTACAAAGCAGAAGCTACTACTATTGTGCAGTTTACAATGTGCAATTGAAGCAGAGCAATTATCATACGATCTATAAAAGACCTACTCATAAATGTCTTCAGAGAGGGTCTTAATTGCTGCATGATTTACTACATGCAGAATACCTTCTCTTTTGTGTTTTGATGTATTTTGCTGCAGGAGAAACCTTTTTAGCCACACTTTTATAGGCCAGTCTTTGCACTGGTAACATGCATTTACTAGCTGTATAATTGGTGGCACAGTTCTGCTATCATAAACATTGTTATCAGTTAATTAAATTTGAAATGCAGCTTTGTTCCACAACATGTTTTGTCAGATTGTTTTCCTTATTTATTTATCATCATAAAATTTTATTTATGACTGGCAGCTCCTCAGCCCTCCAATAATAAAATAAATCAAAACATAAGATTTTAGTCGTCATGCAATTTCCTTTTGGTCTGAAAATATGAAACCAGATGTTTTTGGTATGCTAAAGATGTTTTTCATCTTTTTTTAGATTCTTTCAATACAGTCAAAGTAAATGCATTTTAAAAACCAACTTATGAAAGTTAAATTTCCTTTGTTCACTTGGGCGCAGTCTGGTTTGCATTGATGCAGTTGCAATGAGAGACCTTTCAGATAACATAGTAAATGCCATTGAAGAATCTACACATGTGTGCTTCAAACCTCAGACAGAAGAAAGAATTGTATTACTAGTAGATCAGAACATTTAACTTATAATTTGAAACATTGCGAACTTTTTACTGAAGGGTTTAGCAAACTGGCTAGTTCAAGTATGGACCATGGGAAAACTATGTTATCTGCAGTATGTGGCTAACTTCAACTTGCCATTTTTGTTCACATATTCAGGACCCTGTTTTGGTCAGAAAAAAGTTGTTGTTGTTTGGTGGTGGTGGTGGTTTTGTTTGTTAGCTAAACAACAGTGGTTGTTTTCAGATATGACGCTAAGCCCAGTTTAACCACACTTAAACATTTCTTATGCATGTTGCAGGGCTGCATAGGGCACCAATACAGCCCTGCAACATGTATAAGAAATATTCAAGTGTGGTTAAACTGGGGTTAGCGTCATGTCTGAAAACACCCCATTTCAGTAGACATTGGATCTAGGCTGAGGGCTATTGCTGATGAACCTAAACATTCCTAGGTGTAGTATCTCTCTTCAGTAATAATAGCAAACTTGAAGAGATTTACTGATACTGTAAAGAATATGAAGTAATAAACATAGTATGCTCATTTGTATATTAGTACTCAGAATTCTCTTCTAGTTTTCAGCTGTTTTAAAGGGGTCAGAACTCTGAAAACAAATTGAATGTTTTAGCATATGTGTGAACAATGTTATCTTTTGGCTGATTTTCAAGCTAAAAGTTTCTACTCCTCACTTACCCTCCAGGCGTCAAGTGAGAGTTATAAGTGCAAGTATATTTGTCATTAGCACAATTACGTCTAGGTGGTAGCTGCACTATTGTCAACCCCAAATGTTCAGAAATCCTGACTCAGACACTCTCCCCCATAAATATCATGATATTAGAATAAAGGTAATGAGATTTTGAAAGGAAAAAAAAGTTGGTTTCTTTTATTTATCTTTTTTTGGTTTGTCACATTGTCAAGATTTTCTCTGCAACTATAAAGGCTAGAAACTTACTTTAAAAAGAAAGGAAGAAAGCTGAAATTATCACAATTTTGACAACCAGGGTTTTAAGAAAACACATACAAAATCTTGAGCAGTGGCAGCCCCAGAACTGACAGTGATAGGGCAAACTGAGACTAAATACTTCCAGCTGAACTAGAATTGAAAATAAATCTAAGCATTAAAAAAAAAAAAAAAAAAAACCCAGGGAAAGAAGAGTCATATTTCCCCAGTGCTTGGCAATTTTGAGGTATTAGTTAAATTTCAGTGTTATTTAGTCAGGACACATAAATTAAATAGGGGACAGAGGATCTGAAAGTCCTAAGGGATGGGCGAACAGAACGCGGTTCAGGTTCAACCATTTGATTCTGTCAGGTTCGGTTCGGACGTTCGGTCTGGTCACCGCTTTCAGGTTCATCTGTTCGGTTTGGTCGTGTTCGGTTTGGTTCGGGCATTCGGAAAAAGGCTCTCTGTGCAAGAAATGATGGCCCCAGACCCATGACAGTGGGTCCTGGGGCTAGCGTGGCAGATTCTGGATATTGGCCATAGTCCTCCCTGCCTGAAACATGGAGCCAGAACCCTGACGGTGAGTCCTGGGGCTGGAGTGGCTGTTTCTTGATATGGTGGAACGACAATGCCGCTGTGCGAGGAATGATGACCCCAGACCCATGATAGTGGGTTCTGGGGCTACAGTGGCAGCTTCTAGATACATATTGGCCACAGCCCTCCCTGCCAGTAACTTGGCCCCAGAACCCTAATGGTGGGTCCTGTGCCTGGAGTGGCTGTTTCTTTTTATATATATATCTGTCTCTACACTAAATCTAACTGCTATTAACTATTCTAAAACCCACTGAACTAAATGGAATATCCTAATAATTAACTACAAAGGCCTTGTCCTACAAACACACTGTATCTCTGTCTATCTCTATAAGTAAGCTATGTATATCTGTCTAGTAAGTATCTAACTAATAACTATTTATCTATCTATACAATATTACACAGGGGGAAACACAAAAAACACAGGGAGGGGTATAAAACTGAAATGAAAATCAATCTAATATAATCCTACTCTAAATAAATCCAAAACTTAAAACAGGGGAAGGAAATCAGGGATGGAATAAGAGGGAGAGGGAAAGGATTCCATGGAGGGGGGA
>QEPC01002769.1:2690370-2704548 GCA_003113815.1 Sphenodon punctatus
GGGAGGGGGAGGAATTTATTCCATTGGTTTCAATGGGGACACAGCGCCCCATTGAAACCAATGGAATAAATCCGGTACCGGTATACCGGATTTAATCCGGGAATCCGGTTTTCGTGGAACCGGGAACCGGTAAATCCGGTAGCCGGTAATGGGCCCGGGGTCCCACCCCTACTAGAAAGCTGGTCCCATGAGCAAGGTAGTACCGCCGACTGCAGGATCCTCATTACCCACCTCCCACCCCCCGTTGCTGTAAATATGCGGGGCCCTCCCCTTAATTTGTTGTTATGTTTATGAGGTCTGTTTGTTCAGTTAAGTGTTCAAACTAGCATTTTTCGGAGCTTTCTGTGTAAGCGAGCTTGTGGCTGAATTAGCCAGGGACACTACAGGTAGGGCTCTTAGAAGCAATAATGTCCAGATAGGTCCATCTGGACTGCTCCTGCAGATATGCCACTCCAATACCAATCAGAGAGGCAGGGGACTGATGGTTAGGCTGAATGGGGCTGGAACACCGGAGGTGTGCCCCATCTCCATGCTGGAGGCATACCTTGCCATGCAACCCCACATGCCCGGCCCATTATTTAGACATGCTGGAGATGGGATCCTGACCAGGTACTAATCATGGCTGTCCTGAGGACTGCACTGGCCAGCACTCCTTCCACAAAGGGGAAGGCAGTTTTGCAGGGGTAGGAGGGATGTTGGACCAGGGCATATGAGTGGTGGTTTCGTGGTGGTTGGGGGCCTTCCGATCTTATGTCCGGCATGCCCCCTCCTGCTGCTGGTGCTTATTTACCTATTTGTTCCCTCAGGTGCTTCCCCTTGCCGCTGAAGGCAAGTCTGGATCATTGGGCATAGCCTGGTATGCTGGGCGGGGAAAGCAGCCGGCCAGACCTGGTGGGGAACACAGCTGGGCTTATCGGCACAAGCAGAAATCTAATGGAAGCAGCATGATGTGGCATCAGCTCATGTCCAGTCTCCAGATGCCATACAGCAGTCCCCGTCGGACGTCATTGTCTTGCATTTAGGTGAGAATGACATACCCCAGTTGAAAGGTGTACAATTTATTTTTATTTATTTATTTATTTATTTATTACATTTATACCCCGCCCCTCCTGAAACAGCTCGGGGCGGCTTAAAATCTCAAATATATATATATATATAAATATATAAATATATATAAAATACAACCATACAATATTTAAAACACTCATAAAATACAACAATTAAAACAGGACCAGGGAACATGATAAATAATACAATAAAACAGGGTGAGTGCTCCAAAGTGTTTGGGACTGAGCCCGGAAGGGAGAGCGGAGCGAGCGGACTGGAGCCGCAGTGAGAAAGCTGCCCACCGGGCAGGCGATATTGTATCAGGAGCAGGTGAGGAGTTGACAGAGCTGACTGCTGGGATGCCTACAGACAGATCCTGGTCTGCTACCCCAGACTCCACCTGAAGCGGATTGCCCCTGAGTGTCAGTGCCGAGCCCTGCACCTGGACCCGGGATTTAAAAGGAAACTGGCGGGCGGCGTGTGAGTGAGCACTCCAAAGTGTTTGAGATTGAGCCCGGAAGAGAGAGTGGAGCAAGCGGACTGGAGCCGCAGTGAGAAAATTGCCCACCGGCAGGCGATATTGCATTGGGAGCAGGTGAGGAGTTGACAGAGATGACTGCTGGGACGCCTACAGACGGATCCTGGTCTGCTACCCCAGACTCCACCTGAAGCGGATTGCCCCTAAGTGTCAGTGCCGAGCCCTGCACCTGGATCAGGGATTTAAAAGGAAGTCGATGGGCAGCGTGCGCACCGCTGGCGTGCGCGCCTAAGGGCTGCGCACGCAAGGGTGCCCCCTTGTGCACGCAGCCTTAGGCGCGGGGCCGAAGGCGGCCGGGGCTTTTGTGGGTGCGTTCCACCGGTTGGTGCCAGGACTTCCAGGATGTCTGTGTCTGGTGATGGCCAGGGCGTCATCCCCAAACTGGATATTGTGGAGAAACCTAGACAGGATAATGTGAGGGGGAACTCCTGAGATATCATTGAGAGAGGCTTTTTTATTGATCTTACTAGCAAAGTGGCAATGGAGGTTGAGCACTCCTTAAAACCCACAGCCTCCGTTAAGCCCCTTTGTTAATTGAACAATGTAACCCTGGGGTGAATGTGAAAGGGAGCCTGGGGCCGGGTGCCCAAGCTTCTATTTTAGAACAAATGGAAGATATTTATGCCCAGTTGGGGAGGTTCTCGATGTCCCAGAAATGCACTCTAGGGAGCTCCCTGCTTTTTCTAAGCCAGGGAGGAAGACCTCCTCCCTAAATCACTCCCAGCCCACAGTAATTCTGAACAACACCCTAGTATGTAATGCCCCTAATCGGGGCTTAGCAGCTAGGGGTATTCGAGGCCACGATCATGAGAACGGTGATCTTTTTTTGCCCTTTCCCTCGGGCAGGGGTGATTGGGCTTCTTGCCCCCCTTGTAGTAAACAAATGGTTAACCCATGCGAGCTCCTGCCCCCTTTATTGTTAGTTAAAGGTAGGTAGGAAGTGGAAGGGGTTACTTCCTCCAATTTTCCACCAGAGGTGACAGTTGGGGGTGGGGACCCTGCAGGGATGAGGGGGCTCAGATGAGTGGTCCGGAGTGGGGGGCCCCCTCAAGAACCACCGGGTACAGTATTTAAGGACTCAACCCTGAGGGCTGGACCCCCAGGAACAGGTGACCCTTTAGAAACTATTGCACTGATACATGCCCCTCGGGACTCCCCTGTGGGGTTGAAGCAGTTGGTGCAGGAACAAGCAGAGCTGGAGTTGTCTGATATAATGGCTCCCTCTACCCCCCAGGCCAAATGACTCACTGAGGGTGATGTAGGTTCCCTTTCAGTTATAAGTTGGAATGTTGCAGGGTGGAAGGCCCGTTTGCAGGGCCTGGATTTTAAGCCCTTGGCCAAGCTTTGTGATATCTTCCTCTTGCAGGAAAATAGGTCTGATCAATCTATTATGTACCAAGGATTCGAGGTTTATGTGTCATCTGCCAAGTCATGTAAGTCTAGAGGGAGGTTTAGTGGGGGCTTAGCCCTCTTTATTCATGATTTCCTTTCTGCTAAGTTTACTTTGTTAGGTGCTGTGGAGTCTCAATTTGCCCTCTGGCAAATTTGCCCTCCTCATGGGAGGGAGCTCTTACTGGCCAATGTTTATGTGCCTCCTTGTTCTTCCCCTTACTATTCAATAGATATTTGGGAGCTGATTGAGAAAGTCATTGTGGATGCTTTTATCAAATTTCCCGGAGTCAGGCTGGTTTTAGGGGGGGATTTGAATACTCGGACAGGTAATCCCGCAGTAGATGGGAGTCTAGTGTGTCTGGATGACACTGCAATCCCTCTGTTTAATAACGTGCGGGTATCCAGGAATCAGATATCTTGTCCTTGGACCCCCACTCTTTTTCACCTTTTGAAGGTGTTGGACTTGGTAATCCTGAATGGAGTAGTGGTAATCCTGAATGGTAATCCTGAATGGTAATCCTTGATAATCCTGAATGGAGGAGTACTTTTCATTCTAGCTGGGGGGTGAATGTGATTGATTACCTTTTGACCCAAGATTGTTTCCTGTCTGACACATTGGAGCTCAGAATTCTGGCCACTATTGAAACAGAGCACTCTCCATTGGTCTTATGGATTAGAGGGTTTTTTCCAGAGGCTGGGGGCTTTTTGCCCCCTAGTATTCTGTCTATAGGGATGGGGGGTCAGGGACGGGTGCGTAGGAAGTGGTCTTTGCAGTTACAAAAGGCATGTGATGTCCTCTGAGTCCGCTGTGGTCCTGAGCACTTTAATCATCAATGCCCCCACGAGAGCGGTTTCAGCCTTTGAGACTCTGGTTGAACAATGTATGCAGGTCTTGGCCTCCAATGGCCCAGGAAGGGCTCCCCACAAGCATTCGGGGGGCTGGCTCAATGCTTGTTGCCGTTGAGCAAGGAAGGTCCTCACTTTAAGGCCGGGGCAGTATAGCAATATATGGGGGACAGACTCCAGGATGGCCATATCGCATCTCTGGCATAGCCTCATCTCTTTGGGGGTCTTCGCATATCGCCCCTCCACAACGGCGGAGGGGAACATATTGCATCAGTGTCAAGGCCCTTCTATGTTGGTCATTCACCCAGCTGATATATTCCGGAGGGGCCACATTGGTCAGATGGAGACAATACTCAAGGGCAACCCTCTGGGAAGACACTGCTGCCTGTTCTAATTGTATCTCTTGATCCAAAAGTCTTTGTTTAATAGCCAAAAAGGCCTGTTTAAGGTTTCAAAACCTCAGGGAGTCCTTTGCAAGACCCAGTTCACAGAAGGCCTTCTCAATTGGTCTTGCCCGAAGTTCAATAGTCTTATCATTGTGGGCATAGTGGGGTTGGTGGGAACTTTTGCATTGTTAGGGGGTAGTGTTGATGATGCAGAGGGTGTACCGGACTCCCCTCGGTGAGAGAAGGGTGGAGTTGGGTAATTATCCCCTGGTGGTAGCAGGGGATAGACAGTTTAGTTGTGGGGCCAACTGCCTGAGTGTTAGGAGTTGGTGGACGGAGGTCATTAGTTGGGCGGGGCGGGGGAGGTAATTATTGTATGGTGTTGTTGTAATCATTTGTTAATTGTATTATTTTTTCCTTGCTTGCTGGGTTCCCTGCATGGGATAGAAACCTGGAAATGTATTTTGTGATGCTGTGAGCCACCTCGAGTCGTTCTGAGAAAGTGTGGGGTATAAATAAAAATTTTATGTTTAAGTTATGTTAATATATAAGACAGCAAAGATTGGGCTACTGGGGGAAAGACCACCACCCTTAACCAGAGCTTGATTAGGGCCATCATGTCCTGCACCCGAACCGAGCGTATCGCCAACTCAGCTTGCAAGATCATCTGGGGGGTGCCTTTTGGGAGACCAAGGATAGTGTGCAGAAAAATGTTCTGTGAGGTCTCAAGTTTAGTGACAACTGCATCGCCCCAAATAGCTACAGTGTACAAGAACTGTGCTAATACCTTGGCCTTAAACAGGCGTAACGCCGGCTCCACCAATTTTCCACCCTGGGAAAAATAGAAACTTATTAAGGCTTTAGAAGCCTTCTGGAGCATCACTGCTTTATAGTGAGCATGCCAGCTACCCGAAGAGGCAAAAACAATTCACTAAATATTTGAAACGAGAGACCTGTTCAATTCTTTCCTCTCCGATAAACCACCGATGTTGAACATTGGATCTCCCTGTTACCAGGACCTTGGTCTTCATATAATTTATGCTCAAATTCTCTTGGCGGCAGTATTGAGCAAACCTTAACATACTCCGCCTCAAACCCACCTGGGACACGGAAAGGAGAACCGTGTCATCAGCATAGAGTAGCAAAAACAGCTTTCTATCACCTAGCTTGGGGGGATGAAAATTTTCAAGAGCCATAAAAGGAACTAAGTCATTAATGTAGAAATTAAAGAGGGCCGGGGCTAACAAGCAGCCCTGGTGCACTCCTCTTTCCACAGAGATTGGCTTTGACATAAGGTGGCCTACATCAGGATGTACCTGGAGAAAGTTGTTAGCATGGAGATTTATTATCAAGAAAAGCAGACGATCATCGATAGATGAGCCCCTGAGTTTACCCCAGAGACGCTTTCTATTGATGGTGTCAAAAGCAGCCTGTAGATCCACAAAACAGCAGTACAAAGAAGTTTTGGGCTGACCCAAAGTATATTTAGAAAACAGCAACTTAAGGACAAATGCATGATCGATAGTGGACTGGCCCGCTCTAAACCCCGCCTGCTCAGGGCTGATGACATTACACGCCTCAAGCCATACCAAAAGTTTACTCAGTAGAAATTTGGTATATAATTTACCCACAACAGACAAGAGGCTAATAGGCCTATAGTTAGCCGTGTCTCTAGGCTTCCCCTTCTTATAGATGGGAACCACTAGGCTTTTAGCCCAGTGTTTGGGGATCCGACCAGAGGCACTGATGGTGGAAAATAGCGGAGCCAACACCGAGGCCCACCACTCAGGCCTGAGCCTTAGAAGTTCTAACGGGATGAAATCACAGCCTGGAGCCTTACCATCCTTGAGTGGTATAATCAATTCAAGTATCTCCGATTCAGTGACCGGAGGCCATTCTTGAAACCTATCCATGGGGAGGAGTTCAATTGACCTGCCTAAAGGCTGGGGATGTACAAAAAGCCTAGAAAAATAATTCTGCCATTGGGTCAATGCTGGCCCATATTCCTGGATAGTACTCCTAGGACGTAATGCTCCAGCTATCAAAGCCCAAAATCTCCTTGTATCTTTAGTCAAGACTGCTTGATGTAACAGCCTCCAATTAGATTTATAAAAGACCAACTTTTTTGTCCTCAACAAACACTGGTAGACCTTCCTCAAAGAACTTACTGCCACAAAGGGATATAGTTCTGTCAGGATGTTCTACATGTAATTATTATTCTAGTTAATTAGTACTTTATTTATTTATTTATTTATTTATTTATTTTTCCAAATTTATACCCCGCCCCCTCCTGCAACGCATCTCGGGGCGGCTTCCAAAAGTCCACAATAAAAACAATAAAATTCCTTTTAAAATATTAAATATAAAATGTACCATATAAAAACAGTGCTAGAAAATAACAAATAAATAAATGGGCGGGGGACTAAAATCATCCCCCCCCCCACCCTCCCTCCCAAAGGCCTGGGCAAATAGCCAGGTCTTACAGTTCCGCCGAAATGTCAAAAGGCTTGTATTTGTTTGTTTGTGTTACAGCTTTGGCTGACCGGGGTAGCTGCCAATAAAAAGTTTGTGTGTGATTAAGGGGGGCTTCACAGGGGTCAAGCTCTGCCATGGTAAGCCTCATAAAAGAGCAAGGCATTTTGTAATTGTGAATAGTATTTGTTATCTACCATTCTGTGCATTATTTATGGACTAGGTCGCTAAATGGTCAGTATTATAATTATGTATGTGTATTTTGTATTATATTGTTGGATTTTATAGTTTGTTTGGTGTGCGGCAACGGCAAAAGCCAGCTGAAATAAAGAAAGCTGCAACAATAAATAAGGGTGAAGGGGGATAAAAAACCCTCCTAACCCCCCCCTCCCCAAAGGCCTGGGCGAACAGCCAGGTTTTACAAATTCACCGGAATGTTAAAAGGCTTGGGGCCAGGCAAACTTCCTCCGGGAGGGAGTTCCAAAGACGCGTTCCCGGCCACTGAGAATGCCCTCTCCATTGTGGCCTCCCGCTTAACATGGGGGACCTCCAAGAAGGCACCCCCAGAAGACCGAAGGAGCTGCTCTGAGGCCCAGAGGGTGAGGCGGTCCCTGAGGTACGAGGGGCCCAGACCGTGAAGGGCCTTATAGATCAATACCAGAACCTTGAACCTGGCTTGACTCACTATTGGCAACCAATGCAGAGTCTGGAGCACAGGTGTTATGTGCTCCTGACGATCCGTCCCCTAAAGGAGTTGGGCTGCCGCATTCTGCACTAGCTGCAGCCTCTGAACCAGGAACAAGGGCAGCCCCACGTAGAGTGCATTGCAGTAGTCCAGCCTCGAAGTGACGAAGGCATGGATGAGGGAGATCTATGTCCAATACCCCCCCCAGACTCCGAACCTGCTGAGCTATAGGAGGGCAAACCCCCCCAAATCAGGGAGGCTGACACCTTCCTCGCTCTCCCCACCAACATCACCTCCATCTTATCGGGGTTGAGCTTCAGTCTGCTCTGCCACTTCCATTCCGTCACGGCCTCCAGACACTGGGATAGCACCGAGACCACAGAGTCTGGGTCAGTTGAACGACCTCTCTCAAGGGCTTCATATATACATTGAATAACAATGGAGACAGAATTGAACCCTGCGGAACGTCGCAGGATAAAGCGTGGGGGCAAGATGTCTCAGCCCCCAGCACCACCCGCTGGCTTCTCCCTGAGAGGAATGAGCAGAACCATTCAAGAACAGTCCCGTCCAGACCCGCCGGTCATGCAGCCATCTCAACAGCAGCCCATGGTCCACGGTGTCAAAAGTGGCCGAGAGATCTAGCAGGATGAGAAATGTCAAACATCCTGCAATTGATAAAGAACATCAAGAGAGACATGTGGGAGATAAAGAAACTCTTCCCGTCCATTCTTATTGTCTGGACGGACCTAGTAAAGTGAATGGAAGATAGATAGAATCAGAGGACCATCAATAGGGACATAGGCAGGTGGTTGGCAGGTGTAGGAGAGGTGTGTATCCACAACTACACTCTGTCGCATAAGCGGCCTGAGCTATACTGCCAGGACAGAGTGTATCTGTCCCTGGAATGGAACAACTGCTACCTGGAGCCCCTTAAGGAGAAGCTAATTTGGATCTTGGAACATTGTTAGACACGTAGGGTCAGGTTCATCTGGGTAGTGCCGGCGACCCCTTAGTGGCAGGGATACAGTACAGTGGTTTAGAAGTTACAATAGAATTAGAATAAGTATGAGTCATCTCCTTAAGAGATTGGGAGGCCACGCCTTCCACAAAAGCAGGGCGTGGCAAGTGGCGGTTTAGCCTCCTTGGGAGGGGTATCCAGCAAGGGTGGTAGGGACAGGTATGGTCTCCAGTCTTCAGCCGCTTTCCTCCTTACTCAGGTCCAGAAGGACTTTGGTCCCCCTCACACATGGCCTGCACTACAAAAAGGGGGGTGGAGACGTCGTGTTGAGATTGGGGTGGTAATTCAGGGTATATAGAAACCACTCCTGTGTTTCTGACTTGATGGACAGTTAAATACTGGACCAGAATCGCACTCAGCGATTTGCCCCCACCTATTTTGATTATGATTGGTTTTAATAAAGACTGTGGCCATTTAAACCCAATCTTTGGTGTCCTGTCTCCTTTGGGATCGTCGGCAAAGAGAGAGACCGATATTCAGGCCTCAGGCACCTTTTTCCTGGTTGTCTCCCAGGAAAAGCACTTGAGAGGACAATGGAAAAATGATGAAACAAGAAGAACTTCTGTCCCTCTTTATTTATTGATATATTTATTTATTTAAATGTATGCATTTGGAATGTTAGGACACGGGAGGGGGCAAATGTGTTTGGGGGATGAGCTTAGATCCAGAGGAGCAGGACTTTCTGGCCAAGGAGCAGGGCTTGTCTCTTTGGCCACTCAAAATGTTGAGTTGGGGGGGGGATGCTCAGGATAGGGGAAGGAAGGGAAAAATCCAGATCATGGATCCATGCAATACATCCCTCCCATGTCCTTGGAGGTATCTTCTCATCTCTGCTCACTTCCTATGAGCTCACACTCACTTTTACTGCTCAAGAGTAGGAACTAGATCAACGGGCCAGATTAAGGAACTGGAAAGAGACCAAATTGGAAACAGCCATAGCTGGGATTTGGCAAATGGGCCAAAGTTTCACCACTCCTGCCCTGAACCTAGTAGGAGAGATTCCCTTCCCTGGCCTCACATTTGAGATAGCCACTCTGTCAGTAAAATCTCACACTCTTCTCCCTGCAACTCCAGCTGACTGAGCTGGGGGGGAGTCCCAAAGAGTGGTAGCTCTGTTGAATTAAAGCAACACGGATTTTCGTGGCTGAGCCACCAATCTAAATTCTTATTGCTGGAAGTGGGTGGAGCTCCCATTTTTTCTACTGATGTGCACCCAGAAAATTTGAAATGATAGTGATGGCAGCAAAAAAAGTTTCAGTGGGGTCAGGGAGGAAGGGAGGAAGGAGAGACAAGTGTAGCAAGGGGTTTCCTGGAAGCAATGCAGGAGGGTGGGGCTGACAGGAAGGGTAGCAGGTTTGGATGGGAGGGCAATGTGGGAGTTCAGGAAAGGGTGGGAGTATTTGGGAGTTAGGTGCAGTGTGGGAGGAGGAGCAGGGTGGAGAGAGTGATGAAGCCTGGGGCAGAGCCTCCTCTGTATTGGGCATCTCCTTTTTTGAGAGTCCTGGTTATCTGCTTTTGGCCTGGTGTTAACATAAGTTTTAGGATGAACAGCTGACTTTTCCTTGTGTTGTTGGCCTGCTCCCTAATTTACAGTGGAGACAGGATCAAGACAATGGGTGAAAACAAATGTATTGACAATGAGACGGAGTCGCATCCCAAGGAGGGCTGTGGCAGCCACCACTCCTTGGGTAGGCGAGCGGCACAGAACAAAGGTGTGGGCCCACCTGGGCAAGTCAATCCCAATCCCAATCCCACGCATGTGTGGGTGCCCAGCCCTGCCCTGCTCCCAGCACCGACCCCACCCAATGATTTAAACAGAAGGGTTGGCAACTGTGTAGAGGAAATGCCAGAAGCGGAGTCCAGAGCAAGTAGTGGCAGGCAGGCAAGAGTGGTAGGTCAGTGTGGGGGCTGGGTGGTAGCAGGGAGGATGTGGGGGGGGAGGTAGTCTGGGGGGTTCTGTTTGGTGACTGGGAGTCATTGTGGTGGCAAGGAAGCTTTGTAGGGGGAATTGTGTGGGGATGGGAGTGGGTGGGAAATGGGAAATGGGAAAGGATGGTGATGCGGGGCGGGGGAGTCCATTTCTTGCACCTGGGCCCATTAAAACCTAGCTACACCCCTGAAAGAGCGGGCAGCCAAGCTGGGCTTCCAGGTGTTGGCATCTTTTGGACTGCCCCCCCCTTCCGGGGGCAATGGGACTATGGGATGCGAATCAGAGCACGACTTTGCAGGAGATTTCTGAGCTTCCCGAGTTTTGCCTGTGCCTTGTGGTGGGGGTTCCTCTCTCTGCTGCTTTCCTTTGCCACTGCCCTGCTGAGAGCAAGGGGACACACTCAGGGCTGGCACAAGTGCCTTGATTTGATGCTGGAGCTGGACGTCCTTGCAAGGATGCCGAAGGCTCCCAACCTGTATGAAAAGCCCAGAGCAGCTGAGCTCCATACCCTAATTGAGGTGTGGACACGGCCGGAGGTTCAGTTCTCTCTGGACTGTGGGGATTGTTTTGTCCCCCGCTGTATAATGGTTCATCATATGCTTGCTGAGGGGCTACTGGAGAGGCATGTATCAATGAGGGTTGTATGTGGAGGGAGCTGGGTTCCCCATCCCTCCCCCCCTCCCTGCAGCCAGGACCTTCCCTAAGAATTTTGTAGTATGGGCTGCCAGTTTGGTGATCTCTGTTGGGAGGGGGCTTGCCCATTTGGGTGATGAGCCGCTGAAACACCCAGTCATTCTGGTGCATTAGCTACAGGTCATCTTGTCATCATCCCAGAGGTCAGTGAAGACCCTGGTATCTTCATCACTCCAGGGGATCCTTTTCTGGTAAGTGGCTGGGGAGCTTTCTCCCAGTGCAACTGGGGCAGTGGTGCTGGTGGATGCCTGTGAACAGGGTGATAAAGATGTACTATTAATTTGTTCCTGCCGTGGGTTGGCTGCCGTGCTTCCCCGGCCTTACCGGTCTGGCCTGTCCCTCCTCCTGCTCCATGTTTCCCTCTCATGGTGGTGGTGTAAACTGGGAATTATGCAGGAGTTCTGGAAACACTGGAGACATCCAACTTGGTGTTGCCTTTGTTGCCAGTTCCTTTAAGGGTGCTGGGCCCATCTCATGGGGAGGGGCATTGAGGCGCGGCCAGCCGCTTCATTGTCTGGTCTGGTCTTTTTGCCCATTCCTCGGTGGTCCTGGCAGCCTTTACCCTGTGGCAGGGCTAGGCAGGACATAACAGCTGTGCAGGCCCACATTGGCCTAGATTGGCCCTGGTGGTCTAGTGTTGGTCTGGGATGCACTTCCAAAATTTTCTGGAGGATGCGTACCATAGCAGCTGCCTTCTTGCCCGGGGGTGTATGTAGGCCAACATCTGACAGCGATGGAACAAACATGCAGGTGAGTTCGGAGTCAGTGTTGGCCAACATAGGACAACATGGGCCACTGTCATGTCTGTTTTCACCCTATGTCACTGCCTCTTTCTTGCCCCTTTTCCACTCACTTTGTGGCACCATAGACCTTGTAACAGTTTACTGTGAGAATAGTTTGTGCATGCAGAGCCTGCAGTTGTAAAGGGTCTTTCTCTGGCCAAGCAATCAGTTTGTACATACCCCACTCTGCATAAGGGTCTGTCAGAGCCTGACCGTTGGAGTCTCTCCCTAAACTGGAACTCATACGATGGACCTGTTGATGGCGGAAAGCCGGCTGTAACATCCAAATATATGGTGTAACCAGTGCAGCCCTCCTTCGTGCCACATCACTCAAGGAAAGAATTGTATCTCCCCAAATATGTGTCAGTGCTCTCTTCTGCCCCTTGTTCAGAACAGCAACAGGGTTTGGTTCTGCTGCTTACTATTGAGGTACTCCGTTGTTCTGAACCATTATTGTAAAGTAGTTCTTACAAGAGTAAATACTAGATGGTAAGAGTTGCTTAATGGCAACCACACACCCCCAAAGGGAATTTTCTTTGATTATGAAATGTGCCATTTAAGACTTTGCTAAGTACACATTGCTGAAATTTGACATTAACCACCTTCATTCATCATAATAAACATACAGATTTTCCACTGAAAGAATTTGAATCTGATTTTTATATGAAATGACTGTTTATCATGGATATATTCTGAACACGTCATGCAAATATCAGAATTGGTTCTGAATGTTTTGATATTCTCCAGAACATATACATTTCCCGATCTATTTCCCCCTCCCCCTCCCTCTTTTTCCTTCTTCTTCTTTTTTTTTTTTTTCAGAAGTCAAATAAGACATAACAAATACATCCTGTCACAGACAGGGCATGGTGGTGGGCCAGATACCTGTGTTATATAAATCTTTATGCTTGGAGTTTATGGCATTTTAGCTTAGAGCTTCATTCAGTTTGACGATTGTGGCAGCAACCAATTATGACATTAAACAGTTCACAGAACTTAAGCTAAGACCTAAAATTATTTAATTTTTTTAAACGATTGATTTAAACCTTTTCCCCTAATACCCAATATGCGTGGAGCAAGACAGAGTTTAAAAGGCTCACCTGTCTTAATTGACCCCTTTTAGTTGTAAGCACCGATGCTTGTCTTTTATTACCAAATGTCTCTGGTTATTAAAAATTATCAATAGTCAGTCATCTAGACTTTCGTGAGTGATAGTTTTCACAAATGCACTATTAGAGCATATAATATGAAAGAAGTCTGCTTTTAATACAGAAGGTGATCACTGAAGGAGCACACTTTGAAATGGTACCATATTATATTAGGCATGTTTGACCTGGTATTCCTGCATGAAATAGCTTGCAACCAAAGTGGGTACTTATAGACATCTTTTTTTTATTTTTATTTTTTTTACCTTGAAAAAATACCCCATGAGATCCCTGTGTGTGAGGGATTATGGGGAGAGATCACCACAGGGTGCTTTCTGCAGCTTTCCAACTGCAGAAACATGACATCTGAAAGCACATAGTGTCATATTTTTATCACAGTACTTCTCAGCAAGATAATAGTGGAGTTTTACTATATAAGAGATGCTTGGTATCCCAGAGTTTCTCAAATGTTTTGGGGACTGGGGTTCAGGCAAACATATGTTTCCATAATAGGGATGGGCGAACAGATTGTGGTTCGGGTTCAGACATTCGGTTCGGACCAGTTCGGTTTGGCCGTTTGGTTCAGCCGTTGGATTCGTTCGCCGCGTTAGGGTTCGGCCGTTTGGTTCAGTCCTGTTCGGTTCGGGCATTCAGAAAAAGGCTCTCTGTGCGAGGAATGATGGCCCCAAACCCATGATGGTGGGTCCTGGGGCAAGAGTGGCAGCTTCTAGGTATTGGCCACAGCCCTCCCTGCCTGTAACTTGGCCCCAGAACCCTGACGGCGAGTCCTGGGGCTGGAGTGGCTGTTTCTTGATGCTTTGGAAAATCGGCTCTCTGTGCGAGGAATGATGCTCCTGGACCCATGACGGTGGGTCCTGGGGCAGCTTCTGGATATTGACCACCGTCCTCCCTGCCTGTAACTTGGCCCCAGAACCCTGGCAGTTGGTCCTGGGCTGGACTGGCTGTTTCTTAATGTGGTGGCAAGACATTGTCTCTGTGCGAGGAATGATGGCCCCAGACCCATGATGGTGGGTCCTGGGGCTAGAGTGGCAGCTTCTAGATATTGGCCACAGCCCTCCCTGCCTGTAACACTAAATCTAACTGCTATTAACTATTCTAAAACCTATTGTACTAAATGGAATATCTTAATAATTAACTACAAAGGCCTTCTCGTACAAACACACTGTAACTTTATCTCTCTCTAAAGCTAAGCTAACGACTATGTATATCTATCTAGTAACTGT
>QEPC01002769.1:2711252-2735809 GCA_003113815.1 Sphenodon punctatus
TTGCCTCCCCCCTTCCCAACACCTTCTGAGCTAGTCACTGTTCCTGAACAGCAGGCGTTTCAGAAGGCTCCCTGTCTCCCAACAGTTTTTGTTCCTTCCTATTCCTAATCCATTGCCATCCTCCTCCTATTTCACCCATCCAACCCATCTACCTCCATATTTTCATTTATTTAGCTTAGCTTAGATAGATTTGTTGTTGTTTTTTGTTTTTATCCCTCCCTGTGTTCCCTGTGTTCAATCTTCCTTCCTCCCTCCCCCCTCCGTTGAATCCTTTTCCTCTCCCGTATATTCCATCTCTGATTCCCTTCCCTTCCCCTGTTTTTTTATTCATTTAGAGTAGGATTATTAATAGATTGATTTAGATTTCATTTCAGTTTTGTACCCCTCCTTGTGTTCTTTGTGATTTCCCCCCATCCCATTCTCTCTCTCTCTCTCTGGAAAGAGAGAGAGAAAGAGAGATTAGGGATAGTAGACAGTTGTAGGAGTTAGCTTAGTGACAGAGATAGTGTTTAGTGATTTAGTTTTAGTGTTTGTAGCAGTAGGTCTTTGTACTTACTAGATAATCTATTTAGTTCATAGCATTTAGAATAGTTAATAGCAGTTAGATTTAGTGTGGATAGATAGATATAATATTAGATAAAACATTTCAATAATAAAATAATTTATATATATATATACAAACATTATTTTGGAGTGAGAAATGGAGAAGGGAAGTAGAGGCCGGTTTACTGCCCATAGGGGAGGCAATGGGGCACGTGCCAGAGGTGGGAGGGGCCATGCTAGGGGAGTGGCAGCAGGCAGCAGCAGCAGCCAGAGGCAGAACACATCACCACCCCCCAAAACTCAGCAGGTCTACTTTAGGACAACAGGCTTCAGCAGCTCAGTGTCACCTCCTGGCAGTACGCTCCTTCACTGCCACACAGGGCACTGGAAGGCCTGCAGGACTTTTGAGGCTGCATCTGTTTCTGCAGCTGGTTGTGCTGGAGCAGGTGCTGGTGCTGCTTCTGATGTTCCTCCAGGGCCACCAATGTCCCCCACTGTCTAGACAATCCCCAGCAGTCCAGTGGTGGTGGATCCCACGGTGGCTGCTAGAGGCAGGGCCCGATCCCCGGGCAATGTCAGTAGGGAGAGAAGTAGCAGCAGCAGCAGCATTAGCAGCTATAGAGGGGGGCACAGGGAGAGTGCCAGCAGCATGGCGGGCATGGGCAGTCTAGCCTCAGGGTCCCAGTACTCCCGTTCATGAGACATCACCGTGATCGCGGACAGTGAGTCAGAGGCAGACACTAGTGCTGCAGAGGAGATGTCTGGAGCTGAGGAGGTGGCTGAGCCTCCTCCCGGAGCTGTGTCGCCAGAGCCACCAAGTTCTCCCCCTCCCAGCAGTGTGTCAGATGGGGCAGGCAAGAAGGCAAGAGTGGGGGGAATCCTCAGTCTGAGATCATTTTAAGCAGGTGCGGGCAGATGATCCCAGAGAGGTGCAGTGCACATTGTGCAATAAGCTGGTGAAGCATGGGCAGGTGCTCACCAATCTTGGGACAGCTACAATGGCGAGGCACCTGAAGTCATGCCACAGTGCTCTGCTGCTCAGCGGGAAGGCAGGGGAAGTGGATGCCAGTGGGATCCCAACTGCAGTGTCCAGTCGCCCGGCTCCTTCAGTGGGCCAGCGTCCTGCACCAACTGCTGCTGCCTATATCAGCAGGAGCAGTATGGGGGCAGAACAGCAGCAGGAGCCTCGCCAGCAGTGCTGTCAGTCCACCATGGAGGAACTGGGGTGGGGGGATCTGTCGAGGCCATCAGCAGGGTGTCGTGGCACTGGCTTCCAAGAGAAAGCGAAGTGCCTGTTGGCAGAAATGATAGCCCTGGATGGCCAGCCCATGTCAATTTTGGAGGACAAGGGCTTCCAGAGACTGATTGGGTTCCTGGCCCCCAACTTTAAGCTGCCTTCCCACTCCACCCAGAGTCGGACTGTGGTGCCACAGCTCTACAAGGCTTTGAAGGAGCAGGTGAGGGAGCAGCTGGCAGTGATGGGGGGGCCACGGTCCACTTCAACACTGACCTGTGGTCTGCCAGAAACACCCAGCATGCCTACAAGGCAGGACTGCACACTGGTGGCAGGACCCAGAGGCAGCACTTGGCAGTAGCAGGAGGGGTCTTGAAGCAGGGTATAGGTGGGCCCTGCTTCAGGCACAAGTCATGGACAGGTTCCACACCTCAAGGAACTCAAGGCAGCCCTGCCCACCATGGTGAGGGAGTGGGTCACGACAGGCGCGGCCTTCACCAAGGGATGTGTGGTCATGGACAACGCAGCCAATATCATAAAGGCAGTCCATGATGGGGGCTTCACAAGCATCCCTTGCACCTCACACACACTTAATCTTGTAGTGAAGGACGCTCTGGGCTTGGGGGAAAAGGGGACTGGGCCAGGCACCCGTAGCTCCCTGTTTGAACGGGGGAGTAAGGTGGCGGGGTTCTTCAACCGCAGCGTGAAGGACAGCAAGCTCCTCCGGGACAAGCAGGCTGAGCAAGGGTCCCTGGTGCACACGCTCATCCAGGATGTTTTCACCAGGTGGAATTCCATCATCCTGATGCTCGAGCAGCTTCTTGAGCAGAAAGTCGCCCTGCATCAGGTGGAACTGGAGACAGACATTTTGGCACCTCCAGGGTACAACAGGAAGGAATGGGAGATTGTAGCTCACATGGTCTTCATCCTCAGACTGTTCCTGGCCATGACGGAGACCATGAGCAGCTCCACCGCCACCCTCAGCCAGGTGACCCCGCTGGTTCATAGTCTCAAGAGGAGCCTGGACGAGATTCTCAGTGGGTGGGATTGTGACCCTCGAGGCAGGAAGCTCTCCGATGAGGCGCTTGACCTGGCACAGATGCTGAAGGCAGAGCTAAGTGCACGCTTTGATGAGCTCCTGCGCCGGGAGGAATATGTCCTGGCAACCATGCTGGACCCCAGGATCAAGGGCAGCATGGCACGCGAGACAGCGGTCTATGACCTCAGAAGGGTGCGCTGGTGCAGAAAGTCTGACAGGCAGAGCAGGACATGCAGCAGGATTCCCTCTGGGGATGGTGGGAGTGGGAGCAGCGACCCCTTCCAGCCATCTGGGTCTATACCTGCCCCCAGCCCTAGCGGTAGCAGCTGCACCAGCAGCAGGATGAGCAGCAGCAGCAGGACCCCTACTAGTGCCAGCAGCTCCTCCTATGTGCAATCCACTCTGGGGAGCATGGGGCCCAGCACAAAAGGGCAAGCAGCATGGCTGAGGTCAGTGGAATTCCACCCACCCAGAGCTGCCAGAGGGAGTATGATGGTGCCTCAGCAGCAGTGGAAACATACCTGGAAGAGGAGCCATGCATTGATCCCAGCAGCGATCCCTTGGTCTACTGGGCCAGCAAGGCCAACATGTGGCCGGCCCTGTCAAAAGTGGCCAAGGGTATCCTGTTGACAACTATCCAGTGTCCCCAATGAGAGGGTGTTCTCCGTGGCAGGGGACATTTTCTCCCCAGACCGCCTGAGACTGGGGACCAAGTTGGTGGAGCAGTTGCTGTTCCTGAAGGTGAACCTTCCACTGCTGGGATTCTCCGAGCTGCCCCTGAACAAAGACTGATGGTGCAGTGGCAAACATCATCCCATTCCAGGGGCAGTCTTGGGACGGGGTTCCTCCTCCGCTGCCTCAATCTGGGCTAGGGCTACTGCTCCTGTGCTGCTGAGGTGCTGTCCCACCCTCCCAATGCCTGGCACCCGCCCTGCCTCTATCTCTGCCTGTCTCTGCCTCTCTCTCTCTCGCATACTAAACGGCCTCGGCCACCTTATCTGATTGACCTCATGACGCAGGGTGGCATTGGGAAACAAACCGTAAGCCTGCCAGCCAGCCTATGGTTAGCTACAAAATCTCAGCCTGCCTGTGTGACACTGAGTGGCTCTCGCTCTTTCGTGCTGCACAGTCTTTGCTAACCTATCTGAGTGTCTTGCTGCCAATGTCCCAACCTGCCTGTCCTACTGCCTCTCATGCCATGCTGCCTGTCTGCCCGCCCAGCTTGCCGCCAAGCTCAAAGCCTGCTTCAGTCCACCTTTCTGCCTCCCATTCCAAGATGCCTGTCTGCCCACCCAGGTTGCCTAGCTCAAAGCCTGCCCAAGCCCACCTTCCCTACTGCCTCTCATACCACGCTGCCTGCCCGCCCGCCCGCCCAGGTTGCAAAGTTTGAACCCTGCCTCAGTCTGCCTGCCTTCTGCTCATGCCGCGCTGCCTGCCAACCCACCCACCTGCCCAGTTGGTCTAGTTCAAAGCCTACCTCAGTTTGCCTTACTCTCATGCCACAATGCCCGCTGTCCGCCCAGGTGACCTAGATCAAAGCCTGCCTCAGTCTGCCTTCCTCTCATGACACAGTGCTTGTCTGCCTACCCTGGCAACCCTGGGTGATCTGCACCACTGGTCTGGTAATCCCACTGCTGCTTTCTGCTGGTCCATGGGTGCTCTGCCCTGGCCAATCCAAATGTGCCCACACAATCCTGCTGCTGCCATCTGCTGCTATATGCGAGCTATTTCCTGGCAAATCCAACCATCCTGGCTCCATGGGTGCTGTGTACAGGCAAATCCTGCTGCTGCTGTCTCTGCTGTTCCACGAGTTCTGTGCCCGGGCAAACCAATGTCTGCTGCAGCTTCTGCCAATGCTGCTTCTGTTGTCCGTGCCACAGGTCCTCTGCTCGGGCAATCCAATGTCTGCACCAGCTGCCAATGCTGACTCTGGGAAATCTAATGTCTTCTGCCAATGCTGCCTCTGCTGTCTGTGCCATGGGTTCTGCACCTTGGCAATCCAATGTCTCCTGCTGCTGCCAATGACACCTATGCTGTCTGTGCCATGGGTTCTGGGGTCCGTCATTCCACTCACAGAGAGCCATCATTCAACTGCATCAAGAAACAGCAACTCCAGCCCCAGGACCTGCCATCAGGTTTCTGGGGCAAATTTACAGGCAGGGAGGGCTGAGGCCAATATCCAGAATCTGCCACTCTCACCTCAGGACCAATCGTCATGGGTCTGGGGCCACCATTCCTCACACGGAGGCGATGTCTTTCTACCGAATCAAGAAACAGCCACTCCAGCCCCAGGACCCGCCGCTAGGGTTCTGGGGCCAAGTTACAGGCAAGGAGGGCTGTGGCCAATATCTACAAGCTGCCACTCTTCTAGCCCCAGGACCCACCGTCATGGGTCTGGGGCCATCATTCCTCGCACGGAGGTGATGTCTTTCCATCGCATCAAGAAAAAGCCACTCCAGCCCTAGGACCCACCGTCAGGGTTCTGGGGCCAAGTTACAGGCAGGAAGGGCTGTGGCCAATATCTACAAGCTGCCACTCTTCTAGCCTTAGGACCCACTGTCATGGGTCTGGGGCCATCATTCCTCGCACAGAGGCGATGTCATTCCAACACACCAAGAAACAGAGACTCCAGCCCCAGAACCTACAGAGTTCTGGGGCCTACATTACAGGCAGGGAGGGCTGTGGCCAATATATAGAAGCTGCCACTCTAGCCCCAGGACCCTGCGTCATGGGTCCAGTGCCATCATTCCTTGCCCAGAGAGCCAATTTGCCAAAGCATGAAGAAACAGCCACTCCAACCCCAGGACCCACCACCAGGGTTCTGGGGCCAAGTTACAGGCAGGGAGGGCTGTGGCCAATATCCAGAAGCTGCCACTCCATCCCCAGGACCCACCATCATGGGTCTGGGGCCATCATTCCTCGCACGGAGGCGATGTCTTTCCACTGCATCAAGAAACAGCCACTTTAGCACCAGGACCCGCCATCAGGTTTCTGGGGCCAACTTACAGGCAGGGAGGACTATGGCCAATATCTACAAGCTGCCACTCTTCTAGCCTCAGCACCCACCGTCATGGGTCTGGGGGCCATCATTCCTCGCACAGAGAGCCTTTTTCCGAACACCCGAACCAATCCAGACCGAACCGAACGACCAAACCCGAACCACGATCTCTTCGCCCATCCCTAAGCTGCTATTCTTATAATACTAGAGCTAGAAGACGTCCACTGAAATTGATAGAAAACCCTTATTATTACCTTATTATAATAGTTGGACTATTAAATGGTGGGTACCTGGAGCCTAATTTGTAAGGGAGACAATGTGGGCGACTTCACAACGTATTTACTGATTCAATGGCACACAAGTTAAGGCAGGAGCCTCAACCTACAATTTCCATGTTGCTTGGTGCTTGAGTAAATTTGCACCTGCCTTAACTTCTGCCTTAAACCATATGGGGTTTTTTGTATAAATTTTATAGCATGCCCTATACAACATTTAAATAAATACATGTGTATAGATAAAACAGTTTAAAAACCTTACCAAACTTTCCAAAACTCTATCCCCATCTGCAGAACACTTGGCCAAAGAAAAAGTCTGACACTGTCTCTGTAAAATGCTCAGAGTCAAACTTTGGCAAACCTCTAAGGAAAGAGGGTTCCATAACTCTGGAGCCTCCAAGCATGTTCCTCTGCATCCCCTTACTATATTTATTTATGAAAATGTATACCCCTCCCTTCCCCGAAGGCTCATGGTGGCTTACGGTAATAAACACACACACAATACAGTAAAATCCCTTTTTAATAATGCCCACTCTCACCCCAGAAACCCACATACTTCAATCCTATTTCCACCTGCCAAATGCTTTACCAAAGAGAAAGGTTTTACACCACCTCTGGAATATGCTTGGGCTCCGGGGGAAGGGTGTTCCATAACAATGGGGGCAGCAACCGAGAATGCCTCTCTGCGGGTAATTGTCGTACGGACAAGTTTGCCATATAGTACCTGCAAAAGAGTGCTCTTGGCCGATCAGAGTGGTCACAGTGGAGCATGGAAGGAAAGGTGGTCTTTCAGATATGTGGCCATGATGCACTGATTGCACGTACAAGAGGGCATTTCCACATACCCTCATCACAGCAATGTCAAAACGAACTAGCATGATAATTTTATAGATGGGTAGCCACAAGGACATGTGCACTGTTTCCCCATTGGGAGATAATATTGGATCTTGTCTGAGTATTTGCAGCACATGTAATTGAAGGAACTTAAATCATGCTTCCCTAGGATAAAATAAAGCAATATATGTAGAGAATAGAGAAGCTATCCACCCAGTGAAGTGTTTGTCAATTGAGCGTTGAATGCACTGTAATTAGCAGACAACTGGGATGTCAGTGGACAGTTCCCAAGGTTAGCTGATTCCGTATTTATATAGATCTAATCTGAAGTTCTTTCCATGAGGGAGAGGAATACATCTAAACTCAACAAAATTGTCATTGACAAATGGCCACAGTAGTGTAAAGATAAAAGAAGGGCAAGTACTCCAAAAGAGAATGTTCTGTCCAAAATGTCACTACAATTATTTTACAAATCTGACCAATGTAATGTATTTAACCTTCCATGAGTGTCACTCTTGGGTTGCTTACTAACCTCTGGCACCTAAGTTTCTAGGTTTACAGACAATTTTCACAATGCAGACACCAAAGAGCTTCAATTTAAATCTCTCTCTCGCTTTTTAATAAAGAAAAAGAAGTGGCATATTTGTAGAAGAAAGCAAAGGAACCTCAGACAGAGCCACCTGTTTGTTTCCTGACACGCTGCCTCTTATGCACAGGAGAAGCTTCTCATACATATGAAGCTAGTTCGTAGGATGCCTTCAGATCCCTCCTTGATATTTCCCTTTAGCATGATGCCTGTAAAAACTGGACAGTATTTAGCTGCTGACATGCCAAGTCCACTACCTATTATTCTGATCAGTACGTTCTCATTGTTCCCTTTTGTTACATCTGTCTATCTGTTGTAGCCACCTGTTGTCTCTGGGTGTTTTCAGACGTGACAAGATCACAGTGAGCCACGCTGAATATCTACATGTGGTCACTGTGCCCTGCACGTCTGTTCGGCGGCAGCCAGATGTTCGCCACGCTGAATACTCACATGGGGTCAATTTCAACCATGCTTACCGGGCTACCGGCGCGAAAATCGGCTGAAGCGTGGTGAACGTGATTCCAGGCGGGCATCAAAAAAAAGTAACGTCTGGTCGGCTATCACGGCCCGGAATCCCCGGCGGGATTCCAGGCCGTGATGAACTCGGTCAGACGCTGCGGCGGCATTGGCCTCGCCGCCCGCCCGTCTCCCTGGAGGGCGGGAGGTGAGGGAACGTGGAGGGCGCGGGGCCATGCGGCCGCATGTTGCGCCGCGCAGCCCTGCCCCCTCCCTGATTCCCTGCCGGGATCCCCAACATGTCTGTTTCCCGTGCCTGGGTGATCCCTGTGGGGAATCTCTGGGTTGTTTTCGGGACGGGGCGAAGCCACCCCGTCACGTCTGAAAACACCCATCGATACTTAAAATATTCATTTTGATAGTGATTTCAGTGTTCAAAGTGCTTTACAGTCCTTATCTAGTGCACCTTCACAACAACCGTATGAGGTAGGTCATTGTTATTCCCATTTTACAGATAGGGAACTGAAGTTGAGAGACAATGAGTGCAGCGACACGAGCCAAGATGACCCAATCTCTGCACAGACCCATGGCAGGCAAGTGCTGCCATCCCACTGTGGGGTCAGTGCAGGGAGCTAGGCAGATGGTCAGCCTCCCCCATGGGGCAACTGGGCAGCCGGGGCACTGTTGGAGCTTCCACCATGACACAGGGTGGCCCAAGGCACCAGCCACAAGAGTGAGTGCCCAGTCCTGCCTCACCGCCTTCCCCCAGTCCAACCAAAACCCCGCCCTCAGCTGTGACGTGGTAGCATGCAATGGGCTGCAGTACCTGCCACTCAAAGCCTTGCTGTGAGGTAGAAGGGGCTCGGCCGCCGGCACACAGACTGACACACCATGGCCAGCCTTACCCGAAGTAGACTTTTCCAAGTATGCAGAGACTATCAGCCAGCTGCTCACCACACCACACAGTGGGGGGAACATCTGGCAGCAGCCAGGCACATGATGAACAGCATCACATAATCCAGCTGCTCAGACTGGGTTAAGGTTGCCAAGGCATGGTAACCTTCCCAGGACATCTCGTGTGGCTGCACCCATTGACTTGCCCAAGGCTACTCCTGGATAAGGCTGGATTTGAATATTGGCCTCCTGGGTTCAAGCCCAATGCCTTATCCGTTAGGTTACACTGGCACCTGTGGCTTTTTTAGACAAAAAAACATTATTATATGTTGGTACATTGCCTATTGCACTGAGGCCTTGCGACAATGACTGCAATCCACCCTGGGCTGCATAGCAGGAGGGGCTGGATATAAATTTATTAAATAAATAAATTAATTAAATAAATAAAATAAATCCCAAGCAGGATCCACGTGAGATCCACACAGGTCCTGCATAGGTTCCACATGGCACAATGCTATCCCTATGGAGATGCGTGTGATTTGCACGCATGTGCACAGGATGCGTGCAGTGTGCACGGGGCCTGGGATCACCCACAGTGAGTAGAATTCCTAGGCACAGTAACAACGACAACAAAAATATAACAAAAAGTTGAGGAAGACTCTCAACACATATACTTATTATTATTCCAGAGAAGACTGGACAGTGGACAGGCATCTGGGTCAGGAATGCTTTTAGTAGACGGTATCCTGCCTTAGGGCTTTGGGTTGGAATAGATGACCCACAAAGTCCCTTCCAACTCTGCCATTCTATGATTAGGACATGATAATGACTGTTGCTTTCCATGTAGAAAATCTATTCGATATTAATTGTGCTAATTAGTGAGCATCATTCTGTTCCAGTTGCATTGATATTGCCAGCTGTGTTTATTGCTGGAAAGGACAATGCCACACTGGCCTATCGTCATCATGCCCCCAATCCATTTGTACTGAGATCTGGGACACATGAACACGAAGGAGAAAACTAGATCCTAAGGCTCCTGACTGTTAGGAAATAGAATGCATTGCAGTGGTAAGGCATTCATTCAGAAGATTATGGTTAATGAGCAGTGTAGGTGAGTTCCCAGGAGGTCACCTGGGCATGGTGCCTTCTTAACTAGAGGAGAGGGGCTAAATGACTGCAGCAGTGACAAACAATAACAGGGAGAGGACACATAAGCAAAAAACTGGCAGTGCCAATTCCTTCAGAAGTAAATGTTTGCCTTATATAAGATTCAGTATTTAATCCCTTCTAATCAGAGCATTCAATTGCAGTAGAAAACTAGGTGAGGAAATGTCGGTATATTTAAATCAAGTCATGTAATTACCCACGCTGTATCTGAGCAACGCCTCTAGGAATACCCTTGTAAGAGTGTTAATTCCACAGAAAAATAAAAACTAGACCCCAGTTTCTTGATGTTTTTATGTACCTCACCCAGATTTAAACAGGTTAGGATAAATGAGCAAGCTGTGTTATGTATGGAGCATGCAAGTGCTTCATAACTCTTAAGAACAAGTTTGGTTTGATGTGCAAAGTCTTTTAAAGTAACACAACAAAATATGTTCTTTTGTAAAATGCATTTAGTTGGTGTAACTCTCAAATCCATACAAGTTTGGACAATGCAGTACTATTTTTGGAAATTATCCAACACAACCATACCTGGATAATTAATACAATTTCCATGTATGTTACTTGACAAGGCTTAACAAATTTATTAGGGAGCTTTATTTAGATGCACCATGTTTTTGATTCAGCAAACTCGCACGGGGGGTGGGATTTAGACACTCATCCACCCTTCCACTGGAAATTGCCCAGACACCAGTGTAAACAGCAGCGCTAGGCAACTTCTGCATGTTTTGAGACCCAGACTTGTAAAACCTCTGCTATCTGGGTTTTACAAGTCTGGGTCTTAAAACATATGGACGTTGCCCAGCACCGCTGTTTACAGTGACCCCTGGGCAACTTCCGGGGGGGCGGAAGCATCTAAAAAATCCTCCCCATGTGAGTTTGCCGAACCCAGACTTTGAAGTCCGGGGGGTGGGGTGCATCTAAAAATGCCCAATATCTTTGAGATGCCCTGCTCATCATCTTCTTAATTTTTATTTTGAAATAGCACTCCCCTGCCATGGCACTTGGAGCACTTCATGTAGAACTAATTTACGCAACTTTTATTCCTCACAACAATCCTGTGAGGTAGGTTAGGCTGAGAGAATATTGTGACTGTCTCAAGGTCACGCCAGTGAGTTTCTGGCTAAGGCAAAACTTGAACTAGGGCCTCTCCTACCTCCCAGTCTCAGTACTGCACACTTAGCCACTATACCACACTGGCTTTCATCATATATAAATAAAATATATACACCTTTTCTCAGTCAATATATTGAAGTGCAAAATCAATCAAAGGAATTTTTAAATGAATATAAAAGAGTGCTCTTGCTCATTAATTTTTAAAGCATTTTCCATGTAACTGATATGTAATATTTCTCAAGTTTAACTTCAGATTAGGAGCTTGACCCGGCATACTTTATGCACACACACACACACACAAATTATGCATGGAATGAAGATGCACAGGTGTGATTCAAGCTAACTAAAGTCAGTGATGAACAGTCTAGTTTTTCTTTCATAAAAATCGATATTAAAACTCCCAATGAATTTGTTGGAAGCAGAGTCAGACTGCAGAAACTTGTATCTCTGTAACACTATTTTTCAACATATGTTAAAAAGTGTAAAACTGTATTCTGTCTTGAAGCCAATATTTTATACCATTTGAAATAATGCAACATTTGAGCTAAATCCACATTTGTTTAAACATGTTTTTACTGGACAGTGGCAACTTAAATGGTGATAATGGTGAATTTTTTCCATGAGATTTCTATATCGGGAGGTGCACGCGGGGGGGGGGGGGAGAATCAAACTATTATATCTGTGGCAAAACAATGCATAGTTACCTCAGTTTTCTCATTTGTTAACAAGAAGCATTCTTCAATTAGAAGAAATACCTTAATTTCAATAGCTGTATCTCGGCCACCCCCACCCCTGAAAAAAAAGCTTTGCACACACCTACGTTCTTTTTATGGACAGTACAAAGCATGATAATAGATGCCTATAAAAGTAACTAGTGAAATTCTGCATTAGGATAATCTGTCACCCATTTCCATTTTTTCTGAAGAAAGAAAGCATAATCAAAAGCCTAAATGACAAAGAGTTGACAGTAAGATTCTGTAGTAAATGATTCCAGAGTTGCTGGCCTGCGGAGATGCTGAAGAAGTCCCCAGCAGACCTGATTAATTCCAGTTTCTCCAGCTGCCAAGGGAGCAGAGGCTAAGCAGTTTCACAGAGAGGAGCCTATTACCACTACTAGGCTGAAATAGATCTAATCAACTCACAGCCGCTCAAAAGAAAACTTTACAGGTTTAGCTCACTAAGGCAGTGCTTTAAAATGATGACTACAAAGGATCATGGGAGTCTGAAAGCATTTAGGCTTTATTGCAGCTCAAGGAAATTTTCTGCTGTGGTTAGGCCATGCTAATTTACTGAACATGACAATGCCTCCCAGATTGTATGATATCATTTCGATAAAGGCTCCTGTTCACTTCGTTAGGTATGTCTAATATTACTTTTTTTTTTAAATTAAAAAACAGTTAATTTATTGACATTTCATTTGTGTTGGGGCTAATTACCTATGCCATTATAAATCTCAGGGCGAACCTGCCTTAATATTTAATTTAAACAACAGCGCTCTGTAATTTGTCATGGTGTTCACAAAACAATAAATATTTCAACTTTGTTTTCTAACTAATCAACATTGGTATCAATATACTTTAAGACAACAAATAACAATAAAGATAAAGAACCTTCCACCTCTGCTGTTCTGCATTTGAAGTATGAGCAGCTTCACATACTAAACTGATCTTTATGATGACTTGGATTTGACAATAATCTCAGGAACAAAAATTCTAAGGGACTGAAATTTCCTTTTAAATGGTTGTGATTGACAACAGCTCTACACATTCAAAACAAAATTCTTCTGAAGTTTCTTTTAATCCTCCAATCCCCTCTTACTTAAAGGAAAATAAACACAGGGAGAATATTAAAACAATGAAAAGCGCACATGTACTCTGTTAGATTGTTCAAAATTCCCTTGACTCTCTCTTGGTATTTCAGTTAAAAGTCTAGAGAGAGATAAAATCTGCTTTTGTTTAAATAATCCTGATTTGGAAACTCTTGAGTGCAGTAGTTACATGATATGTTATTGTGAATTCTTACAGCGATAACAATTCATAGGAAAACTTGTAGAATATATTTGTTATTAATCTGTGCATTATTTTTATTTGTCACATTACCCAAATAAGGCAGAGTCCGAGTTTAAAAATTCATGCTGAGGAATGAGGTTTGAAAAAGAGTCACTTTCAGACATTCTGTGGAGGAGGGGGAAACAGATTGGACTATGGGAACTGAATGACTCAATAATAGATTGGACTTTGGCATTTGTAATAGTTGGGAAAGGTATATAACCCCCTTACTTAAATCCATTTTAAATTAGTAATCTCAAATTCACAAAGTGAAAGTTGATTGGCTGCAGATCTAAAACCAGCTGATGGCCTCTGAGAGTTGGTAGTTGACAATTGAAGGGAAGCCATTTAAGTGGTCAGGAGCAACTTTCAGCAGCAGTCCAATAGCCTGATTTTGGATTGTAAAATGCTGGAGATCTTGAAGCACAATCGGCACATGGTACAAAACAGATGGTATGCCCTCCCTAAATTGTGTCCCGGAAAGAAATTGTCATGATTAGCACTAAAGGAAAGAGCCAAGATGGCTGGAAAGGTTGTAGAGATTTTGAGTTATATTGGTGGAAGTGGAATAGGAAAGAGAAAGGGAAGGGACGATAAAGAGTTCTGTTTGAATTTGAGTTGATAGGTGTATAGTATATCCAGAAGGAGTACGAGTATATCTAGAAGGAGAAACTAGATTTCTCCTTTTCGACATACTAGAGAAGGACAGGAGGTGGACAGGATTTGGAAAAGGATTGACAGATTTTCTAGACATCAATGCTAGGTGGCAATTATGTACAGTAGGGTAGACTGGGCTCTCCAGGCATAGGGTAAAAAAAAAACAACTATGAGTAGGAAGAGAACAGATGCCAACAAGAACTGCCAGGGTGGAGGAAAAGAAAATGCTGATGAAGCAGTGAGAGACATAGGAGAACAAATGAACAGAGAACTACAAAGCCCACAGAGAGAAGACAGGATGATTAATCATGTTGAAAGCAATGGGCAAGCATGGAAGGCAAGAAGGAAGGAGAGTCAGTTGGACTTGGCCAAAGGCAGTTTATTGACAACCTTGCTAAGCTTGTTCTAAGTTGCACTGAGCAGTCTGAATCCAGACTGAAGAGGATTTGTGGGAGTGGTAAAGGAGGAGATCCTGACTATCCTGGCTAGACAGCATCCTTATGAAGTTTTTTCGTCTAACTGGGATGTGTCAGTAGCCACTCACCACTGCTATCAGTGCACGCTTATTCTTGTCATCTGCTTAAGAAAAGCATCTGCAGCATTGCACCTTTGACCCATGCCATGTGACTAGTTGCAGGAAATCAAACTTGCAAAAGGCATGAAGCGGAAGAGACCTGAAATGATTTGGTTGATATAAGTGTGTGCTTAGTGAAGCATCCAAGTGACAAATAAGAATACCAGATAGGAAGTATATCATGACAGAGTATATGAAGCTGGTCCATTAAGAATGCAGGGTTATCAGGATGAGATAATGGGATAGTAAGAGGGACCCACGAAACCACTGCTATTACTGGATAGGATACTATTACTCGGGTTTGACTTTTATATTAGCATTTAGAAGCTCTGTTGTGCTAGGTGCTGTACATACACACAGCAAAAGACATACCGTGTCTGAAAGAGCTTGCAGACTACGTAAATATGACAATCAGATAGGAGAAAGGAAGTGTTAATTTTCCCCAATATGAGGAATGAGGTTTTGGGTGTTAACAAACATGATGGTGGCCTGCTATGGCCGTGGGTCACTGTCACATTTGTTAAGAGTCATCAGCCCAGAGTTTCCCAGGGCATGGTGGCAGCTAGCCTGAGCTCGCTGTAACTCTAGAGACCTCCAGAGTCACAGCCCGGGCTAGCTACTACCACGCCAGGGGAACAGTGTCCGGGTATGGGGACGAGTGGGACCCCATAGGAAAGGTAAGAACCCCGAACCCCAGAACTGCACCCCAGGGAACGGCACGCCCGACCTACATGCAAACAGCAAGGCACCACTAGTAGGGGAGGATGTTGGCGGCGTTCCCCGGGACCCGGAAGTAGAGCAGCAAGTGCAGGGAAGCACTGGGGAAAATGTCATAGCCTCGGAGGAACAGGAAGCGGGGCCAGGAGTAACGTTGAGACGCTCAGCGCGTCTGCAAGCGCAACAGGGCGGAGCCAAGGGGATTTAAGGCAGGCAATCACTGTCTTCACTTGCCGGCGATCAGTATTACTGTGAAGCTGGCCCCCCAGAGCGTGGTGTGAGACTCACACTGCTTTTAAACGAGGGCGCGCTGAAGCGCCTCCCAAACGCCGCATTAAAGCAAAGCTGCCAGAAGTGACGTTCTCCCCGTTGCCGGCGGCGGCTGGAGACACGGGGCTTTGCAGTGCCGCGTTCTTAAGAGTTCAATTATCTGGCTTAATAACGCGCTGCTCCAAAGCCCCGTGTCTCCAGCCGCCGCCGCCGGCGGCAACGGGGAGAATGTCACTTCCGGCGGCTTTGCTTTAATGCGGCGTTGAGGAGGCGCTTCAGCGCGCCTCGTTTAAAAGCAGCCAAAGATTCCTATTGCGACTTGGAGAGTGCGGGAGTGCGAGGAGAGTGCGTGGCGTGTGCGAGTGGACTGTCGGGTGAGTGAGCGGCTGTCTGAAAGAATGTGTTGTCTATTGTGTCCACTAAGAGTTCTAGTTCCCGGTAATCCCTGATTGTCGTTCCTATAGGCTGGTGGTAGTTTCCCCTACTCCCCTTTTCCCATCCCAGGGTCTCTCCCCTTTCCTCACCTTCCCCCCACGCAGTGCATTCCCCCTGTCACTGTGGGTCTGGAAGGGTGTGGGGCGTGGACGTGTGGGCAGGGACCTTGTCCCCCTGTGGCCAGAGGAGGGGGCTTGCACACGCTTCTACTGATCCCATTCCCTATGATGAAACAGCCCTGTCTCTAGCGAGACTTCGTGGGCCACCTTACAACCTGAGGGAACTTCTTTCTCAGTCCAAGTGTGAGCACCCGTTCCCCATAGGAGTCCCTTGCATGGGAGGAGTTAGCTGCTGTGCAGGCCTGTGGGTTCCCCCTTCTTCCCCCAACCCCGGGAGACCTCACAGTATCGCTGGCCCTACCATGGACCTGGAACAGCAGATGGAGTAGATGGCTCGGGTCATCCAAACCCTGGCAAAGAACCTTAAGGATTTAAAGGAACAGGTAGTGGGGGGGGGTGGCGGGAGCAATGGATGTGGCGGCGGCGGCACCCCCCAGCGCCGGTAGTACCGGCCCTGGAGATGGCAGCAGCTGCCGGCCCAGTAGCAGGACAATTAGGGAGGGAACCCCGTCACCCCCCTATTCAAAAATTCGGAGGGGATCGTAAGAATTTCCAGGGGTTTCTGGCACTATGCAAATTGGCCTTCCAGGTTCAGCCCCTTACCTATGCCTCTGACGCAGCCAAAGTGGCCTTTATTATTGGGCACTTGGAGGGCCTGGCCCTGGACTGGGCCACACCCCTATTATTAAAAGATAGTCCCCTCTTAAAGGATTTTAATGGATTTTTGCAAGAGCTACAGTTTCTCTTTGATTACCCCCATCGAAAAAGGATGCTGAGGCGGCAATTATGATGCTGCGGCAAGGAAGGGGCCCACTTTTGGAATACGTCATACGATTCCAACAGTTGGCAGTGGAACTAGGGTGGGCCGACGAGGTGTTGAAGGTGTTGTTCAGAAAGGGCCTAAACGAAGAAATCAAGAACCAGTTGGCCTTGACAGGAGTCCCAGAGAAGTGGGGAGCATGTGTCAACCTAGCCTGTCAAATCGACGAATGCCTAGCAGAACGATGACGAGAGCGACGGCAGGAGACGAGTCGTGTATGGGTGAACCAACCAACAACCCCTGGAGCAGGAGTAGGGAAATCTGATGAGCCGGAACCGATGCAGATCGGGGCCTCTAGAGCCCCCCTCGATTCTCAAGAGAAGGAATGTCGGCGGTTGGGGAAGCTCTGCTATTATTGTGGTCTTGCAGGGCACTTCTCCAGCTCGTGTCCTCAACTGCCCCCCCACCGACAGGGTTTGGGAAACGAGCGAGACCGGGGTGGTCAGGGGGTGCCCCGGTGAACATGGTAAGGGCCCCTGCTCCACTAACACACCATATTGCGACCACCCGCCTCCAGGGAGATCAGTTGCAAGTACCGCTTATGCTGCAAATCCAAACCCATAGGGCCGTGGTGCTTTTGGCTGTCGTTGACTTGGGAGCCTCGGGGAACTTTATCGATGGGCAGATAGCACAGTGATATGGAGTTCCAAGAATACCTAAACCTCGCCCCGAAGCAGTCTTCGCTATTGATGGATCCCCCTTGGTTTCAGGCCCTGTGACTTGTTGCACCCCCGCCCTTGTGGGATGGATTGGGAACCACCAAGAACCACTAACATTGGACGTGGTGAGCACCCCGGCCTTCCCAGTGGTCTTAGGGATCCCCTGGCTAAAGAAACATAACCCCTCCATTGACTGGGGCCACAAGAGGATCTCCTTCTCCTCCCAACAATGTCTGTCCCAATGTTGTCAAAGGCCTCCAAGACCGGAAGGAGACGTCCGTGCGATCATAGGGGCCTCCTCGACCACTGGATCCCTCCTGTTGGACTACCAAGAGTTTTCAGACGTGTTCCGAAAGCAACAGGTCTTGAAGCTTCCACCCCATTGCGTGTACGATTGTACCATTGACCTACTCCCGGACACTGTACCCCTGTATGGATGAATCTACGCCCTGTCCGAACCCAAGTTAAAAACCCTAAAGGCATACCTCAATGAGAACCTGGAGAAAGGCTTTATCCGCCCTTCTACGTCCCCTGGGGGGCCCCTCTCTTTTTCATCCCAAAGAAAGACTAAGGCCCTGCATAGACTATAGCGGCCTTAACGTCATCACTATAAAGAATCGGTATCCACTGCCCGTAATCCCCGAATTGCTAAACAGGCTTCAAGGAGCCTCCATTTTCACAAAGTAGGACCTGTGAGGAGCATATAACCTGTTACAAGTCAAGGAGGGTGAAGAATGGAAAACCGCCTTTCGTACTCGGTATGGGCACTTTGAATATTTAGTTATGCCCTACGGATTGGCCAATGCTCCGGCGGCCTTTCAACATCTAATAAACGATATATTTTGAGACGTTCTGGACCAATTTATCAACGCTTACCTAGACGACATTCTTATTTTTTCCAAGGACATTCAACAACACCGACAGCATGTAAAAGTCATCTTACAACGCCTCCGACAGTACCACCTGTACTGTAAGGTAGAAAAGTGCGCCTTCCACCAAAAGGAAGTCCCTTTTCTTGGGTTTATTATTTCCACTGCAGGAATCAAAATGGACCCCTCGAAGGTAGAGGCGATCAACTCCTGGCCCGTCCCCCAGGCGGTGAAACCGCTCCAGCGTTTTTTAGGTAGCGCAAACTACTACCGACAGTACATCCTGCGATACGCCGATTTGGCTGCACCCCTGACATGTCTCCTCAAGAAAGGAAAACTGTACGTGTGGGGAGAGGACCAGCAACAAGCATTCGCCCAGTTGAAAACCACCTTTATGACCGCCCCCATCCTCCAATATCCCGACTTCTCCCTACCCTTTTTGGTAGAAACAGATGCCTCAAGCGTGGCCCTGGGAGCGGTGCTGTTGCAAGTTAAAGAATCTGAAGGAACCCCTTTACCTTGTGCATTTTATTTGCGACAATTAAGTCCGTCCGAGCAAAACTACACGGTACTAGACCGAGAGTTATTAGCAATACGCACCACCTTCGAGGCATGGCGGCACTACCTCGAAGGGGCACAACGTCCGATTCAGGTGATTTCCGATCACAAAAACCGAACATTTCTGCAGACTGCAAGAATCCAAAATGCCCATCATGCCAGGTGGGCTCTCTTTTTTTCACACTTTAATTTCCATATTGTTTATCGCCCCGGGAAACAGAACACTGTAGCGGATGCCGTCTCGGTGTTATGAGACCACCGAAGGCCCCGCACTAAAGGGAGAACCTATTATTAATGCCCAGGTGTTTTTGGCAGGGGGGTCTTACTGCGCAGCAAATGAAGAGCTGGGCCGCCCATGACCCTGAGTGAAGGGCTATGGCCAAAGAAGACCCCTCGCAGTTACCCCGACATAACGGAGCTCTCATTGTCCCCCGTGTTGCCTGAAAAAAAGTTCTATGGGCCTACCATAGCTGGACATCCAGGGCAGCGACGCACGCTGCAACTGCTGCAATGGCATTTTTGTGGTTATAGACCAATTTACAAAGATGGGACACTTTATTCCTTGCAAGAAACTACCCACCACCTGCCAGATGGCGCAACTTTTCCTCCAACACGTTGTTAAACACCATGGCTTACCATGCACTATTGTGTCAGATTGTGGACCCCAGTTTACAGCCCGATACTGGCAGGCTTTATTCACGGCTGTAGGCACGCAGGTTACCCCTACAACAGCGTATAGACCTAAGGCCAATGGACAAGTAGAAAGAGCCAATCAGACATTGGAGCAGTACCTCGGCTGTTACGTAGATTATCTGCAAGACGATTGGGTAACCTATATTCCACTTGCTGAATTCGCATTCAACAACGCTCCCCACGCCTCCTTGGGTACATCCCCCTTTTTTGTGTCACACAGGTTCCATCCATGACTCACCCTCTCTGAGGAGCCCACGGTGACAGTCCCCGCAGCAGGTGCTATGATAAAAATTCTCCACCGCTGTCATGTACATGCCCATGCAATGTTACAAAGTGCTCGCCAACAGTACAAACACCACGCCAACAGACACCGACAGCTTGCCCCAACCTATCAGGTGGGAGATCTGGTGTGGGTAGACCGCCATCACTACCCCTCTCTCCGCCCTTCCGCAAAACTCAACAATTGGTTCATGGGACCGTTTCCTGTGGCCCAACAAGTAAACCCCGTAACCTACCGATTGACCCTTCCATCTTCAGTCCATATACACCCTGTGTTTCATGTATACCTATTGAAACCACACCAACCACCCCTGTACCCTCCTACGTTGCCTCCCGGGCCCGTCTGTCACATCCAGAGAGAACCATAATATGAAGTTCGAGCCCTCCTGGACTCCAAGCGAGTGCATGGGACTCTCTTCTATTTGGTGGATTGGAAGGGTTATGGCCCTGCAGACTGCTCCTGGGAGCCCGCCATTGCAATTCACGCTCCTCAGCTCGCTCGTAGGTTCCACCTTTGCTATCCTTCCAAGCCCGGACCTCGGCAGCGATACCCTGGGAGGGTTCGACCCTAGGGAGGGGGTGCTGTCAGGGTACAGGGACGAGTGGGACCCCATAGGAAAGGTAAGAACCCTGAACCCCAGAACTGAACCCCAGGGAACGGCACACCCGACCTACATGCAAACAGCAAGGCACCACTAGTAGGGGAGGATGTTGGCGGCGTTCCCCGGGACCTGGAAGTAGAGCAGCAAGTGCAGGGAAGCACTGGGGAAAACGTCACAGCCTCGGAGGAACAGGGGGCGGGGCCAGGAGTAACGTTGAGACACTCAGCGTGTCTGCAAGCGCAACAGGGTGGAGCCAAGGGGATTTAAGGCAGGCAATCACTGTCTTCACTTGCCGGCGATCAGTATTACTGTGAAGCTGGCCCCCCAGAGCGTGGTGTGAGACAAAGATACCTATTGTGACTTGGAGAGTGCAGGAGAGCGAGGAGAGTGCATGGCGTGTGCGAGTGGACTGTCGGGTGAGTGAGCGGCTGTCTGAAAGAGTGTGTTGTCCGGTTCGGTTGACTGAACTATTCGAGTTCGGTCCGAACTCCGAAGTTCCGAACAAAGTCCAGAAATTCAACCCCCATTGAACTAAATGGAATATTTTCTTTAAGGGATGGGTGAACAGAGACGAGTTCGGAAATTCGGTTCGGTTCGAAAATCGAGTTCGGTTCGGAAGTTCAGTTCGGTCGACTGTACTGGTCGAGTTCGGTCCGAACTCCGAACCGCGTTCACCCATTCCTAGTGAACACCACGGGCAATGGGTGGGGGTGTCCACTGTTCCCAGACAGGTCCAGAGTGGTCCCCATGATGGTCGGCTATGGATGCCTGTCGTGGGGGGAGGTGTCCCCATTCATGCGGCTACCCACACACACAGACACATGACTGCATGAACATCTGTTCCACAGTTGGACCCGATTCTGATGCCCCTCCACCATCACATATGCTTTCACAGTGTGAAGAAATTATTTATTCCACATCTTGCAGAAAATCTGTATTCAGCCTAAAATGAACTCTGGGTTCATGAGTTGAAAACTAGGGCTTTAAATATAGCACCATCCCTGTGTCAGCAATAACACAAAAGGTAGTGAAATCAATCAAGAGTGAATATATGGCATATTTAAACAAGGAAGCTAAAGGAAAAGGAGAGGACAAATATGACCAATCCACTGATCTAATCATCAGAGGGTAGCATTACAATTCACTTTCCTTGGGCTAATTGATATATTATTGATAATTTTGTGTTTACATTAAAAGGTAAACTAAGTACACTGACTGTTCCCACTTTGGCCGTTTTTTCACGATGCCTCCCTCCCACCCCCACCCCCACTGGGTGTGTGGACAGGTGTGTGGTGGTGGTGGTGGCATCCGTGTGCATGCCACAGCGATGGAGGGGGATGGATGTCCTCTTGTGGTCACACCATGGGCAGTGGGTGGAGGTGGGTGTGCATTCCCGGTGGACACCCATCTCCACCCATCACCCACCCACGGAGCTATCTGACAAACCAGAGGAGGCTCCATGGGTGGAGGTGGGTCGAGATGGGTGTGCGCCTGTGGTAAAGGGAGCACACCCACCTTGCACCCAGCGGTGCCATGTGAAAACGGCCTTTGTCAATTCTGTGTGGGAGATTTTTGTTATCTTATTTTTAAAAATATTCATTTCAGCGTTATTCTTCCCCCAACTTCTTTTAAATGTTTTTTAATTCAAAATAAACCAGGCTTATATTAGGCCATTTTTACATGGATGGGGGTGGGTGGGGAGATGGGTGTTCTGGCACGGTGTGTGGAGGTGTGTGGTGTGTCCCTTTACATGGGCACACATCCACCTCCATCCATCTCCACCCACAGGGCCTCCTCTGGTTATCCTGAGGGCTCCGTGGGTGGAGATGTGTGGGGGAGGGGTGGAGTTGAGTATTGCGCAGGAGCACGCACACACCCTCACCCATCCCCTGCAGTGTTCACACAGGCAAACACCGACTGCACACCCATCCCACCACCAGCTGTTTACCATGTAAAAACATTCTTAGTGAGAGTTTGTGTTTATCCCATTTTTTCCCCTCTTCTTTGCTTCTCTTTAATGTTTTCTTTCCTTTGTAATCATCAAGCCTGAGTGCAGAGTGGATGAGTCCTGGCGTTCTGCTCCTGTTGTGTGACTGTTAACATGGAGGGCTGGCAAGGGAAACTGTTAGAGTGTTATGTTCCAAAACGTTACCGGGTGGTAGAAAAGAGACAGACAGGGGCGTTTTTAGCTCCAGGGATCCTGGGGCACTGCCCCTACGGCCAGTCTCTGCCCCAAAACTACTTTTTAAAAATGTAAAAACCTCCTCCCCCCAGTCCACCATCTTCTCCTGGAGGGAGTTCTCTCTTGCTGGTGTTGAGCGGCGAGCGGCGCTGCTTGTGCCGAACTTCCGGGTGCTTGGACTGTTGCGCATGTGCGAGCTTGGGCTCTTGCTCATGCATGCGCATAGAACGCCACTTTAACCCTCAGACAGGAAGGGAATCCCCTGTCTTCTGCTTGCTTCCTGATTGATGGTCCCAGGGCCAAGGGGCAGGGCTCAGCTCAGCCTCTCACAGGCTGTCCCTCCCGACGTGAGGGGGAGGGGACAGTCGGGGAAGGATGCGGCCATGGCATGGGAGCCTTTAAGGGCAAAATTAATAGGAACGCAGATTGGGCGGCTCACTATGCCATCCAGCGCGTGTTCCTCAGCCTGCCGGCTGCCGGTAGGGGTACTCTTCAATGGCAGGCAATGGAGGCAGAAGAAGCAATGCCAAGATTCAATATGGGCTGTGGCCATTTGCGCCCGGGGGGGAGGGGTGACTCGGGGACGGGGAGAGAGCCATGCCGTGTGTGTGACAGTGGGTGGGAGTCTGATTGGCCGGTGGAACAGCGGGGAGGGGGGAAGAGTGGACAGAGTGTTTGTGATTGATTTTTAAATTGCAGAGAGTGAGTCTCTGAGCACGGGCTTTCTCACGTGATGTATCATGGGGTGGTGCCTGCTACAGAGACTGCAGAGCGAGCCTATGTAAACTCCAGACCACAAAGGTACCATTTTATCTCTCTGAGTGACTACTTGTGTGTTTCTTCTTGAGAGAGTTTGATTGGAACTTGGTCTGGCCATTCGGCTGAATTACAAATCCCAGTCCATTCTTCAGGATCATATATTATTAGTATTATTAACTGCCTGTGAGTTAGATTAGTTAGTGTGTGTAAGTATTTTATTATTTTTAAATTCATAATTATCTCAAGGAAGCAAGTTAGGGTAGGTAGGTAGTGTAGTTTGCTTGTGTGCTACCATGGCACCGACTTGGCACTGCCGAATGGGTCCTCATCATCGTTGAAGAAACCCAAATCCAATTCATCTTGTCCTCGCTCGAGTGGGAAGAAGACCCTGCTGGTGATGAGTACGTTGGGGACCCGGGGTGGTGGGGGTGGGAGACTTGTCTTGGGAGGAGGGGGGATGTCAGTGATCAGCATGTTTTAATTATGAATTATGAATTTAATTAATTGTGAATTTATTAATTTAATTATCAATTATGAGATATGCAGATTCCAGGACTGCATTGGAACCAATGCAGCCCTGCAACCTGTGTATCTTATAATTGCCTTCTAAAAACAGTTAAAAGCCGTCCTTGATTGTGTGTGTGTGTTGTGAGCTGCTCTCTCAGCTGGGGGAGGGCGGAGGGGAGGGGCCGGGGGTGCACTGGGTGACATGATGGGGGGAGGGTGCTGGTGTGGAGTGGGGTGTGCACTTGCAGTGCACTGGAGGGGGCGGGGACTCAGAGTCTGGCTAGGGTTGCCATACAGGCACACTTTTAGAGCGTATATATGAGATATGCAGGTTCCAGGGCTGCATTGGAACCAATGCAGCCCTGCAACCTGTGTATATCATATCTGTCTTTTAAAGATTTGCATCTATGGCAACCCTAATTGGGGGTGGGTGCACTGAGAGACATGGGGGAGATTATTATGTGATGATATATATGGTTCTGCCCATTTAGTATATTTTAGGTATTTTTAGGATTTCTTACATTCATTTTTAAATTGCGAGTTACATAGTATGTCTTATTTATAATTGTTGACGATGTGTGTGTGTGTGTGTGGTAAGCTGGAGGTTGCTGGATAGAATATAATTGTTGTGCTGCCAGCTGTGGGGGGACTGGCTGAGCATGGAGTATGA
>QEPC01002769.1:2748457-2768470 GCA_003113815.1 Sphenodon punctatus
ATAGAGATAGCGTTAGTGATTTAGTTTTAGTGTTTGAAGGAGTAGGCCTGTGTACTTATTTGATAATCCATTTAGTTCATAGCATTTAGAGTAATTAATAGCAGTTAGATTTAGTGTAGATAGATAGATATAATATTAGATTTAAAAAATAAATAAACAGAACCCATATAAAAACAAAAAAACCAAATAAAAAACAAAAGAAAACCATATAAAACCCAATAAAAAACCAAAAAACCATATAAAAAAACAAAAAAACACCCATAACATTTCCTGAACAGTCGAACAGAACGGGCGAACAACCAAACAGAATGGCCAAACCCAAACCCGGAGAACTAACCGAACTCCCGAACCGAACTCCCGAACCGAACGCAGCAGAACCAAACGGACGAACCCGAACCGCGATCTGTTCGCCCATCTCTACTGTTCATGGAGAGAGAGAGACAGAGACCAAACCTACTATAATGAGATGGAATATAACACTACATATTATATGTGCCTGCCTGTCTGCCTGCCTGCCTGTGTGTGTTCCTGTGCCTGCTGCTACCACCTATCGCATGATTGAATGAAGTGTGCCCCATAGGCTTTAGGCTGTCATTCCACTATCCCTGAATCAGTCATGCCTGCCCATCCCAGGAACCATCAACTAGATTCTGGGACCATCATTCCAGGCAGTCACTGGGGGCTGCATTCCAATTCCACTGCATCCAGAAGCCCGGTGCCTGCACGCCAGCCTGACACACACCCACACCCAAAAGCCTACTCCTCCGCACCCACCCATGGATTCCCACTGAAACTGCTGTAAATAAAAGCCCCTCCGACCACCATCTCCCGCTGCCCCCTGCCAAAGAGCCTATCTCACAACATTCTGACACCAAAAGCAAACATTCAAAGGAAACTTATCAATTAAACTATGAGTTTCTGGGCCTGTCCCCCGGGACTTGGGGGAAAGGCAACAGCCGTTGGGGCGCAGCACAGGGCTGAGACTCAGCCACCCAGGACTCTTCCAGCTCATAGCCGTGGGAGATGGCAAACTCCATGACCCCTTCCATGTCCCGATGCCACCTGAAGAGCGTCTGGTGGTACATTTCCAGGCGTTCCATCTTGGCAGAGACGTACTGGCCATACACCTCCACATTCTTCCTCTCCACCTGGACCGCCTGGAATTGATCCACCAGGCGATTCTCCATGGTGGCTGCTGTCTCCTACAGGTTGGCCACAATGTCCCGGGTGGGCCTCTCCAACTCGTCCCGAAAGGCCTTGGCCTCAGCATTCTCCTGGGGTCTGGGGGTCTCCACATCGGGGCTGGAGGGGAGGGAAGGACTTACTTGCGGGTTGCCTTCCCTCCCTTATTCTGGTGCTTTTTCTTGGGCTCCATGGCCACGCCCAGAGTCCTCCCGCCACCTCTCCATCTGACCGCAGATCTAAAGAGCATAAAAAGATAGGAACATAAGAAGCACCATACTGCATCAGACCAATGGTCTGTGTCAAGCCCTGCCTGCATTCTGTCTCTGCAAGTGGGTGGGTCGCCAATCTCTCTCTGCAGGGGACTTCCATTCCTAACATATCATAGGGCAATCCATTCCCTGTTTTCCCAGCCCCCATGCCTTACCTTGCAGATGGCAATTCCGTCACCCTTGTCATAAAACTTCCAGACATTGGAGCGTTTTGTCTGCCGACTGTCTGGGGGTGGCACTGGCGAGTCCGACCTCCACCTGGGTGTCCTGCACGGCAGGGCACCAGCACCGGCATCCAATTCCTCTCTGAAACAGGAATACATAAACAACACCTAAGTAATATCATGCATTCATGATGATGCCTCTAGTTGACCCTCCTTGGGGTGCTAGGGATGGCAACGGGAGATGGTGACCCTGGCTGGCACGTGCCAATATTGCCCTCCCTGGGGTGCTGCTAGGGAGGGATGGCAATGGAGAGACCCTGGCTGGCACGTGCAAATCCTGCCCTTATTTGTGGGTGCTAGGTAGGGATGGCAACTGGAGAGTGGAGACCCTTAATTGGCAGGCACATGTTTGGGTGGGGGTGCTGCTCGTGCTCATGCTTGACTGCTGGAAGAGCCCCCCACACTACAGTACCCTCTCTCTCTGTGGCAGACATCCACAGCTACCCACTGATGCCCACTGTTTGTGCCTGACTGATGCCCACCACCCACGCATCGACCCGCACGCCAGTGAGCTCGCTCTAACAGATAGAGCCTTAGGTTTCTTGTCCTCAAAGTAAAAAAAAAGTTTACAAACCTGGCAGCAGTGGCAACAGCAGCTCCTGTGCCCACTGGCTCTGGCTCCTACTCCACCACCGAGGCTCCAGCAGTGGCTGGAGGAACCTCTTAGTCCACCACCGGCTCCGCCACCTTGGCCTTCCCCCAGGCCTGGCGTTTAATGGTAGTGGCACTGGTCACCTTGTTCTCCATTTTTTTTAAACACACACTCAACACAGCCAACACAACACACACAGCACCCACCAACACTCACCAGCCAGCTAAACCAAAACCAACACACACCACACAGCCAAAATACACATGAATCAAAAACAAATACACAGCCAGCTACAACACACGCTCTCACCCACACAAGCTCTGCACGCACTCGAATTTCCTGTTTCCGGGGCGATCACGGACTCTCGTGATACTTTTTCCGAATGCCCGAACCAAACCGAACACGACCAAACTGAATGGCCGAACCCGAACATGGCAACCGAATGGGTGAACCGGACCAGACCCGAACCGCGATCTGTTCGCTCATCCCTACCTATCTAATCCTTTCAGATTTTTAAATTCCCCAATCTCAGAATCAAAGCCTGTTCTACCTCTTATGCTGCGTGGGGCCACATACCTTTTGGTCTTCCACCTCACATCATCTTGTTGCCACCCATAGCACAAGTTCCAGCTGTCACTTGCCAGGGGCAAGAAAGGAGGAATGGTCCAAAAAGGTTGCTGCCCTCTCCAGTTGACATGCAAGTCTGCTTACCAGTTCTGTTTTGTGTAAGTGTGCAAGTGTAAGTGAATAGTGTAAGTAGTGCAAGTTACCCAGCCCTAATTTCTTTATGCTGTCGGAAACCCAAACCCTGGACATCTCTATACTGCTGCTATAATGAGGAGCCTATTCAATTGCTGTTTCTAAAGGTGCACGTGTTCCATGCCTGTAGCAGGAGTTTACCTGTGCTGTCAGTTTTGTGGAAGCACTCACAGGTTCACTTACAGATGCTGTGTCTGTGTTCTTCCCTATTGGGGCTGCTGCAAGCCCAGTGCTCCCATCTCCTGTAAGTAGCCTCACCCAGGGAGTCACTGGGGCTCCTGTGGGCAGAGGGAGAGAGGCTGGTGTCTGCAAAGAGATCAGTACTGAAGCCCAGAAGGTAGCAGGTTCTCCCTCCTATTCCCCAGAGCATCCCTAGGAGTGACTCGATATGTTATAGCAGCTTTGTGTGGATCGAAACCTTCTCTCGCCTTGACTACTGCAGCCTCCTTCTTACTGGCTTCCCCCACTCTCACTTTGCCCCTCTTACTTCTGCTCAGCACTGAGCTGCTAAAGTCATCCACCTTGTGATGCTCATCCATCCCCGGCGGTGGGGACGTGTGCGGCAGGGGACCAGGCAGCTGGCCAAATCTAGCAGGGAGGGACCTCAAGCGGGGGGTTCTACCAGCATGTCTGAACAGACCCCGACCCCACCAGAGGCCCCCACGAGCAGCCAGGATGTAGAAATCCCTGATTGGGGAGAGAAGTGGCCGGGGCAGGCTCCAGACCCAGCGTCGCCGCCGGATGGATCAGGAGCTGTGGCTCTGCCCCGCTGTAGCGCAAGGTTGGTGGGGTGTCAGGGGATGCAGGGGGGTGGAGCCTCGGGTCTGGGTGGGGCAGTTTCACCTCCCTTTCTATAAAAAGACCGGCGGGGCACCAGATCCCCACTGGTAATCATATGAGAGGCTGACCCCTTGGTGCATTGCTCTTTCTTGCCTTGAACTTACCATTGTGTTGTGCTTCCTTGTCTTGTGTTCCTCCATTGTTGTGTGATGTGGTCTCCCCTTTTCCCACTCCTTTGTTTGTCCTTGTGAGTCTTGAGTGATTGGTTTAAGAGCACCTGTATCTTGCCTGCACACCCCCGCTCCTTGCCTCCTGTCCTCTTCCCTCCCCATACCTGAGTGTCTGCCCCGTCATATACCCCCTTTTCCCAGTTCTACCCTCCCCCCTCCCTTGCACCCCTTGACAACCTGGGACCCTTCCTCCCACACGCACCACCTCACCATACCTGGGACCCATATGACACTGTGAGTATTGCGGCTTCGGTTTGTTCATGGACTCCCCTCCTCCATGAGCATAGCACTCCTCTCATTCCCTATGATGAGCCAGGTTGCCTTCATTCTTTGAGGGAAAGACCAACTAAGACCCTGAGGGAATTGCCTACCCTGTGGCATCACATACAAGGAGCCCCGGTCAAGCACCAGGCTCACACCCCTTTCTTCTTATTGTTCCCACCTGTTCCATGATCCCGTAGGACCAGACCCAGATCCCGCCTCTTCACCCTAACTCCCCTACCCGTCCTAACACCTTGCCCATTGCTTTGATCATGTTTGGCTCCTCCTCACCATTCTCCATTGGTTTCCTCTACCCAAACACATTCAGTACAAGTGCCTTGTCTTTACTTTGAAGGCTCTTCATGGCCTTGCTCCCTCCTGTCTTTCTACATTTGCTTCTCACTATATTTCCACCCAGGAGCTTCACTCCTCCTCCACTCCCACACATGCTCCTCACCGACTCACAGAAATATATTCACCCCATCTCCCATGTTGCACCCTATGTCTTAAACTCCCTTCCTGAACACATTCAATCTGCTCCCTCCCTTCAAGCCTTCAAACCTACCTCGTCCACCAGCTCTCCCTAGCTACTTACGCCCCTAGCCTGCTCACTGAGGCTGTCCTTTCACTCAGCATCCTTCTCCTCTATAGCTAGCACTTGCAACTTCTCAGGTTCATGAATGTATTCATGCATGAAAGCGGCGGCTGCATGTCCATCAGTGGGATGGTCACCCCCACCACCCCTGGCCAGCTCAAGTTGGGGGACAGAACCAAACGTTCCCCTGGCCAGGGAGGGGAGCAATTCATGCTGGTTGGCTCCACCCCTGAAATGCAGCCGACGCCCTGCCCTCTGCCACAGTGACCCTCCCCCAAAAAACAAATGTGCCCACCCAGTTCCCCCCACTCTGGCCCACCTGAACGGCTCACCGTGCCGGACTGTGAGTCTGTTTTTTTCTGGGCCCACGTTTCCAGCCTGGCTGCCAAACCTGCTGGGGTTTGAGCCAGGCCCACATCTACCAGGCCTGGAACAGATACGTGGGGTTCAGACGAACTGGACCAGCGCCCCTTGTCTGTCTCTATGTTCCCCTCCTCCTTGTTTCCCCTCCCTTTTCTTTCCTAGATTGTAAGCCCCTCAGGATAGCGACCTGTCTCTGATTATGATTATACAGGGCCAAGTACATTGCTGATGCTATATAAATAATTATTAATAATGCAATGTATGGAACCATCCTAAGTTCTGTAGCACTTATTATAAGATTTACTGTATTACTGATTTCTCCAGTTCCCTGGCAGAAATCTTGAACATTTGTTTTTTGGGCTTGAGGTTTGTTTTTTTAAAACTAATCCTCATTGAGGACTCTTGAATAAACAGAACTGAGCTGTGCTGGGTAGATGACACTAAAAGAATAGCAATAAAAATATTTCCAACTCTGTTTTTCAAATGGCTCAGCTGACAACCATCGAACTCAAAGGCTCCTTTCCTGCAAACATATACATATGCGACTAATATTTTGTTCATGTCTGAGATGCTAAGGACCTGCATCTTTGCAGAATTATTACAAAGTCCTTTCTTAAAAATATCCTTTGACAGATGATCATACAAAAAACATTTCAAAAGCAAGGCTTAAGAACATAAGAAATGCCATACTGAGTCAGGCCAATGGTCCATCAAGCCTGATTTCCTGTCTCTGACAGTGACCATTCTCGATCGCTTTAGAAAAGTACCCAACATGTCACAACAGGGTGATCTATTCCCTGCTGTTCATTCCCAGGTCATGACAGTAAGAGGTCTCCCAGTCTACTTGGCTAATAGCTATTAATGACGCTATGCTCCAAGAACTTATCCAATCCTTTTTAAAACCCAGATATGCTGGGGGGGAAATCCACAAGTTAATTGTGTTGAGTAAAAAAAATAATACTTTCTTTTGTTTTAAATCTCCTGCTAGTTAATTTCTTGGTGTGTCCCCTTGTTCTAGTACTATCTGAGAAGGTAAATAACAACTCTCTCATGTTTAACAGGAATAAGGAGTTATTTTAACAAATCCCTATTTTGTTTAGGCTTAGGCAGTCAAAGAAGGACATATTGGGGACAGCTAGCTTTTGCCTTAGCTATCAGGTCACTCCTATGGTCTCACAATAAAAAACTGGAAAGTACCAATTTAATGTTATTATATCGTTCTATGAAAAGATATCATTTAAGGCTGTAAGAGTTGGGTATGTAGAGGCAAATCTGCTTCTGAACTGTCCATGAACACACCATTTCCCCAAACTTATTTAGTGTTTAAGACCATTAGCTGAATAATTTCTGCAAGAAAATCTTGGGTTGAGGCTCATTTGTGAGCAGTTTGGGGAAAGCTTTCAGTATTCAAATTTGACCTGTGTTTAAGTAGAAATATCGATCACAATGTATGTTCTGACCATCATTTTTCCAACAGTTGAATATTAGTTTTGAAGAGTCAAAATGATGAATCTGAATTTCCTTACATTCACTATTTCAGAGACCATGGAGTACAGCCAGACAAGCCCAGCTGGGACTGATGCCTGCATGCCCCAGGGTGGGCAATTGCAGTCACCACACTTTGAGACCAGGGTGAGGAGCAAGCAGACAGTCCACCTCCTATTTAATTTAATTTGAATTTAATAAAAAGGCTGTGGTAAGGGCCAGTACTATAGCTGAGTTTAAAAGAGGTTTGGACAAGTTTCTGGTCCATTAACAGCTATTAGCCAGACAGGATCAGGGAAAATGATAGGAGCTGGGGGAAAACAACAGGGAATGGATCCCATTGTGACCTGTTGGGTGTTTCTCCCAAGCTACTGTGATTGGCCACTGTTGGAGACAGGATGCTGGGCTAGATGGACCATTGGTCTGACCCAGTATGGCACTGCTTATGTTCTTATGTTCCATTCGGAAATCGGGTAGGCACATCGTTGTTGGCTATTCTGCCACGCCCCATGGTGGGCTGAGATTCTGGCCACACACACGGGCACTCAGCCTAGCCCCACCCCACCCACCTTCCCTAACCTGCTCTCACTATCCTGCTCCCAGGTATGAAGTTTCCACACAGGAATGAGAACAACGCCCGCTGCTCAAAGACCTGCGGCAGACCTCGCCATGGGACAGGGCAGATGGGGACCGGGCTCACAAGCAGCAGCACACTACTGTGATTTGGACAGCCTTACACCACTTTGGATAAGACTGCTACACTCTGCGTCCTCGGACTTTTTCAGAGGATGAAGGCTGTAGCAGCCAGCTGCCTGTCCCGTAACAGGGTCAACATCTAGGTGAGCCTATGAGCCATTGTACCTTGTGAAAACAGTGCCCAAACTGGGGTAAGCCTGCTGAAATCATGGTAATGACTTGTGTGTCTGTACCCTATATCTCTCAATAAATGTGTTTTACTACATTATTTCCAGTAGTTAACACAAGAGGACAAAGGCAGTAGAAGTGAATTAATTTTTGCAGTAATTGTCCATCTCTAATAATATTAAGATTATTCATTAACAACCATATACCTCCTTGTCGGCAGACACCCAAGTTGCTGTACAACCATCTAGTAATAAGTTATGTTCAATTTAGGCATTAGGTGTCTATCACCTTGATGTCTAAGCACATAACTGAATATTACATTCATAATATTGAGGAAACAGGAAAGTTGCAGCATAATGTGCCTGTATTTACTGTATGGCAGCTTAATCACTGATTAATGTTAGAAACAATATGAAGATTGACATATAAACCTCAGGAGAAAGAAACGTTGACTGCACAAAGGTGAAATTGTTATAAAATTGGGATTTTTTTCTCTCCAAGGTACTGGCATGATAATATTAGAGAGGCCATACTGGGTTGAACCATTGGTCTGTCTAGCTCAGTATCCTGAAAGTGTTGCCACTTCACTATTCACTCTCTTTTCCAGAATGTTGGCACATGTGTAAAAGAGTATAAGTCCCCATACAGATCTCTGGTGTGCCATAGGATCAAAAATAGCGGTGGTCCAATCTTGTAACCCAAGCCTTCTTTTTAATTTTATATTTTATTAGAAAAATTAAATCATAATTGCACACTAAAGGTGCCACTGAGGGTGAGGGAGGAGCAGGGTCTAAGGGTCATCTGTAAAGGGCTGCTGCTGCTAAATGCGAGGTCCGTAATAAATAAGGCTCTGGCCCCTTGGTTTACTGAGGGGCTGTGGTGTATGAAACAGGCAGACAGGCGACTAGAGTGATGCTGGCATCGGACTCACTCTGAATCCGATCAACTTCTCCATAGGACCCATTTGCAGTCCTAGGTTGAGGCTGTGAGGACAGCAAAGAAAGAGTTCTTTGCTGCCCTCAGAGCGTCTGCAAAGTCGCGTCCAGCGGAACTGTTCCGGGTGGTGCGGGGGCTGGTCAGTCTGGCCTCCCTCCGCTTGGATGGGGACTTGTCCCAGGCCCGCTGTGAGGAATTTGACACCTACTTTGCAGACAAGATCGCTTGGATCCAGAGTGACTTTGACACCAGATTAGGAACAGTGGGAGAAGAGCACAAGGCTATGGAGGCCCTGTCTGGTCCATCTTCTTGGGATGAGTTTCAGGAAGGGATGCCAGCCGACGCAGTGGATGTCCTGGGGTTGGTCAGAGCCACCAGTTGCGAATTAGATCCATGCCCATCCTGGTTGGTGAAAGCCTCCAGGGACAGTGCTGGCGAGGGTAGTCAACGTGTCCCTTCAGCAGGGGAGATTGTCACCCAGTCTCAAGGAGGCTGCTGACCTGGTCGATGGGAGCACATTATGCCCATGCTCCATACTCTGCACTGGCTGCCTATAGCGTACCGAGCCAGATTCAAGGTGTTGGTGTTGGCCTATAAAGCCCTACACAGTCTGGGCCCCTCATATCTTAGGGACCGCCTCACCCTCCGCACCTCAGGACAACTCCTTCGGTCTGCTGGGGGCACCTTCCTGGAGGTCCCCTGTGTAAAACAGGGGGCCACAATGGAGAGGGCGTTCTCAGTGGACGTGTCACGACTCTGGAACTCCCTTCCGGAGGAAGCCTGCTTGGCCCCAGGTCTGCTGGCTTTTTGCCGAGCCTGTAAGACCTGGCTGTTAGCCCAGGCCTTTGGAGGGGATGATGGGAGGATGGGATAGTGGGGGTGGGGGGGATGTGTTTTATAGAAATTTAAAATGATATTGTTGTTTTTATTTTAAATTTTTTATTGTTGAGACCACCCCTATGTAAAAGCTTTTTCAACTTTTCTAATCCTCATGAATGTCGCATCCCTTGCCTCTCCCTCTGTTCCCCCTTCCCTGTCTCCCCTCCCCCTGTCTTTAGATTATAAGCTCTCGGGCAGGGACCGTGTCTATCTTGTTTTTTGTAAAGCACCAGGTACATCGCTGGCGCTATATAAATGCTTATAAAAATAATCATTAATACTCTGCTTTGTAAGTCGCCCCGAGATGCCATGGCATGAGGGAGCGACTAAAAAAATGTAAATAAATAAATAAATAAAATAAATGTATCAAAGGAGGAACTGTTTTAGGTTGAGTCCCTTCCCTTGTGGGAAAAGGAAGGTAGGTGTATAGTGCTCTGAGGGCAAGCAGTTGGGATACAGAGAGAATTAGGATAGGGTACATCATTAGAGGTAATAGGTATATCTATATTCACCAAGAGTGGCAATGTTTGGAGAAGCTCTAAAACTAGATAACATTGTAATAATGATTATATAATCTTTTAGAGGATGGGGAAGAGAAGAAAAGGGGTGAGAGACATAACAATAAGGGAAGAAGCATAGGGAGAGGGGAATGAGAGATGTAAATGGAAGAGTGCGTCTTACTAAAGAATCAGAACTAATGGGAGAGAGATCATAACAGAAACTGGGACAGAAGTTAAGAAGAGGGGACTGAAGGGTGGGGGAAAGGACAGGGCCATCGCGAACAAGTTAGTCTGCTATTTAGGAAACCAGCCCATATTTTCTCAGTGATGCCTGGGGCATATCTGAATGTCAGACTGTCCACGGCAGCAAGACTGGGCATTTCACTGAGCCAACTGAACAGGATTAGTTAGTTAGGTAAGTAAAGTAAAAGATTGGACCTGTGACATGGAGTTGCTTTTTAATGATGTGAGTTGAAACGGAAAAAATGTATTTGCCTCCAGTTGAGACATTTACTTGTGATTGTCTCCTGAGCCCACTCGTGCATGATTTTAAAGATCCATGTTTTGCACAAACACCTTTAAGTCCTATCCATTTAACACATATGTAGGCATTTGATTTGTACTCAAAACAATGTCGTCATAAACAAAACTAAACAAAAATGGTTTTCTCCAGACTATCTGATAATTAAACCTGATGAATGGAGATCTAAAAGATTAAAACATGTAGTTGTGATTCAATACAGAAAGGAAAGGACTATTACTAGTAATGTTGGACCTTCACTCTTTTGCTATGGATAGATAACAGGAATTGTACTTTGGTCTCTCAGTCCCAGAACATCTATATGGTACTTGCTGTCACTGCTGTAACAAGGAGCTTTCTGTGGGGAGAAAAGGGAGTAAGAAAAGTCCTGTAGATATCAGGAAAAAATAATGTGATGGGATGGAATTTATTAGTTCAAAAAAATTTCCAACTATTTTTTAAACAAATCACCTTCTTCTGTGATATACATTTAAAAATTAAACTTAAATTAGTTCTTTAAAGTGGTCCTGTGACTTTAATTATTCAAAATATACACAAATTTAATGAGTTTTTAAATATTAAAACTATTCTCTGTTGTCACTACTGTGAGCTCTTAATTTACAGAGCAATTAAGTCAGGACCCTCATTTATCAGTACATGTGCGTTTGTTGAAAACATAGTCAGTTTTTATTAATTGATGCTATAGAAATACTGAGGTAAAATGAATGTGCGTGCTTCAGAGGTCATGCTGGCGGTAGTGTGTAGCTATCAAGGAGCAAGACGTGAGATAAATAAGTAACTGCTGTTCTCTGATTACACTAGAGATATCTCAAATATTTAAGTGGCACAATGGGCACTATTCTTAGCCAAAATGCTTACAAGCATTGAGCAAATGCCCCCTGAGTTTTTCTCTGGCAAGCATCTGTCATAGTGGTTGCTGAGAAATAGAGAAACTTCAAAGGTTATTTTCTCATTATTATTAGCTTTTACATTTTACTGTAGACTGAGTGTTGATGACCTGGGAAGATAGAATTAAAAAAATAATAATCCAACTTTCCTTTCCTGCATTGTTGACAAGAATGTTAGCACATCTAAGTATCTTAGATACTTACCTACTTATGAGCCATAGGAGGTGGGGTGGGGAGGCGAAGTGCAAATGTGCAAATAATTAGTTGTGCATTCATAAAAGAGCTTTCAAGCATACATTTTCTGTTTCAACCCGTTTCTGTGACTGTAAAGTGCTGCATATGTCTAGTAACACTATAGAAATTATTAGTAGTAGCAGCAGTAGTAGTTGTTCTTGTTTACCTGTTAACATTGAAGGATAGCTCACTGGCCTGCAATTTCCAGGATTACCTCCGAGACATTTATAAAGTTAGATACCCCGTCCACCCTGACTTCTAGTGTTATAGCTGATTTTAATGACAAATTATTTATTACCACAAACCTGTCAGCTGTGGAGAAGTTAGTTAAAAGAAGGTGGAGGGTTTCTCAGATTAGTGGAAGATTAGGGTGAAAACAGACGTAACGGTGGTCCACTATCTGCACATCTGTTTCCCTGATGCCCGCTACTGCCCCTGGGTTGGTAGACAGCTGGCCTGGAATGTATCCCTCGGAAAATTCCGAGTGATCATTCCAGGCCAAGGGCTGCCCATATGGGCCACAAGAGGTCAACCCATCTCTTTGGCCCACCATCCCTGCCACAGGGCAGGGCACCATTACTGGGAACCATGCTGGTCGTGGGCGGGCAGAGAGTGGTATGGTTCTCTGGCCATGGGCACATTTGGTTGGTGCCCCTTCCTGACGCAGAGAGTGGTGGACACTGTCTCCCACACCAGGCTGGGAAACTGCTGCACTGCCCACTGCCCACACATCTGTTTTCACTCAAAGAGATTGTGTGTATGGAATTCAGGTAGGGAAGATTTTGTCCAAGCACTAGGAGTTTGGGCTTGAGGAAGTTGGCGTGGGGGGTTCTGAGCTGGAGTAACTGCATTGGCAGGGCTGAGATCAAATGGAATGGGGCCAAATGGTTAACCAATGGCAGATCTGTGTAGTGGACATCAGTGTCATAGTACAATGGTAGGATAAGAGCTAGGTTGAAAAGGGGAGAAGTTGTGAGTGAGAGAAAACTGTAAAAGCAATTAAAAAGGGATAAATATTTTCTACTTCCTGGCTTCCAATGATGCGTCCTAGATTTTTAAAATCTGAATGGATGTAGCAGAGAGATGAAGTGGCACCCCTTGTTTTTCCTAATGCTCACTGAAATGCTTCCTTCCAGACCAGTTTACTTTTGGCTTGGAAATATGGTTATCTTTACCAAGGCAATCTCCCATTTTATTTTGAGAAAACAGCCACCACCACATTACTGATTAGGGATACTAAGTTGCATCCCTAATCTTCCTCAGCACTGATTGGGTGTTAACATACGTGATGGTGGCCCACTGAGGCTTGCTTTGGCCCACAAGCTATCAGCACGGTTGTTGGTGCGCCGCCAGATGTCACCCAGGATTGCTCCCGGGAGTGTCAGCAGCAATCCCAGGTTGTGATCCTGAAGACCCCCGGGGTCACAGTCCAGGCTACCATCCACCCAATCAGGCCAAAGTGGGTCACAGTGTGCTATCATGTGTGTTTTAGCCTGCCGTGACCTGGCCCAAATCAGGTTTGTCATGGCAGCTGTGATTGACTGCCATGACTGCCTGTCATGGAGGGGGTGGGGCCATCCAGCTGCATGTTCATGTGGCTCCCTACCCTCTCTGCTGGCCTAGTCACCAGCACATTTGTTGACTGGCCAAACCTGGTCAGATCGTGTTGGCAGCAATTTCCCGAACCAGGTCCTATCATGACGGCAGCACTCCGCCATTGCTTCTATTAAACACCCAATGTGTTCTGACCTTTTCTGGATCAGGTGCCTAGTAGCATAACTCTAAAAATACATTTGTATAATTTAGTATTGTATCTAAGGAACTGATGTTCCTGTAGCCTCTTCTCCATTCACAAATATTTTTGCTAGAATGTACATATACTGTGACTTCTCCATGTGTATATCTCAATGTGTCCTTCCTGCATAATTTGTAAACAGGTACTATGGTATCTCGTTGGTTCTTGTCATTTCATTGTTTTAAAAATACTCTCTGTGTTGTGATCCTCTTCCATTGCCAGGCACTCTTGTTAACCTGTGCTTCTTTTTAAACTTCCCATTTTGAGCCTGAACGGAGCTATAATAGCTAATAGAAGCCACCCTAAGGGCAACCTTCACTCTCATCTCCTGCCAAAACATGCACCAAGTTCATTCTAAACTCTCCACATGTACTTATGAAAATCAGCATTGCAAGCTGCTGTGTCTACTAGTACTCTCTGGCCTCTGCCCATTTTGAATAACACATAATCACAGTGTACTCAGGCATCCCCTTCAGTCCAAGTGGTACTGGCCACCTGTAGACTGGCTGTCCAGTAGTTTAACATCTGGCATTCAGCTTGGCTTTCTCCATGGATAAATATATTGTACAGAGAAGGGGCAGTACGTCTCTCATCCATAATGAATATCATCATTAAACACAGTGTCAAATCATTCTCTTTTTCTTGCCTATTGAGGCCACAACTGGGATCAGGTCCCTGTTGTGCAAGGCATCGTACAAAAATATATGTCCCTAATTGCTAGATGTCAATGTATCTGCAGTACAGATATCTCTTACTTATTTTGTTCTCTTTTGGGGACTACTCACAAGTATGTGATTTCCCGGCAGCTGACTAAATAGACAAGGGGTGTTTTCAGACAAGATATTTCCCCACGTGGCCACCCAGGAGCCACAGAGCTGACTGACTGACTTCCACTCACGGAGCACTTCCAGGAAATCTGGCAAGTCAAAGAGATCCATGGCAATGGGCATCCCTGGAGTCCCTGCCCATATGAATGGCATCAGTCAGACACACCAGCAGACAGGTCTGCTGCTCAGAGGCATTATGGGTGGGGGGGAGTGGCCTTTGCAGGAGTGCTGGGGAGTCTGGGTTCCCCAGTGCTCACTTGCAAAGGCCAGCCCAGCACACTTTGTCCTCCCCCATGGTCCGTGGCAGGGGGAGTGCATGGCGGCTCCCTCTCTGGCCACGGTAGCCATGCTCGTTTGAATCGCTTTCCACGCACTCCACCTGTGTGGGTGGTCCAAGGCAGTGCCACCCAGCAACCATGGACCCCTGCCCCCCATCGGCTTGCTCATTTGAAAACACCCAAGGTTAGCAAAAGGTGGAAGAGGAAGGCCCTTTTTACACGGATGCCCCCCCATGTGCAACAGGGGGGGGCATCCATCTGACCACCAGTGGGTGGGGTGGGTGATCTCACCACTCCACCCATCGCTTCCGTGTGGCGGCCTGCCCATGTGCTGCACACCCGCTGAAGTCTCCACCCATCCCCCTGCACTGCGCGGCACTTCTGGCACCCCGATTAAAAAGGACCTAAGAGAGATTTGCCCGAGATATCATAGCAAATCAGTGGCAGAGCTGAGAATGGAACTCACAACTCCTGATTTCCAGTGTTTTCTCTGCTGTACCATTCAGCCTCTTCACCATCCTTGCATCTTTTGTGTGCCATTAGAAAATTCCACTTAATACATAGGCAGTTTGTATTTTATAGTTACCCTCAGCTTCTTATGGGTAAATTGGTGAAAGCAGCTGAGAATAAGATTAGCCTGGTTTTAGCACTTTTTTATTGTTAAATTCTTTATCAGTTTTAATATATAACCAAAGATGCTCACGTAGCCCATATTGATGATGTGCTGATAACAGATGTAGAGATGCAGCACAGGAAAGACATTTCTTAAGTCTGCGTGGGTGACCCCTGAAGTCTGCGTGGGTGATATTACATCTCATTACACTCTAAACTTTCCCATCTGCTCCAGGCTGGATGCTACCCTCCTCCTTGTGACATCTTTCAGTGCAACTAAGTACCTGACGAAAGAAATAAAGTGATTCTATCCATTCCCAGCAGTTAAGGTTAAAGAGATGCACTAGGTTCTAAATCTCAGCTGCTGATGCTCTCTTGACCTTTGGCCTGCCTTAGCACTGCTAAGTTTGATGGGACCATGCCAAGCCATCTTCTGTAACCCATGAGTTGGTTAATATACTCCTATTTCTCATTCAGACAGCCAACAGAGGCAAAAAAAAAAAAGGCAGCAGGGCAACAAATGCTGTCTCCAGCAAATGCTCAGTAATAAATTGCTCTTTCAGTAGGTGCAGAAGACAGATTTTTCTTTCTTTTGCTTCTTTCCTCCTTTGCTGAGAAGTCACCAATGGGAAGCTGGCTTTCCCACCTGGCTTCAGCTGACTGTGCCCATAAATTTGCCTATGCAACGCCTGCCTGTTTACGGTTTGCTGACGGAACACAGAGTCGGGTGCATTTTGTAAGCACCGGGTAGATAATCATTGTAATTGATGTTTGTAGCTGCTAGCTCCTAGGAGCATAGGGTCTCTTTCTCCCAGTGAGGCCCTGCTCCATGTTATCAGTCCAGCCAATAATTAAATATCACTCTTTTACAATATGTTTCAGGCTCCTTAATGAGTCTAAAGCAGAAATAGTCACCTCTTTCCCCTCTGAGCTTTATTTGCTTGTTATTAAACAATGTTATTGAGCTGCCTCCTTTCTCTATGTTGCCAAATCTGCATCATTTCCGTTTTATAATTGCACAATTAGAGTCAGTACTTTGCTTTCATACATCAGCAAGACCTGCTAGAGAGAGAGAGAGAGAGAAAGGGGGGAAAATCAGGTGTTCACAGATGACTTGAATGCATCTTATTTTCATTAACTAACAGATTTTGCAAAATGGGAAGCTATTTATCATGATCTGTTTTCTACCACCAGTCACCCCCACCACCCTACTCTTGTGACTTTTGCTATGACCTTGTGCTGTGTTGTTGAGGGTCCAATTTTCTCATTGTTACTTGCTTGCATAATTCTTTGCACCTCCCCCACAATCTTTTTTTTTTCCCAAGCAAAATCCAGTCATTTATATTCTGAGACTAAATGGTATTCTTTCCCTGCCCCTCCCCCCACAAAGCTGGCAAGCTGTATAACACTAGTAATTCCTTCTAACAAATTTCCACAGATACCCCCCTCCCAGACACACACACACGTTCTCTCGCACACACACACGCACACACATACACACACACACATACACTCTCTCGCACGCACACCCTTAAGCTGCTCTAAGCAGTGTATTAAGTAGCTGAAGAAAATCCATTCACATTCTGCTGTGTCGCTTTCTTCTCAAGTCATGAACCCATCACAGACTTTTTCTAGCTGTAGGTTGCCACGGTGAAGATTTACAATGCCAGTTATTCATACATCTGCCTTCTCTTTTTTCCCCCCTTATTCTTAAATCCCTTGGGCGAGGGCAACCTTGATACTGAGACTCGTAAAATTCATGCAGGCTTATCATCCTTGGTGAAGGCTTCAGGCATGCATTACCGTATCCAACTGCCTGCTCACCGCCATGACAGAACTAGGCCTATAGCTTTTATTTTTAACAGGGGGGGAAATGTATCTTTGTGCTAAATAGGACAGAAAGCTTAAATGTTTTGAAGAAGCATTGTCTGTTGTCCTTAATGATTTTTAAATTTGTTTTAATTACTTTGTTCTCTATGGAATAACATAATTTTGAGAACAAACTGTGCTATATATATTTTTTTAAGTACCCTTTAATTTGTGTGGAATAGTATTCTGAAAGTCCAATCTCTGTGCAGAGTGCAAGTACAGTGTTAGTGCAGTCTCTGAACTCCACATCAAAGTCATGAATACAACAAACCTGGAATAAATTTTCACATGAAAATATTAAAGTCTTCTCCTCCCCCCACCCCCCAACTTCAATTTATTTTTTATTTTAATAATGGTGGTTCTATTGTTACGAAGTACACAAATCTATTTTGGAGTGCAGCAAAATATATTTTGTAAATCAAACCAAAGTAAATATAAATAAATTGCAAATCTTCAGTTACTAACCACAGGCAAAATAATAAATTATAATCTTATAAAAAGGCAAATCCATATCATTGTAAACATCTATTTACAACATTATTTTATTTTTAGTTTTTGTATGGGTCAATTCTTGTGTATGGGCTTCCTCTAAGATGCTGTGGTATAATGAAATTTCGTGAAGCACATGGTTTGGGGAGCTGGAGATTGGTTTATGTTTGCTTTGCCTTGGTTACTTATATATTTATGTTTGAAAAGTATAAAACATAGGGCCTGGCTCCTGCAATAATGTACGCACACCTAATTTTACCCACCACAAGTTATAAATCCTTGCAGGGTCAAGGTGAGGAGTTCTAATAACATTTCCACAGTGGAAACTGTGGGGCATAGTATGTACTATACTCACTGTATGTACATATTTACTTTAACCTAGCCAAGAACGTGTACCTGAGTTTTCGCATCCTCATGAATGTCGCATCCCTTGTCTCTCCCTCTGTTCCCCCTTCCCTGTCTCCCCTCCCCCTGTCTTTAGATTGTACACTCTCAGGTAGGGACCGTGTCTATCTTGTTTTTTATAAAGCACCAGGTACATCACTGGCGCTATATAAATGCTTATAATAATAATAATAATAATAATAATTAATAATAATAAAGTGACACAGGCGGTTATCACCATGTTGTTTCCTATAATAGTTTCTATTGTCATCCAGAGAATATAGTTTTTAAAAATTGAAATTTACTTCCTGTTTAAATATCTCTCAGTTCTGCGAAGCTGAGCACTGCAGTACAACTTTGCTTTGATAAAGCTGATAAATAATCTTTCCAATGAGTTATGAGTTTACAAGTGGGGAAGGAGAGAACACATTTTAAAAGCTAAGTGTGTAAGTCAAAGAAATATGAAACTACATACTATATTTTAACACTTTTTGTACACATGTAATTTTTTCTTCATACAAATTTCAACTTGCGATTTGAGGAAGAAGTAGCCTCAGAGCCAGAAAGGCATATAAAGGGATATGAAAGGATGTGTCCTTTGAGGAATTGCACCCCATTATCTTGATCCTTTTTTTCCCTTTTGCGTTCTATTGTTGCTTTAAATGTTTCAAAACTGTTTAAGCCATTATGCTGTCAAAAATGTCTTTTCAGTCTCAGATCCATATCCTCTGACACTCTAAGACAGTTACAACAGAAAAGAAGACTTGTGTTGATGTTACTCAGTCAGCACTAACTTGTCACCTGTGCTGTCTCACTTTGGTATGATGGTGATGGTTAGCCACTAGTACCACCACTACCACCACCAGAGCTCAGGTTACATCCCCAGTTCCATTAGGGACTAATGTTTACATGGCAAATGACTTGGCTAGAAAGGGACACTTTTTAAAGGGCTTCAGCCAAATCTGCAATTTTTCACTTGCAATTTTTTCCAAATCCTAAGCAATTTTCAGTACTTTTAGCTGTCTAATTTGGATGAATTAAGAATACATTCAGTTACTGTAATCCGATTTCTGATGCCATCAGTGCTCACACCAATACAAGCTTATAGTCTCCTTTTAAACATTTTGTCCAGAATTTTCATTGAGATGAAGAACACAATCCTAAACCTCACCAGACAGTTTTTTTTATGCCTTTGCACATTATTTTGGGCTGATTTATTCATCCCTTCTGGCAAATGTAGGTGAAAATTGTGCTTCTTTGTTCTAGGCTTGTCCTAGGAACCTTGAAAGGGATACTGTCCTCCCGTCTGTTACCACTAGTCAGAAGTAGCTTCGCAATTCTCCATTAGGAATTATGTAGGTGGGGGCTGCTGGGACTCAGGGGATGTGTTGATTCACAGCATCTGCTAGTCTCCATGTCCATATCCTGTCCCAAGTTAATTCTATCATCTATCAAGATTTCTGACCTGTGTGGATACCTCTGGCCATCCACCCCTCAGCACCATAAAGGTTGCAAAAATTACACTACCATAGCCTCCTTTTAGAAGACTTTTTCCACTGTCACCCTTCACCAGAGTAAATGGAGGCACTCATAGATGTCAAGTTACTTTGGCCCCTTTTAAATTACAGCCTATTTTGAAGAGGTTGTTGATAGGTACTTGCATTAAAGGTGTGGAATTGTTTATAGCAGCACACAGAGTGAGAAACATGTGAGGGGGCACCCTGGGTTCTCTTTTCAATTTCTCTTGTTACTACCCATTAGGGATGGGCGAACAGATCGCGGGTCGGGTTCGGCCATTCGGTTCGGGTTCGGCTGTTCGGGAAATGTTTTGTTATATGGGTGTTTTTGTTGTTTTTTATATGGTTTTTTGGTTTTTTTATTTGGTTTTATATGGGGTTTTTTATTATTATTATTTGTTTTGTTTTTATATGGGTTTTTTTATTTAATTTTTTTATCTAATATTATATCTATCTATCTACACTAAATTTAACTGCTATTAACGATTCTAAATGCTATGAACTACATGGATTATCTAATAAGTATACAGGCCTACTCCTACAAACACTAAAACTAAATCACTAACACTATCACTATCACTAAACTAACTCCTACAACTGTCTACTGTCCCCTACTGTCTATTGTCCTCTCTCTCTCTCTCTCTCTCTCTCTCTCTCC
>QEPC01002769.1:2773006-2817104 GCA_003113815.1 Sphenodon punctatus
GGGGGATGTGGGGCCCCCATGTCCCCCCACTCTGCCCCCCGACCCCACTCCCCCATCCCCCCCAGACCAAATCCCCCCAGCCCAGACCACCCTACCCACCTGCTTGCGCTGGCTCAGACTGCAGCAGGATCAGGAATGCATGTGGTTGGCAACGCTGGGAGTGAGTGAGTGAGGTCTGAGAGACCCTGCCCACCCGCACATTTTGTGCCTGGCCTGGTGCAGCCACAGTGGAGCCTAGAGGAGTGGCTTTGAGCTGCCCCTCTAGGCAATTGAAATAGCTTGGGCTATCAGTTCCATTAGAACCCATTGCCCAAGCTGGCCACGCCAGCCCCCCAAAGCTGCACACACAGCTTTGTAGGTCAGCGGCAGTGCTGACCTACAGAAAAGCCTCCCACCACCACCCCTGCATCTCTTCAGCGCATTCACGCCAGCCCGGGGAGGAAAGTCTTTCTCACCTGCTGGGGCACATGCGCTAAAGAGACGCCGAGACTCGAAAGTCCCCAGCGCCGGCCCAGAACCATTCCGGATGTGCTTGGGCCACCAACGCCGGCCCCCATGCCTCCAGAATAGTGCTGGGCCGGCACTGGGGGCCCATGTGCATCCAGAATGGTGCTGAGCACTGGTGCTTTGGCGCTGGAGGATGCTGTAGGACAATGCCCCCAGCACCAAAGCAAGGGGCCACCACTGGGTGAAGGAGATGGGGTTTAAGGTGGGATGGGGGAGAGGGTGGTTTGGTTTTGTGCCTTCCCTTTTAATTGTATTTTATGGTTTTATTGATCTTATATGTTTTAATATTGTAAGCTGCCCTGAGCTGCTTGGAGCAGGAGAAATGGGGTATTAAATAAATAAATAAATAAATAAATATAAATATTGTTACTTTGAATTTATTTATTTGTTTGTTTATAGCATCTTAGGTCTTTTTTATACAGGTCGCGGTTCAGGGGGGACTGGTGTGTGCCACAACAGCATGGGCAGGGGGGGGGCAGTACATATGAGTGCACACCAATCCCCCACACATCCCCACTCATGAAGCAATCACCATTTTGGTGAATTGTTCTATGAGTGGGCAATGGGTGGAGGTGCGTGGGTCATGGAAGCGCACATGTACCCCCACTTGCCCACCATGGTATGCACATGGGGGGCATCCACTCATGCCCACACAGCAAATCTGTGTGGGCATGAGTGGGTGCATCTTGTGTAAAAAAGTCCTTAGATACTGACCATGAAGCTTAAAGTATCAGAATATTGAGACACAATGAGAGAAAAACCTTCATATATTTGGGTCCTAAATCTGCAAATAAGTTTTCAACTTCCCTTGCTTTCTACCATGTGTTGCTACTTAGTAATTACTGCTTGATAAAGTTGGTATAAAATGATGGCATTCTGATTTACATAGCTGTTTGAGGTGTGAGTCAGTTAAGTATCGGGCCTATAGTTGTTACTCAGACATGCAGACTTGATGTTGCTTTTCCATTGTTACCGCTCCCCATGTGCCACCAGAGGTGACTGCCAGATAATATGCAATGCCCAGTGGTAAATGACTAATGAAATTACCGTAAACTGTTGCCCCATGGTCCCCCACCCAGTGGAGGGAATAGTACAGGGAACAGACCAGAAGCAACCTAAAAGCAGGGATGAAAAGAAAAGTGGTGCTGCTCTGCTTTTTACTGCCCATAACGAGTCTGTAAATTAAGAGCAATTCCACGTATTCTCTAGTTTACACTAAGATTTAGGCTCAGAATATTGACAGCACAAGGCTGTCTTTGCCTGCACCCCTCCATTCCTGTTAATTTCAGTGGGCTTGCTCATATAAGTACTCTACTTGAATGACTTAGACTTCAAAAAACCAAGTTCTGAGACTGGAGGCTCTTTGGGGCCATGTATTTTATATCGATAGAACAACTGTAGAACTATTGTTGTTCACCATTTCCCCATGTTCCTGCAGCCAAACCGTCTACCTTTTGGAATGTAGATTTTGTGGTGGGTAATTCAAATTTTGATTAATCCGTAACAGCACAATATCCCATCTATTGGGTGTAGATGAACTCTTGCCCAAATTCCCCATGGGAGGGGGGGTCCTCATTTAGTCTGCCCTCCCCGCCAGCCCAAAGTGTGGAGGCTCCGGTGGCCCTCTGTGAGGCATGTTGGAGATCTGTCTCATTCCTGTCTTATTTGTTTTCACCCAATGAGTGACACTGCCCAAACAATGGGATATTGCGGACTACTGTCTCGTTTGTTTTCACCCATTGTCTAATAAATTGTCTAAAGTACCATACTGAACCAAAACATTGTGACAACAGGCCTGTTGCGGTTCAGTTCTAATCTACAGAAAAATAAAAATTAAAAAATTAGTACGCTTGTGCAAAATGGCTGCCAGACTGTTCTGCACATTCGCACACTTTTCCAAAATGGTGGCACCATTTTGGAAGGGCAGTCTGTCTGCACATACTCAGTGGCCATTTTGTGGATTTGCAGACTGGCTGCTCTTTTCCAAAATGGCAGTGACGCTGCTGCTGTCATTTTGGGAAAAGGTTTGCATGCGCAGAACAGTCCGGTGGCCATTTTTCACATGTGCAGTCATTTATTTATTTTTTTATTCTTTTAGATCTTTTAATTGATTTAAATATGGATCCATAATACTGATCCATAATTAAATATGTAAATTACAGATACGGATTCAATACAATCTGAATCAGCAATCTAAACTGAAAGACCATGTGTAGACTTTATTGTTGTCCTGAAATCCACTTAAGAATAATGAGCTGTATAAGTTCTGTCTTTTGATTGTCCATTTATTAGACAATGGGTGAAACCAAACGAGACCGTAGTCCACAACAGCCCACAGTAGGCTGCAAGGCACCTTCCTGTCAGTTCAGTGGCCGCCAGAGGTTTGCCTACTTCTGTCTTGTGGTGGACACCTAGCTGCTGTGAGCTGCATTGGCCAGAGAAAGCTGGTGATGCAATGCAGGCTTCTGTCCCCCCCACTCCTGCTAGCTAATGTGGAGCTTGGGGCCACCTCCCATCTGGTTCACTCACGCAGCCCTGCAGCAAGGTGAGGTCTGAGGATCAGGCCCAGAGGAGTGTGCTCACCGCAGCTGTGAAACAGCTGATGAGGGTGGAGGATTGCTCTCACCCCAGCCACCAAACAGCTGGTGGGGGAAGGAGACTTCTCTGCTCTTTTGGCTCCCCCAGTCAGCTGTTTGGTGGCCAGAATGAGTGTACTCCTCTGATCAGCTGTACGGCAGCCAGGGTGAGCATGCTCCTCTGGGCTCCCCATGCCATCTGTTTGGTGATCAAGGTGACTGTGTTCCTCTGGGTGCCCCCAATTAGGGGGTACCCAGGGATGCCATAAGGTTTGGATGCCGTAAGGTTTGTTCTTATAGGTTTGGACAAGTTTCTGGAAGATAGCTCCCTTAGCAGCTATAAGCCAGATAAGATTGGGGAACAAAACCCTTTACTGTCGGGAGCCTGGGGATGACCCACAGGGAATGGATAGCATGGCAACCTGTTGGGTGCTTCTCCCAGGCCCCCGTGACTGGCCACTGTTGGAGGCAGGATGCTGGGCTCGATGGACCTTTGGTCTGACCCAGTATGGCACTTCTTCTTATGTTCTTATGAAGGGATGATAAGGAAGGCATTTTCCCTGAATTTTCATTATTGGGGTTTCACACTACACCCAATAGATGGGTTATTGAGTGGTGAAGGACTTGAAGCATTAGCAATTAATGGGGTCCCATTATGCTAACTATCATGCAAGTTTAGGACATCTTAGATGCAAGATAAGAGATGAATAATTTGAAGTAATTTTCCTGTAATCATGCCAATCACTTCAGCAAAGTAGTTATTAAATGAAACAGTATTATGATGAATTATAGGACATCTATTGAATACCTTTTCTTATCATCTACTTATAGTGCCTGATACTGAAAAGAGGCAAACATGTGAAAGCTCTTTCCCAGTAAAATATGCACACTTCTTACTGTAAATAATAGTTTGTTTAGCAAACCTTGATTTTTAATGAGGCCTGGAGACAGACTTCTTCTACCTTCCTGCTCCTTTCTGCTCAAGAAGAGGAGGTTGTCTGGCTTTACCTTTTCTTTAAAGGTAGATATTAGCAAGTATGAGTCACCTTTGATGACAAGGAATTCTAATTCAAATTTGCTGAAGTGATTAAATATTATTTATCTAATTAAATGCTCAAAACACATCATTATTGAAAGGAATAAATTTAGTGCATTTGTTGAGCAGTGTTAACTGAAATGTAACTGCACATCATTTGACTTTTTAACATTTTATTATATCTAATAAGTCTTTCTGTACTTAATTAAATCAACTTATTTTTTACAGTTAATTTAACGTGATTTCCTTTTAGTTACAGAGTCTGCATGAGATATTATGTAGAAAGTCAACTCTATATCCAGTTTAAAGAGTGAAAACACACATGATGCTAACCACTTTAACACCGCTTTAACATTTACTATGCATATTGCAGGGCTACATAGGGCACCAATACAACCCTGAAACATGCATAAGAAATGTTTAAATGGTGTTAAAGTGGAGTTAGTGTCATGTCTGCAGTGTTTTCACCCTTAGGCTTATGCTACTCAGATGCTCTGTTGCATTTCTTAGTAACTTCTTTGTATTTCTTAGTAACTGTTGCATTTCTTAGTCCTTCATGAAAATTAACTTGGGTGGTGTGTTTTTTAAATATACAGCAAAAAAAAAGTTTCTCGTAGCCTTATTGCTATTGCCTCTTTTGAACATGATTAGAAATCTTTATTTACATTTACATTATAAATTGTTATATACATTGGGTAGATAATGTTATATTTACATCATAGCATAACCGGTACTTAAAATAACCTCCCTTCCTTGATTTTTGATCTTTTTAAAAATCTGCTCTTGCCCATTGGGCACAAATGGAAAGCAGTGATTTAAAACTTAATGCCCTTAGCAATGGTCACCCCAGCAGTTTATTATAAAAAGAATCTTTGTGAGAGAAAGTCAAATTCGGGAATATAATACTGCCATAATTCCTTGGAAAGTACTTTGTGCTTCTACAGTAGACTATTGCTTTAATTTTTTTCTTTTTACTAAAAATTATTCTAACTTCTGCGCATTAGCTTCCCTCTTTAAAACTTTGAAGGTCTTGGCCTTCTTTCTAAATAGACCCTAAATGTGTATATTTAGAAATATGATGCCCGGATTTAGTATAATACTTCTCTTACCCCAGTATAATCTCAAAGAATTACTCCACAACTACACCAGTGTGTTTGAAATCAAGGTCAGGCCCCAGTATGTTTCTATATCAATCAAAGAGAATGGATTTTGAAAGAGGGTTTTATGATACTCTTTGGCAAACTTTTTTTTAATGTGTTGGTGAAGATTATCTAGCCCAGAAACCAAAGTAAAAGAGAGTACATTTCAGAAATAATCATTTATAATATCAAGCCAGAATATATTTTGCTCCCAAATATCAGAATCTTGACATTCAAAAACTTAAAAAACATCCTCCTAACTAGCACTGAAATGTGCTTATTTCTCATTTTCAGCTGAAATAAAATTAATCTAACTGGGATTGCAGAAATGCATATTCAGTGTAATGTATGTTTCATGTGATATTATATGTTTGTATGGCAGCCGTTACAAATACTTCTGTACATACAGAGAACGGCAGTACACTTGGCTGACTTAAATTCCCCAGGGTAACTGTTCATGATCACAAATTTGGCCAAAGGATTTTTTTCATTACCCTCAAACATTTCCTTTCACCTCCAACCTCTAGGCAGGGCCATCGCTTTCCCTTTAGAGCAGTGAATATAAAGACATGGGGCCATCGGGGCTGGCTGTGCCTGACCCTGAGGTCCCTTCTGTCAATCACTGCCTCCCCATCTCTGCTCTCTTTCACACCAGGCAGCTGTACCCATCGCTGTCAACCAGGTAACAACCAGCAAACAATGGAGGCCTGAATGCCTGGTCTAGACACTCTTTTAGCCACTTATTTGCTGCTCTTGGCAGCTGTTGAAGCATAAATAAGCAGTTTGTAATCAGAAAGCTGACATCATCGTAGCTCAGCTGAGAGGAGGGATTGTTCCTGTGCACTGAGCTGCTTCCCCCCACCCCTTTCTCATTTGATGACAACAGATTCTGGGGTGGGGATGCAGATTTGTGCCATGCTAAGCTGGCCTTTCTTTTTATTTGCAGAGTACAATTGATATAAGTCTGTCAGCCTTGAGTAAAGCCACAGAAAAGAAAATGGCTGTAGTTTGGTTTACAGATAAACAACAACATTCAAGGATCATTTTGATAAATGTTTGAATGTGAAGGTTAGACCAGGTCCACAACTGGAAACAAATGCCAGAGTTGTTCCCTTCACACTCTAGAAAGTGCTATGGAGTGTATATTGCTAGTGAAGACATTTGAAAGAATATTCTGATGGGTGCTGACCACACAGCTGGGCAGCTGCTAAGGCGGTGTTGCCTTTCCCAATGTGTATTTCTTATCCTTCTTTTGTAAAAGGCTGTGTGTGATGGGGAAGATGTGTTAGGAACACTACTTGCAAAAAATTACATCCCAGATGAAACTCTTTTATATAGTTTCGATATCTGCTCATGGAATACCCATGAACAGATCTGAATTGCCTATAAGTATTGATTACTAAAACGTATCTGACACATTTTAAAAACTTTGGTTTTTACATTGTGAGTAGGAGTACAAACAAGTGCCCTGGTTAAATTTGATGCTCAATATTTGGAACTAAGCTGTGTTACATAGTTGTGATTGGGTAGATAAGTCACATGATATTGTTTCTGACACTTGATTGGATGAGTACAATAGCACATCCAATGCAAATATTTGCAAATGCAAATTTAAAATTCTGTTTCCATGAATACTTGCATATATGACTTCCAAATTAGCTTCTGTGAACAATCGTGCTACCAAAACTTGATAGTTCAAATATTCGTGCAAAGAGAACACAAATGGGTCCTGTGCATAAATAATGTGCATTTGTTTTTAAAAAATCCAGAGAATATTCATGGGAATTCTTTACAGCACTCACCCAGCTCTGCTATTTACTGCCCATTATTACTTGATGTTGAGAACCCATATACTTCCACAGAGCTCAGAGCAGAAACTGTTATTTATTCTGTTCAATATCTATCTTTAAAATATAAATGCTACATACTGATGAGCATTTGTTGCAGTTAGTGATGGGAAAGTAAACCACAACTCTAGCCTTGAAAACGTATGATCCATACTAGTTCCCAAATCTTCCCCTTTGTGTTTCAGTTAGCGTAGTCTGTTGTTGACTGTAAGGCTCGTGGACAAAAGGCAGACTTCCACCCTCCCCCTCCCAATTTTACTTACTTATTAATTTGTTTGTATGCACTTTGTGAATGCAATCACTGAGTTAATCCAGCCTTCTCGTTTTTGTGTAGCAGAGTGCAGTTTCAATCAGAGATGTGCCAACGCCTGCAAGGATCTGCTTCAGATGCCTGTTGGTAGATAGATACAGAGTGAATGAATGCCTACGTGTGTACAGGGTTCACTAGCTATCTGAAATATTTCCAGGTAGCTCAGTCCATATCCAGTTTCAACAAGAAGGAAGGCCAGCTCAACAAAAATATTGACTTTATACCTCCCAGAGGCTGTCTAGTATTAGTTTGCTATAAGTAGCTCATGATTTAGAGTACAAAGGCATTTCCAGAATGCATGTTTAACAAAATGACATAGCAGATAATTGAAATTTATTTGCAATTTTCAAACTACAATAAACACAATTCTCCTTTTCTTTCATTAATAATCGCACAGCTAATGCATAACAATCCCTCTGCAGCTTTTACAAGCAAACTTGAGCTGCTGTGTTGTAATAGCTGGAAAAGTTAATGTAGCTTGAACAAGGTTCCTAATTGTCCCTGTCTCTGTCATATTTGTCTACTTGAATGGTCCTAAATACCACAGCGATTAATTACTACAGAGCAGGTATTACAAGATGTTATCATCCTTCCCCAACTGTCTGGGTGAATGGAGAGAGGCAGTAGATTGTTACAGTGTTTCATCTTTGCACTTCCTATAACGCACTTTAACCAGAAGATTTAATGTGTCAAAGTTAACTGCGTTCTCTAGCAGATATTCACATTCTAATTAAAGATTAAGAACGTAGTACATTACACTGTGATTTGTTATACATGGCTTGTTAAATAGGAAACATACCGGGATTCCCTAACATTTTATAAACATTATTCAGGGCTTTTAATGTGGGCAAAGCAAAAGATTATTCTCTGCTCTGCAGCAGGGATGGCAGGTCAGCCTCTCCTGCCCCTCCCCCACCCCAAATAAATAAATACAACTAAAACAGTTTCCATATATATATATATATATATATATATATATATATATATATAAAATATGAGAACTTTTTACTGTCAGCTATGTCGACTAAAGTAGGAAGGCTTTGTTTGAATTAGAATGGTAAAAGAAGGAAGGAAGATGAAACAGTTTTTCAATATGCAGAATGTGCTTTCAGCTGATTCTAGCAGTGCTGAACGGCATACCACTTCCAGTATTAGTGGCAGAGGACTGGTTCACATTCTTTGATTGCCTGAGGAATAAATTAATGAGGTTACTGGAGACACCGAACATTTGCATATTCACGGATGCTTATTAGGTATAAAGTGAATGCCAGGTGCATTGGATTTTGGGAATACTGGCTTTGTTTTGTGTTGTGTTTTTTAAAATTATTTTTAAAAATAAAAAATGATTGTGTGTGGGGAGTCCCTATGACGAGAAATAGCATTTATAACAATTCAAGATTTATTCCCTACATACAAAGTGTCCTATAAGGTGCATAGCAGAAGGAATGTAATATACCATGTGACTGCTACCATACAGCCAAGAGTGTGTCTTACTTAAGACAATACTTAGTTAATTCAACCAGCATTGTCTCAAATAAGAAATACAAACACAGGTGTTTCTTTGAATGGGAAATATTTTTTTTGCACTTTATTCCTTATGGATTTCTGGCTTTATTAAGTAGCTCTAGTAGCGTGCAATATGTGTTTTAAGTTACCTTCCATAATACCCAATTATTAATTTTAAAGTACCTATACCTTAGTATTTATTACTGAGAATCCCAAACCCATCCTAAAAAGCAAAGAAGATTGAATTACAAAAATTTTCTGATCATTTCTCCAAGGGATGCATGTGCATGGTTGCATTGTTGTCAGTGCTGTGTGAAGGCACATTGTGTGCATGATTTGTACTGTATCTCATTATTGTTGGAAGTTTGTATCTTGGTCGCTTATTGGGAATATTTTTCTTCTTTGCAGTCTCATAGCTTAAATATATACAGAGATTTTCATTTCCTTGCTCCTCCATGCTTTCTGCAGCATTTTTAAAACATTGCTTGTTTTAGCATAGTATTTGCAAATTGGAACCATGTGTCTTGGGGTTTTTTTGTTTTGTTATCCAGGCACACACATGTACATATATATGTATTTTAACGAAATGATTGGTATCATCTAGTTGCAAGTAGCTGGTGTGGCAAAATCAAGCAGGGATAAGTGTTTTCTTTGGATAATAATATATATTTACAAACAGACTCCATTCTGCCCCCTTGTTTCACAGAATACTGTGTGCAACTTCCCTTTCCTATATGTTACACTATGTTGATGACTGCCCTGCCTCTGCAAATCCTCTTTGAAAATCTCATTTGCAGCATAACTGATAACAAAGGCATTACATGGTGTATACTCTACATGGTTTACAGACTGTTCCTTCCCTTTATAAGTTATTTCCAACTTCTGATAAAAATATTTTGAGATGAGTGAAGTATTTGTATTCATTAATAGGCTGTAAAATTAGAAGTGTAATTAAAGAAATTATTTCTTTCTTAAAAGTCCAAGGTAGTATGCATTATATGAATTGTTGATAAAGCAGATGTTATTTTTACACTAGGCCTTTTCTTGGTTGCTGTAGTAAGAAGGGAGTTAAACAAAACATTATATTGTAAAAGAGTACAATAGCTGTCACTGCAAGACACAAAAGTATTAATTAGATGTATATTTTCTTTCCATTTGTTTTCAATACATTATTCTGGTGCATTAAGAAAAGAGCTGATGATATTCCAGTCAGTCAAAGCAGCTTCTGAATAATTTCTATGAAATAATCTGTTATACATTGATTGAAAATATTTTTTGTGGTGCAGTTGCATTTTATTCAGGAAGGTCATGTCTGAAAACATCCATTGTAGCTGAATCACTAATGTCCAGGGGTTTTTGCCTTACACAGAGCACAGATTTTTTTGATTATGTAGATTTTTTTTTTTACTGCAGTTTCATATGCAAAGCATGCATCAGCCACATCCATGCTATCTCCTAAAGCAGTCATTCTGAAACCCAATCTGGGGACAGTGCAGACTAAATAAAATTTCATTTTGATTTGGCCTCCCGCTGAGAATGGGACTGCTTTGTTTCAGCCGACAGAACCAGCAAGCCAGAAAGGTATGTCCTGTTTTGCATGGCTGATGGTGTGACTTGAGGATCACAATCAGTCCGTTCATGCTCTCAGGGCTCGGCATCTCATCCACATCCTGTCCTGTCTTTCTCTTTTCCTTTCCATTTGCTTTCCTTCTGTGCCGCCTGTCGTCTACCTGCAGGGCAAAGCTATGGCAGACCCTAACACTATTGTTTACTTTGGCATATGTTTAATAGCTGCATGGCTGTTTGGTTTGTTTTTTTTCCCCTGCCTTTGTGGTGGTGTTGTTTTTTCATCACCCACATTAACTTTCCTTATTTTGTAGGTGTTGAATACACAAATACTGAGTTAACAGAAAATTATATAAGTACTGCTTATAATGCTCCAGAGATTTTACTGGAAGATTTGTAATGCAGAATTTTATTGTAAATCGGAAGATGCATTTAACGGCTTTTAGGGACTTTAGTTTTCATAGCCCTTTTGAGCTGTTAAGGCAGAAAAGCAATTGCCCATTATTGTTACAAAAAAACAAAAGCCAAAAACACTCTTCAGAAGGTGCCTAACTGCGTTAGAATCCGCCTTTATTTTATAGGACATTGCAATGTTTGGAAGAAATAATGTTTCTCCATCGAATATTAAACTTCATCTGGCACCAGCTCACAATCCAGAAGGAATTGTATAAAATGCCCCTCACAGTCCTTGGTCCATCTTTTGGACCGAAGATATGGGCAATCAGGAAAACAACCTGCTGTTTTATTCTCTGAAGAAGATTCAGATATGATGTCAGGATGCCTAAAAGTCTGTCAGTCCATTAACTCATCCTGTGCAGACTATAAACTCAGTTTTCGGGCACACATTTTTTCAGTCAAATCTACACCTTCCCATAAAACCAATTTTTAAAAAAGTTTAGCACTAGTGTAAATTTTAAGAAAACGTTTATCTCAGCTAAAGGGCATGCTTTTCTTTTGCCCTGACTAGTGTATCTTTTTACATGAGCAAGGCTCTGTATATAAATATGACATAATATAACTATATGACTTAAGAAAGCAACCAGAAGTATTGTCTCTCTTCTTTACTAAAACAGGCAAAGTTACAATATAAAATAATACCTATCATTGGCATTATATTGAGTGCTATGTCCTCAAGGCCCTTTATAAACACCAAATACACCACACTCTTTTACAGTAGGTCTTAACTTGTAGTGTATTATCCCTAGTTAATAATGGGCGTTTTTAAACGAGCAAGGCAATGGGGGAGGGTCCATGGTCAAAGGGTGGCTCTGCCACAGAGCACCCAGGCAGGTGGTGTGCGTGGGAAAGAATTCAAACAGGTGACTCTACTAGTCGCTACAGCGGCCACAGAGGCAACCACCACGCACTCCCCCCCTGCCAAAGACCATGAGGGAGGCGAAAGTGCACTGGGCTGGTCTTTGCAAGTGGCATGTCCCAGACACGAGCGCTGGGAAACCCAGACTCCCCAGCGCACCCGGACAGTTCTTGTGGCTTGCAAAGGCTGCTTCCCCCACCCACAGTGCCTATGAGCAGTGAACCTGTTGGCTGGTATGGCGGGCTGCCACCATTTATATGGGATGGGGCCTTGTGGCCGCTCGTTGCCATGGAGTTATTTGGCTTGCCCCGCATGGAGCACTCCAGATTTCACGGCAGTGCTCTGTGTGTGGCCATGAGTGGCGCTCCAAGACTCGTGGGAGTGTGCATCCAGTCAATTCAATTTAATTTATTCTGGCACAGGCCTTCGCCTTGGCCAACAAAGATATATAACAAACAACAATACAACAAAACATACAACAGACAACAATACAACAAAACATAAATAACAAGCAATCACTTAAAAAGAGCAGAAATACTACTATTAATTCAAAAAACCCTAACTTCCAGCATTATCCCAATAGGGAAAAATAGGCAACAGCATGAAGAGGATTTAGTATAGCAACAAGGAAAAATATAGACAAAACACCCAGCTCAGAGATTGCAAAAGATCTCCAGTGCCCCATGGTAAGACACACCCCTACTGGACTACAAAATTCTACTAGGTCGACTAAAGCTTATGGGAACTTAACTTATATGAATTTGGCTCTAGCTTTTCCTGCCAAACTTAAGTATGTGGCAATTGCCATCAGTTCAGCCTTCTCCGTCAAGGAAAGGAGGTAAAAATAAGCACATTCGGAGTCAAAGTCAAGACCCCTTTTTAGCAGCGGCAAAAGCCAGGTTTCTCTCAAAAGCTGATAATGTAGGCATCTCAATAAGAGGTGATCTGTGGATTCCACCTCTGCTAAAGAACATGAGCATAAGCGTTTGCTATATGCCAGGTGATTTTGCCTGCCTTCTGTGACTGCCGACTGAAGAAGTTGGAACCGAAGGCAAGTATAAAGCCTACGTAACCGTGGGCTTTCCAACATATCCAAATACCCCTCGAACTTCACACAGATCTTAAGCTGGTGAAACCATGGGGCTACTTTCCAGTGCATCCAGTCATTCCACCTTCAGATAAGTGGATGGCTCTGTGGCTCCTGTGTGGCCAATGGCCATGCAGGGTAGCATCTTGTCTGAAAACACCCCATCTAACAAGGCTGACAAGTTGCATTTCCAGTTCCTCCATGTTTCTGCATCTCCAATATTTTCATCTTACAACCAAGCACATGTTTCTATTTCTCACTTTATTGATATGACTAATGGGAAAGGCACTTGACATCACCATTTGGATCTTCTCATTGCAGAGTTTTGTGAATAAAACACATACTTTTGCTTTCAAAAGAAATCAGTCTTTGATTAAATTTGGAGGACAACTTGAATAGCTGGTGCAGAATGTGGCGGGTCACCCCTCCTTTTGGGGGTGAGGCTCTGGGAGCACATTACACCAGTGCTCCATAGTCTGCACTGGCTCCCTATAGCTTTCTGGACACAATTCAAGGTGCTGCGTGTGACCTTTTAAAGCCCTAAACGGTCTGGTCCCACATATTTGGGAGACTACCTGTCCTTCCATGCCCCACAGCGGGCCCTGTGATGGCCTCCCTGTAGGCATTGTCTCTTAGTCTTTTTCATACAATGAGGGCTTGCAGGAAGGCGTTCTCGGTTGCTGTCCTGATTCTATGGAACTCCCTTCCCCCTAGAGTTTCGTTTGAACCCAAGCCTCAGAGTCTTCCTGAGGCAGTAAGACCTTCCTGTTTGTAAAGGCATTTGGTGGCCAGGAATTGGGATGGAGAGTTTGGTGGCGGGTTGGGTAGGGTTGTAAGCCACCATGAGTCTTTTTTAGGGAAGAGTGAAATGAATACATTAAATTAAAGACTATTGGTACCTGGTCACAGCTGTTCATATTGAGGACCAAATTAAGGTCTGCTCATACAACCTGGAAGTCACATATACTTGCCCACAGGAAACAGACTGATGGATTTGACCCTAGGGTTTTCACTGTAAAGAGATATTTCCCACCTAAAGTACAGCACAAAAAGTCTTCAGAAAAAAGGTTATTTTTTAATAATGCCAGGTTTCCTTTTATAAAAAAGATGTCTTAATCAAATGATTGTTCATCAACTTTGGGTGCACCCTCCATCATTAAAACCAATGGGAGCTGAGCCATTGACTGGAGCATGCACCATCTGTGTCTAGTTCCAATTTTTAAAAATCAACTACAGGTGCAATCCTGGGATCAGGACTGCAGCCTGCATGTTATATTTTCCATTGTTTGATTTAGTGGATCGATACAAATTTGAAAGGAAACTATGGGTTCAGTTCTCCACCCACTGAAGTCAATGACAAAGTTCCCATTGACTTTAGCAGTGGAGGATTGCACAATACATCAGTGTGTATGTATATAACATGCGAGTTGGTGTTGTACTCTGTGGATTCCTTCATTTTAGTAATACAAGTCATATGAGACTTACGGTTGCATTAGGAATAATTTTACACTATGTCAATTGGAGCATTGCATACTGAGATAAAAGTATTTGGATATTGTGAATACTTCAATGTTTTAGATGTCAAATGTTGGGTTTTCTACCCCCCCCCAAAAAAAGATGTGTGCATGTACACGTATTGTGTTGGGATAAAGGCAGGTAAGCCCCAGCATGATGTTGACGGAGTGCATTGGACTGTTCCTTATTAATTATACATACCTTTTGTATTTAACTAGAAATGCATGTACATATTGTCCCTATGTCCTTCACAGACTACTATGAATACTTTAATAAGCAATTGTGTTGTGCTTATTTTTTTTTTTTTTAAACAAGTGTATTTTATACTAAGTTAAGAATTAGATGCAGAAAAAAACACCAGGTAGTGTATGTTAGAGGTTCATTTTACACTTCATTCCTGTGGGAACCATGGTAGCAAAATGAGAAACAGTAAAGGCACTAGCCCAAAGCTAGAAACAAAGCACCTGGTATACCTCTCACTTATTCCAGTTTTACCCTGCTGTGACTCAACTAGCTGCAGTGGAAGTTTTCCTGATTTACACTGATGTAACTAGGAAGAGAATTAGGACCATAGTATGCAAGTTATTTCTAGCACCATTAGGTTCCCAAGGGAATATGTCTGTACCGGATGCTCTTACTAAGATTCATATTGCATTTTTGTAGGAAGGAGTTTTATTTCTTCCTTCTCTGACTTTCCTCCTAAGTTTCACTCTCTACTTCCCCCGGGACCCACTCTACTTCATCTCACCAGGGCCTCTCGTGTGGAGTCCCACAGGGTTCTATTCTATTCTTTCCCCTCTCCTGTTCAACGTGTATATGCAGCCGTTGGGCGAGATCATGCAGAGTACTGGAGTTCGGTGCCATCAATATGCTGATGACACCCAACTCTATCTCTCCTTTTCATCAGACCCAGGCCCTGCAGTCTCAGTGCCTACATGATTTCTGGCAGCTGTGGGAGACTGGATGAGTTCGAGTCGACTGAGACTGAATCCCGACAAGACGGAGGTGATGTTAGTGGGGAAAGTGATGGATGTGGCGTCCCCCATCATTGATAGGGTCCGCCCTCTGTTGGTACCTCAGATTAAGAGTCTGGGAGTGCTCCGCGACTCACAGCTTCACCTAGATGCCCAGGTTGGGGCTGTGGTGAGGAGCGCGTTTCACTAATTACATCTAGTGCATCAGCTTTGGCCATATATCTCAGACTCTGATCTGGGCACTATCAATCATGCTTTCATTACCTCAAGATTGGACTATTGTAACGCACTCTACATGGGTCTGCCCATGATAACAGTTTGGAGACTGCAGCTGGTGCAGAATCCGGCAGTCCACCTCCTTATGGGGATGGGCCGCTGAGAGCACATTACACCGGTGCTCCATTCTCTGCACTGGCTTCAGGACCTGATTCAAGGTGCTGGTTCTTACCTATAAAGCCCTACATGGCTTGGGCCCTACCTATTTGTGGAACCGCCTCACTCCCCATGCCCTTGACTGACCCCTGTGGTCATCTGGAAGTGCCTTTCTCAAGGTCCCCTGAGTATTTAAGGGGGCTACTAAGGAGAGGACTTTCTCGGTGTCCACTCCACGGCTGTTGAATTCCCTCCTGGTGGAGGCCTGGGTGGCCCCAGATCTTCCTTTGTTTTGGTGCCAATGTAAGACCTGGCTGTTCCGCCAGGCCTTTGGTGAGGGGGAGGGGTGAGGGGGGAGTTGTTTAGGGGGATGGGCTGGGGTGTTTATTTATATATGAGATTTTAATTATGGGGGAGGTAATGCTCCCCTTTTATTTACTGTTTTATTGTTGTGTGCAGGGCCCCATGTAAATTTTATATATGTTTTTATTCTTGTAAGTTGCCATGGGCTGCCTATGGCAGGAGGACTGGGGTACTAAATTTGATAGATAAATAAATAAATAAATTAAATATTTGAATCCAGTGACTTGATTAAGGTCAAGTAGATCAGTGTACAAGAACCCATGGGATAAGCCAGAGGCTCTCTTACAAAGAACTTGCCACAAACTAAAAAAACCTGGGAAAGGATATAGGTTGCAAGTGGATATTAATTATCAGGGGCTCTTTAATTTACATGGTGGTGTAGGGACCATATGAGAAGTGGGATTACTTTCCATTATATTCTAATGCTTTGGTGGAGTGATGGTCAGAAGAATAAACATAGATATTATGAGCACAGGAAACTCCCAATTCCCAGGGGCAGCTCAATGGACACAGCACAGGAAATGGATGTAATTTTGTGGATCTTTTGGAAGATCTGAGGATTTTTATCGTCATGTAATTTTCGCATATCACTGGAGATAAACTGAGACACAGGCTGTTAACAAGCATGTCAGTGGCCCGCTTAGACCCGCTTTGACCAGTGGGCCACAGTTGTTAGTTTTTGCGCCACCAGATGTCCCCCAGGATTAATCCCTAGTGTGTCAGTGGTGAGCCCGGGCTGTTATCCTGGAGACCACCAGGGTCACGGTCAGGTCAGGGCTACAGTCCAGCTGATCAGGCCAGAGCAGGCTACAATGGGCCATAATATTTTTTTAATGTTTTCAAACAGAGGCTGGATAGACATTTGGCAGGGATGCTGTACCTGTGGTCTTCCTGCATTGGGCTGGAGGTTAGACTAGATGACCTCTGAGGTGCCTTACAACTCTATGATTCTGTGATTTGTTTTGGCTCATCGTGGCCCAGGCCAGATTAGGTCTGCTATGGCAGCCGTCATTGGCCACCATGGCTGCCCCTCATGGCAGGTGGTGGGGCGCTGGCTGTTGTGCAGGGACATGAATGGGGATGGCTGTGCCTTTGTGCAGCTCTCCTTCCCAGTGGCCCGCCCATGTGAACGTTTGTTCTGAAGCCAGACCCAGTCCTGACCATTTGTGCCATGGCTTCCCCTCCCAATCTGGGCTGGGTTGCTGCAGCGGTGCTGTCACTTCTATAATCTCCCATAACTCATTGGAAACACCATGCAACCTTCCATTGGGATATTATTCACTTTGGGAAGGAAAGTCCTGATCCTGGGATTCAGGTATGTTGCTGGTTATAGCAATGTGGGTCACTATTAGGTTTGAACCAAATACAAATACTAACTTTAATATATTTTACTTCAGTTTTGTGAAGCGAAGATTGAAACAATATTAATTTCTGTCTTCATTTTGCTTTATGAATAATCATTTTGCTTCTCTTTTAGTCATCCTAAAACTATGATTCAGCTATTTATTTTGGATACTGGAGAAAAATCCCTGTCTATCAAGTAATAGAAGTGAGTAAACCTCTCTACCTGCTTGAATGTCTTCTAGAACCTCATACCAACCTCTAGAGACACCAGGCCGGCTGGCCCAATTTGCCTCTATCAGGATTATTACCCACAACTATGTAGCTAAATCCAATTTGGCCAAGGTGCCCCAAATTGTCCAGAATGGACCCCGCTGCCGCCTTGTGCGCAGCGGGGACAGATTTGTGCACGCCCCATCAGGGGAATCAGGCACAGGTGTGGGGGCGGGAAGCCGCCCAGGACTGCTCCTTAGGAGGGTCCCTTGCAGGCTGCAACGGGCGCCGTTGCAGCTTGCAAAGGGAGCGAGGCGCGAAAATGCGCTAATCTGATTGGCTCAGGGGAGCCACGTGGTGCGGGAGGCACGCGAGCCGCGGCATTCGGCCGCAAGCAGCGCCAGAAGCCCACCCTGGGATAAGTACTGTGGACTTGGTCCGGTCGCCTACTAAGTGAGGGATCAGGAAGTAATTTTCCCATGAATTGGGTTTTTCGGCTTCCTCACAGTGCTGTTCTTTTCTAAGATTCTGGGTTGGGTCGGTGTTATTGCCTGTGTGGCAGTGCAAATATTTGTCGCAACTGGCGGTGTTCAGTACCATGAAGGAAAAAACCTTGGAAAGGACCAGAAAAACGGCCTTGGTGGCTATGGGAACATCTGGTATGTGTAGGGTGGTAGGCCAACCGGAAATTGGATCCGGGAAGCAGGTGAGGAAGGGGGCTCCCCGCTGCTATCCCGGTAGAGGGAGACTGGCCTAAGGTACCACATGGTAGGATCTGAGTGGTCCCGATGTGGCGCCAGGTGTCAAGTCTTCCCTAGGTATGGCTAAGGTGGTCTAATGGTGAATGGATTGGACTGGTAACTCCAATCCGGGGAACAACACATGGTACTGAACGCGGGGAGTGAGGGTCATTATGGCCAGGTCTAACAGTCAGGGTGTACCTCACTCCCCTTAGGACTCACCCAAATTAGTGGTCTCATTGATTGGCTCATGGGCAATTCTGACGAATTCTAATTGGCAATGAGAAATTAAAAAGGGGTAAGGGATCCACCGTTCTCATTGTTAGGGTGATTGGGTTATAATGGTTTTGTTCTTTAACAGGTTTATCGTTGGCTGGTCATTTAATAAACAGTTGCGGCCAGTTCACCCAAAAACTATGTGTCTGTGTGTTTATTTGAAAAGTGCCTTATTTCCTGTGCGGGCACAAGTGTCCCTACGTTAATATGCAAATTATGCTTCCCATAAGCCAGCAAAGCTTGTAAGAAGAATGCTCTCCATCCACCTCTGGTGGACAGCATGAGCATGTGTGAAGAAATGTGACAAGCATGGAAAGCAGAATTTGCATATTAACTTTGACATTGAGGGGACATTTCTAGACAAATTTGGTAAGATTGGTTTTAACCCCAATGTGGTAGTAACAGTTAGGCGTGTTTGCTTTGGGTAACCATAACAGTACTTGATGTTGCCAGTGGTTAGAATTCAGCTCCAGTTAGAGCAAAACTCAACAAGAGGCTTGCTCGCTTCTATTGTTTGCTCAGCAGGAATTTCCTCCTGAGGGATAGGGCTTTGTCCTTCCTTCTGGTTCCTAAAACAGCTAAATAACTATCTGTGTGGGGCCTGAAGTAGAGAGCTGCTAAAATCAGAATGTAAAATATTGGGAGAAACAAATATCTGACTTGGTTTTGTTATTGAGTATACCTTCAATGAAGCAAATTTATGAAACAAATACAAAAAACATACTTACTTTAACCCTTCCCTTTATTGCAGTGTTAGTAGCACGACACAATTGGGGGAGAGGAGTGTCTGCATGGATCCAGTTGCAGAATCAGTGCCCAAATGCATGATAATACATTATCACATGTCTTCCAGCCCATCAGTATTTGGTCTAGTAGTGGGCAAACATTTTTCAGGACAAGAATGTAAGAAATTTCCCATGCCAGATATTTTGCCATAATATATATAAAAAAATATGTCCTCTTACTTACAGTCCTGATTTGATGAACATCAGTAGGGAAAAACTGGAAAACTGTCACTTATTGACAGCAGATAGAAACATACTGTATCAAAACCAATTCAGTACACATTTATAAAAAGTGACATTGTACTGTTAGCTAGTATAAGCATGGCATCTGCCAGTTCACTCGATTTGCATTCCTAGGGTAAAAACAGATGTGACAGTGTCCTGTAAAACATTTTTTACTACTGGAACAGAATGTGCCTAACTACCATTTTTTATCCCGGTCTTTTCTGATCCTTGAAGGATGAGGTAGCCTCCTTTCTTCCAAGGTCCTTGTTTCACAAACACATTACACTGCCAAATAGTCATAGATAATAAGAAACCAAGTCTGATGGTTTTTCAACTGATATAGAAGTAAATACATTATTTATATATTGTATGCTATGTACAGGGCCAGTCCAAGGGTAGGCTGAAGACAGCAGTTGTCCCAGGTCTTGCACTTTCCCCAAGTCTTGTTCTTTGTAGGAGCCTCCTGCTTGTGCTACCGCCCCCCTTCTGGATCATAGAATCGTAAAATCATGGAGTTGGAAGGGATCTCAGAGGTCATCTAGTTCAACCCCCTGCACAATGCAGAAAATCCACAGCTACCACATCCCCGACAGATGGCTGGCAGCCTCTGTTTGAAAACTGCCAGCAAAGGAGGACCCACCACATCCTTAGGCAATTTGTTCCACTGTCGAACAGCTCTTACAGTTAAGAAGTTTTTCCTAATGTTTAACCAAAATCTGCTTTCTTATAATTTGAGCCCATTATTTCTAGTCTTGCCTTCAGGGTCACAGAGAGAACAAGTCTTTGGCTTTGGGTAGTAGAAGACGGCTATCATGTCTCCCCTTAGTAATCTCTTCTCTAGGCTAAGCATACCCAACTTCTTCAACCTTTCCTCGTAAGACTTGGTTTCCAGATCCCTGACCAACTTTGTTGCCCTCCTCCGAACCTGTTCCAATTTTTCAATGTTTTTCTTAATGTGCAGTGTCCAGAACTGGACACAGTACTCAAGATGAAGTCTGACCAGTGCAGAATAGAGTGGAACTATTACTTCTCATGACTTGGAAATGATACTTCTGTTAATGCAGCCTAAAACTGCATTAGCCTTTTTGCGACTGTATCACACTGCTGACTCATGTTCCATTTGTGATCAACTACCATCACCAGATCCTTTTCACATGTATTGCTGTCAAACCAGGTATCCCCCATCCTACAGTTGTGCATTTGATATTTTTTATCTAAATGCAGAACTTTACATTTATCTCTGTTGAACTTCATTTTGTTAGTTTCAGCCCAGTTTTCCAAATTATCGAGATTATTTTGAATTTTATTTCTGTCTTCTAAGATGTTAGTTATCCCTCCCAATTTTGTGTCATCCACACATTTAATAAGCATTCCCTCTACTCCCTCATTCAAGTCATTAATAAAGATAATTAACAGTACAGGGCCTATGACAGAGCCCTGAAGCACCCCGCTCGACACCTTCCTCCAGATTGATGAGGAACTATTGGTGAGCACTCTTTGAGTATGGTTGTTTAACCAGCTGTAAATCCAACTAATGGTATTATCATCTAGCCCACATTTTACCTGCTGTCAACAAGAATATCATGGGGGACGTTTCCAAATGTCTTGCTGAAATCAAGAAATATCATGTCCATGGCATTCCCATGATCCACTAAACTAGTAACTCGATCAAAAAAGGAGATAAGATTAGACTGGCATGACTCATTCTTGAAAAATCCATGCTGGTTTGGTTTATAGTAACCACTGCATTGTTTTCTAGGTGCTTACAGAATGACTGCTTTATAATCTGTTCTAGTATCTTTCCAGGTATCCATGTCAGGCTGTCTGGTCTATCTTCCTTCCCCACCCCCCTTTTTAATATTTATTTATTTAGGCACTTTTTACCCCGCCCCTCCTGCCGAAGCAGCTTGGGGCAGCTAAAAAGTTATAAAAAATAAAAATATACAACATTACAATAATATAAATATAATACAGCTAAAACATTTCTAAAAGGGGATGTCAAAGAACAAACATAAAATATAACACACACACACCCAACCTTGAAATCCCCCCCACCCTTCATCCATCTCCCTCACCAAAAGCCTGGAGGAACAGCCAGGTTTTGCATTGTCGTCAAAAGGAGGAGAGGTCTGAGGTCACCCGGGCCTCTGCCAGGAGCCAGTTCCACACCCCTGATGCGGCCACCAAGAATGCCCTTTCCATAATCGCCCCTTGGGATACCTGGGGGACTTCAAGAAAGGCATTCCTGACTGACTGCAGGGACCGATCCAGAGCCCGAGGAGTGAGACAGTCCCACAGGTAGGTGGGGCCTAGGCTATATAGGACTTTATCGGTAAGTACCAACACCTTGAATCAGGCCCAGAAGACTATAGGAAGCAAGTGCAGAGAATGAAGCACAGGTGAAATATGCTCCCAGCGACCCATCCACATAAGGAGACGGGCCGCCACATTCTGTACCACCTGTAGTCTCCAAACCATCACCATGGGTAGCCCCACATAGAACACGCTACAATAGTCCAGTCTTGAGGTGATGAAGGCATGGATGATGGCCAGGTTGGAGTCTGAGACATACGTCCGAAGCCGCCGCACAAGATGCAGCTGGCGAAATGTGCTCCTTGCCACAGCTCCCATCTGGGCATCCAGATAGAGTTGGGAATTGAGGAGCACTCCCAGACTACAAACTTGGGGAACCAGTGGGGGGCGAACCCCATCAGTGATGGGGGATGCCAAACCCACCGCCTTCCCCACTAGTATCACCTCTGTCTTGTTGGAATTCAGTTTTTCAGCTCATCCTCATCCAGTCTTCCACAGCTGCCAGACCTCAAGTAAGCACTGAGACTGCTGCATCTTGGTTGGATGAAAAGAGTTGGGTGTCATCAGCATATTGATGACACTGAACTCCAAATTGTCTCCCGACCTCGCCCAGTGGTTGCATATACATGTTGAACAGGAGAGGGAACAGAATAGAATCTTGTGGGACTCCACATGAGATGTCTCGGGGTGACAAAGAACAATCCCTGAGCACCACTCTCAGAGTTCTCCTGACTATTCAAGAACAATCCTACCCATCCTGGCTCGGTACCATTAGTGGGTCATCAACATCTCATGGTCAACAGTATTGAAAGCAGCCAATAGATCTAACAGAATCAGCAGGGTCAAATGATCCTGGTCCAACTCATTGTGGAGGTCATTGACCAAAGCCACAAGTGCTGTCTCAGTACCTGGACAAAATCCTGACTGCGAGGAATCCAGAAAACGGAAGTGGTCCAGATGCTACTGCAGCTGCCGAACCACTACCTGTTCAATAACGTTCCCTAAAAAGGGAAGGTTAGAGACTGGCCAATAGCTGATGAGGGAGTCACTGTCCAGTGATTTTTTTAGCAGAGGCTGCACCACCACCTCTTTAAGGCAGCTCAGCATTCTGCCCTCCTGAAGGGAGGCATTGACCAGACCACCCCCTCCAGCAATGGCCCCAGTGTCTCCTAGCTGGCCTTAACCAGCCAGGAGGGACATGGGTCCAGTTCGCAAGAGGTGGCTCTGACTGCTCCAGGAACATCCCCTGCATCAGTGGGCGACACCCTCTGAAATTGATCCCATGAAACAGGACAAGATGGGGCTTCCATAAACTCTGGTTGTCCTATCGTAATAAGTGCAGCGTTAAAGTCATGGTGAATACGAGCAATTTTATCCATGAAGTAATCAACAAATTTGTCACAGCAGACAGTGGAAGATTCCAGTTCCAGGTGGAGGGACACCAGACTGACCAGCCTCTTCACCACCAGAAAAAGCTCCACTGAATGGGACTACACCGATGCTATGAGGGCAGCAAAGAACTCCTTCTTGGCTGTCCACACAGCCACGGCCTAGGCTCATAAACTAGCTCTTTATTGCAATCTGTCACCTTTAGCATACCTTTATTCCTTTATTCTTGTACTGGCCTTAGCCTTGATCATAAAGCCTTGATCACAAGGATCATAAACAACAAACAAACAAACACCTGGTAAACAATTCGTACTACCATAAATACAAATGAACCATAATACTCAACATATAACATATTTTAGGGTCAAGCGACAAAGCATTTTTCAAGGTGCCGGGTCCCGGAACCTTCAAAGGTAATGAACCTCACAAAACAACAAACAACAATAACTCAATACAAAATTCCAATATATAAATCAATATTTCAAAAATTCGAAGAGATATAAGTCTTCCTTAAAAAACTCGCCCGAAGAGCAGAGCGACCTACCATTTCTGTATTTGATATTCTCTTATTCGAAAGGCAAAAAATCACCAAACCAAGGGGAGACAAAGCCACTGGAGGGTTAATTCTAGACCACATTTCAGTTCTTACTTGTAAATAAAGTGGACAATATAACAGATAATGTATAAGGTCCTCCACAACATCACCCCCACAGCGCATTTTCTTTCTGAATAGAGCTGACCCGCATAACGGCCTGTGAAGACCGCAGAGTCAAATGATTTAGACGTAGGGCAGTAAAGGCTCTCCTCAAACCATAATCCAATATAACATTCAAATAATTGCACCCACTCCTAGGAGGTAATAATATAACGATACCAGGGAGAGGCACGAGCCGTCCTCGCTTGGCTTCTCCAGTTCTGCATATCAATATCCCTCACTCCCCATGTGCCCGTGCGACCCTTGAGATGGTCCGTGGGAGCCTTTTTGGAGGTTCCCCAGGCGAGGCAGGTGGCCACCGATGTTAGATCTTTTTCGGTGGCCGCCCCCATGCTGTGGAATTCGCTCCTGGAGGAGGCTCGGTTGGCTCCCACTCTCCTGCTGTTTCGGCGTGTATGTAAGACCTGGCTGTTCAGTCAAGCTTTTGGCAAGGGGTAGGGGTGGGGTGGGGGGTGGGGGTTTTCCCCACATATTGTAATTTTAAATTGTTTTAATTTTTTATATATTTTTATTGAATGTTGTTCACTGCCCTGGGCTGCCCTGAGGGCAAGAGGAGTGGGATATAACTTAAAAAAAAAAAAAAATCATCCAGCCTATCCTTAATCATTTTAAGTGCACCCTTTATCGGGAATTGTAGCAAAAAAGGGAAAGGAAAACCCAAATTATTCAATTTTCCACAGATCGATCGTGACCAAGGAAAGTCCACAGACTGCATCTCCAAGTCATAACATGTCTTTGAAATTGGGTCTGAGGGGGCCAAGGCCTGCTTTAACACAAAGGCTAGAATTATTTCATCCAATTTGGCCCACAGTGAAACAAATCCCATTTCCGATTTGACCAATGCTGAGGAAATGCCAGGAGGTAAACCAAGTCATTTCCATAGGAATTTATTTTGGACTGGTCCCAATGTTGACACGGCAGCAGAGGTGTAACCCCATACCTGCACACCATAGCTGAGTTTGGCCATGATTTTAGATTTAAAGACCTTAAGAGCCGGGGCCACCAAGTGCCCCCCCTCTATCAGTAAAGAATTTATAAATGGCAGCTGAACTTGCTAGGGCGTCTTGTTTAACTGAATGAATATGTGGGAGCCAAGAATTGTCATAAGCAAAGATCAGCCCCAGATATTTAAAGGTCCGGACCTGATCAATTTGATGGTTGTTTAGGAACCAGGAAACTGGTAGCTTTAGCATACGAACGGCACCACCGCCCTTCCCACTTCAGCAACCACAGATCCTCAGTAAACCAAGGTGGCCTGCCCTATTTTTGAAGGTAGGGACAACATTTGCAATATGCCTGTTGCCACTGTCAAGGCCTCTGCTGCTTCTACCAGTGACAACAGTGGCTGCCTGGCAACAGCATGAATATGAAAGGGGCCCCGGCAATGGTAGCAGCAGTAACAGGTTGGCCCCGTCGGCAGTGAATGTGCCTGGTATCAGCAGCAGAGGGGGAGGGGCAGCAATTCACTCCAGGGTTTAATTTTTCTCCAGACCTTGCAGATTTTAAAAGTGGCCAGATTATGTACAACCATGGCATTGTTCACCTGTGTTTCACATGAGGAAAAGCACTAGGCAATGCTACATGGACCATGCTCTGTGAGCTTACTTTATAAGCACAGTGTTTTTGAAGGCAGTCATTGTTTTTATATATTGCTTATTAAATATGTAGTAAGACTTTAACAAATTTTAAAGTGCCTAAACAATTTAGAGGCTTAAATATATGGAAAGTCAATGAAAATTTACAATTGTACCTATTTGCTGATAGTACTAGAGCTTTTGTTTAATATTTCCTCACAGTGGAATACTTTGGTGAAATAGAAGAGGGATTGTTATGCATAATGGATTGGCTTAGTGTCCTGTTGCTGCAAGTTTGTTAGTATACTTAATCTTTGCAAGTATATTTTTCTTGCTGTATTAACTACATACATTAGCAGCAAAAATGTAATGAGCAATGTGTAATGTATTTCAGCATTAATAGTACAGTCAGTTGCTGTGCTGGCACAAGACCCATTAAAATGAAAGGGATTTGCTAGTGCAGATTCAGAACTGTGAAAATCGCCGTTGCAATTTTCTACTATTTTTTTGATATTTTCCTTATCCTTTTCCAAATTTTGTGGGACAGGTTAAGATGTATAATGCAGAAGAGCCTTAGAAGGGTTTTCTGTGTGTAAGGTGGATTCACACCTGCTTAGAGCTGAAACAAGTATATGCAAAAATGAGTATATCTGACTAATTTCCACTACCCAAATCAACCCAACATCAGGTACCAGTTGGTATCCTATTGTGACTCGATTCAGCCACCTGATGTCCCAGAATGTCAACTTCCAATCCCAAAATGTTGACTTCTGGTGCAGACGTTTCTACTTTTTATCAATTTATCAACTTTGGCCACCCATTTATTGTTTTTCCATCTTGAAAATTTAATTCTGGACCCAGAAAGTCATCTTCTGGCCCTACGTTTTGGGATTCCCATTGTAATTATTTGGTTTTCCAATCCGATATCCCAACCAGTAATCGGAAATCACTAACAGAAGTTATGGACTTTTCAGGTTTCCGAGTACCCGACCAGTACCCAGGTAACCTGAGGGGTACCAAATTCAGTACCAAAAAATGCAGGTATGACCGATGGGTACTAAATTAAGTACCCATCTTGGCTCTACGCTTGTTCTTCCTGATTGATATCATTACTCCATAAGTTCTATCAGTGACACAAAGTGTTCCAAAGGATGCTAATATATTCTCAGGTATTCTCAATGGTGTGAGCCAAACCCTTCAGTGTTATTCAGGGATCCACGTTCACTGCATTTTCCCCATTGGTGGCAGTGGAGAAAATGCAGTGAACATGGGTCCCTGGTTATACTCCTCTCTCTTAGCCTAGCAGCCAAAATAAAAGGTTATGAAAAGACAGTGCCACCTATGGAGGATTCCACACCACTGAGTGTGCAAAGAACAGTCCTCACTCACAGTAAAGTGAAGGGCCTGAACTACATCTTGATAGAGGGAGGTAAAGAGACGATGGGGACCAAGGCACGAGAGAAATCATGTGGGAGGATGGGGGCAGTGAGGATGTTCATGAAAATGATGATTGGAGGGGAAGCTGGTGCAGGCGTCTCCTGAAATAAATATTCACTGTGAATACTGTATTCAGTGAATTTTCCTGCTTCACTTCAAGTCTGGTGAAGCAGGTACAAAACATTATTCATGTCCATTTCATTTGGGTATTTGCTTTGGTTGGATTATCTATGGGGGTTTTGTCATTATTTTTGTTCAAATATTTGGCTAGCTGGTCAAGTATCCAATCTAATAACCAAACAAAAATGACTGAGGGAAGAAAAGAAAAATTTGAAGTTTTAACAAATATATACATATTTTTTTTGGTTTGAACGTTATCTTGAATATTAGGAGTGCTATCCAAAAATGCAAATAATACTCACAAATCAGCTATCAGCGATTTGTTTTGGCCCTAGTGTAGGCGACAAAGAGGGAGTAGGAACTTTGAGGGCGAGCAGAAGGATCTGTGAAGGGGAAGAAAGGGAAGCTTGGGGATGCTAGAGGGAATGGTGAAAGAAGTGTGCAAGAGACATCAGGGGAGAAGCATTTAGATAGAAGAACCCTACCACCCAAAAGTTTGCACTGAAGTTAGCCAATAGAAAGGGTAGCAGAGATCTTCACCATATCTTTTCCTTTGTCTCGATAGTCAGTCTCTCCTGCCAGCCTATCTCCTTTCCACAGCTCCTTGTTAACCGACCACATAGCCTCCCCAGAATCCAGGGCATCCACCCTTGTGACTCTTCTGCTAACTACGGCGCCCAGGTACCCAGCATGTGTGCAAACATTTATGTTTCCTTCATTCATGAAAACACAAAAGCTGTTTGCTGGCTGCCATACAAACCAAAGTCTTGGCTATAATGAAACAGGAAATTGAGGTGCTTCCACATCACACCCAAAATTGCTGCACTCACTGGAGTCAATAGTTCAAATGCCAGCCCAATTTCGTTAAGTGCAAGAGATAAAACTGAGCACTATGCATCTTTGGGGTCTTTATATGTATCATCTTCTGCTTTGTACAGAAAATGAAGTAGCCCTTACTACTAGTGCTCAAAGCCAGCCCAGTAAATGTGAGTGAGGGGATAAGGGAAGTCTTTTGTCATCACTTCTATCTGGACAAAACTCTAGAGGGAGCCAAGTTCAAATTAGCTAGCTAATGTTAAATCTGAAGTCTTCAATTAATGTACCCAAATATTTGGCTGGTGTTTCTGTGACTGAAAGTAGGTGTAGCTATAGGCATATGCAACCGTTTTGCATATTTTAGATGGTGGGAAGGGGCAAAATTTAATGACTTTTTTGTTTTTACTTACACTAACCATTTAGCAATCTGAGTAGCAGAAACTTCAGGGGGTATGATGACTAACAGCCCAGCCCAACCATGAATTCTTTCAGGATCGATGCCACTCACAAATCTTGGCTGCTGCCTCAACTCATGTTTGCTTTGTCTCTGGAGGGATGAGGTTGTTGTTAGAGATGAAACAAGTACCTGCGAAAAATGGGTATACCGACAACCAATTTCCGGTACCCAAATCGATTACAACCTGATTGTATGCAATTCAGGTATGTAATGTCCTGTAATATCGGCTTCTAGTCCCAGATTGTCGACTTCTGGTACCAATTTTTCATTTTTCTGACCCAATATACCAATGAGCATTTGTAAAATTGAAAAATCAGCACTGGAAATTACCCATTTTTTAGGCATCCAGGTGCACAATCAGTACCCAGATAACCTGTTCGGTTACCCTGTGCGGTAACCAAAAACATGGGTTCTACCAACAGGTACTAAATTTAGTACCCATTTCAGCTCTAGTTGTTGTTGTTGTTTGCCAGTCATTCACTGTGACCGTCTCACTCCAGACAACCCATTGATGGTGTAGATAGTCCTTCTGGGGAATATTCTCCCAGCAGTGGTTAGTAGGGATGTGTGAATGCGGTTCAGGGGTCCATGGTTCAGCCCAAAATCAGGGTGTTCAGACCATTCACGAATACCCCGAATCTGAACCGCAACCCACCCAAACTGGCCGAACAAAGTTTGGGTTCCGAACCGGTTCGGGCAGGGGTGTGGGGGACAGGGAGGAACCCGGTTTTCCCTCCCCCTCCAGGCTGCGTGGGTGGAAGGGGCGCTGGGGAGCATCTCCCCCCCACCCTGTCCAGTCTCGTAATTTATTTATTTTTTAAAAACCCACCCCAGGGATAGTCCTACCTAGTGGTGCCGGGGCTCCAGACCCGGGTCCAGCGGCGGCGGGTCCAGAGGTGGCGGCGCTCCAAAGCACTTCAGGCCACTACTATCAGTAGATCAATAGCGGATGGGTGCCTTATCTTTCTGCTGATCAAACTACATCATGATAATGTTATTCAGGTCCGTCCTCCCCTGGACAAACCTCTAACGGTGGAGATCTCCCAGGCTAGGGGGGTGCGCCAAGGTTGTATTCTGGCCCCAGCCCTCTTTAACGTCTACATTAACGACTTAGTTACTTTTATGACCGGGAGCAACATGCATTCACCTAAACTGGGAGAACGTAGGCTTTCCATCATGCTGTATGCTAATGACACGGTTCTTTTGTCTTTGACTCAAATTGGCCTACGTAGAAGTATCCAGAGGTTAGTGTTGTATTGCAACCAGGAAAACCTGACAATCAACTATACTAAAACGAAGGTATTAGTTGTTGGCTCTCGCCGTTGCCACAATGGCCCAGGCCTGGAAAACCACAAGTTCAGTTTCCATTTTTTTCTATAACCAGGGTGGCAAACTTATAGGGCCAGCATTACGGCTCTTTAGAGCAAAAGTGATTCCGCAACTCTTGTACGCGGAGCCTCATTTTTAGATCAATTGGAGGGCCCCCAGAACTCTTTTCTAAGATCAGTCCTTGGAGTCTCGAATGGTGTACCTTTGTCTATGCTGAGGATGGAATCAGGTTTAACAACAATTAAATCCTCGGCCTTGATAGTCACCTTAAAGCTGTGGCTGAAAGTGACAGTCTTTCCCTCCGTTTCTGATTCTCTTCTGTTCTTTGTTCCAGCCACAAACTACTCTGATTTCTGGCGGCTGAAGTATTTAAACTGGGCTTTTCAAAAGAGGCTCTGCTCCCTTTAGGCTACAAGACTGCCGTAAGATTAATGGCACTTAGAATCACTGATCAAGAATGCCAGAATGAGAACTCCTTTCTATCAGCCCCAAAGACCGCCCCTGGTTATTGCCATATTAGGTCATTTAACTCTCCACCGCCATACCTAATTAATTGGTCATCTTGGCACCACAGAAGAGCACTTACCTTGATGCGATGTAATATCTTCCCTTCAGCTTTTCTAGATGGCAGATTCCATGGAATCCCAAAGGATGATCGCTTGTGCAAGCATTGTGATATGGCGGCACCAGAAACAGATAAGCACATTATTTTATTCTGTCCCACAATCAGCCACCTGAGGGATAAATATATTGGTCCCTTTATTGATAGGATGAGCGACAGGAGGAGTGATGACCTCAAATTGTATTGTTTGCTTGATGGGAATGACTCCCCTCGCTCTTATGCAGTGGCAACATTTTGTGCAAACATCATTCTTTTTAAACAGTGAATTCTCCACCCAAGGCAGTATATAGTTTTGTTTATATATCATAAGTGTGCATATTTTTAGTTGGCTGTTTGCCTTGACCTTTGTTTCCTTTTGTTGTACTTTACATTTTGTATGTTTGTTATGGCCTATGGCTAACAATAAATACACTTCAGGCCACTATTAGACCTTCTGGGTCAAACCGGAAGGCCTAGTAGCAGCCTGAAGCACTCCGGAGCGCCGCCTCTGCCGGCCCCGCCGGCCCTGCCGGCCCCACCACTGCTGCTGCCACTGCTGCCAGACCCAGAGCCCAACCTACCTGGTGGATCTGGGGCTCTGACCTCAGGTCCGGTAGCGGCAGCGGCGGCATGTCCGGCAGAGGTGGTGCTCTGGAACACTTCAGGCCACTACTAGGTCTTCTGGTTTGACCCAGAAGGACTAGTAGTGGCCTGAAGCGCTCCGGAGCACCGCCGCCTCCAGACCCGCCACCGGACCCACCACCGCCGGACCCAGGGCTGGAGCCCCAGCACCACCAGGTAGGGCGATCCCTGGGGTGGGGGGTTAAAAAAAAAATACGAGGCTGGGAACGGGGGAGGGAGGTGCTCCCGGGTGCCCCTTCCACCTGCGCAGCCTGGAGGGGAAACTGCTCCTCCCACCCGAACTGATTTGGCCCCCCCAAACCCATTCGGGTCAAACAGGCCAAACCGAATGGTTTGGGGTTTGGCCGAAGCCCGAATGGGCTGAACACCAAACCCCCTGGTGTTCGCACATCCCTAGTGGTTAGTCTAATCCATGCCATAGGCTTCTGCCATACTGCTCTGGCTTTTGCCTGAGCTAGTTGTTACTGGTGCCCCTTCCAGAGGAATAGATCATAGTTCCACATATTTTGCACAACACTGTCTTACAGGGTTGCCATGTCCTCTCTTTCAGTCTTCTAGCCATGAGACCCTTCTCCCTGGAGCCCTAGCCCCTAGGGCCAGTCAGCCCTTCCACCCACTTCCCAACACACACACACACAAACATGTTAACACTACTGGCCACCTACAAACTTCCATATCTAAATGTTATATATATAGAAAAAAACAACAACAATGACAAAACACACACCGACATGTTTGAGATTCCCCATGTTGGCAATCTTGAGTAATTAGCTATTATGACATCTAAAACTGACCAGTGTGAGATTTGCTTAGTGATTATACCACTCAGGTGGCATACAAGTACCCCAGGGACCTAGAAAAGCAACTGCCATGATTAGTCATTGCCGTGTAAACAGGATTTGTACTCAGCAGTGACCAAGAGTGCTATAACAAAGGGTGAAAACAGACATGCGCATAACTCTGTTTTAACACTATTTTAACATTTTTATGCATGTTGCAGGGCTGTATTGGTGCCTTATGCAACCCTGCAATGTTCATAAGAAATGTTAAAGCAGTGTTAAAGCAGAGTTAAGGTGCATGTCTGTTTTTACCCACTGTTAAATTCTATTCTATTCTTATTTCCTCTCAATAAATTCATACAGTGTTGACTGCATTACGTTTTAAACCTGCACACACACAGTTTGGTCAGATATATTTTCTTTTAAGCCTGAGAAAACGGTTATTTCCCGGATACTAGCTGGTTGAAAATATTCTTCTAAATAAAAAAAATTGCTAGAAATAACATGATTAGAACTGGTAAAAAATGCAAGAATTTCCCATGAATATTCAGTTTTTAGAAACATAATTCACGTCCACTATAATGCTTCGCTGCCTTTCTGCATTCTGAGTTTTAATGCTATGAGTAGCTCAGTGTTCAACAAGTGTTTATGACATTTTTATTCAGATACACAATTATTCTTCATACCAGAAGTGATCATTCATTCATAAACAGAGACAGAACCTTGTGACTTATCTGACAAATCAATAGTAAGCAATGTAGCTTGAATTTTGAATATTTGTAATCAGACCATATAGTAAAAAATTAGGCAGAATGCTTGTCAGATAAACTTGAATAATGAATAAGTTAAAGCAAATTATGAACTGCAAAGAGTAAAAGAAGTGAAACTCATCACATAAATTATTTTGTACTGTTTGCCCAGCTGTAATAACAATAATTAAACTTTTCTCTTAGGCATACAGTATGGTATCGATGTCTGTTAGTGAATGAAAGATACAATACTTGCCATCTTAGTAATATAATAATATTGGTCAATTATCACTTCTCAGTACTTTTAGGGTTTTCTATAGGATGTGATATAAATGATATAATGGCATGTTCCAATATAACCTAAATGGAAAGTATTGTGGATAATCAATAGGTCCAAAATGAAATTTTAAATGGCTTCTGTTATTTTTTATTATTTAGAATCAAGTCAGCAGTAAAAGAGGGAGGGCATTAAATTATGTCTACAAAATCTTGCAGACAGAGCAGCAGCTGGAATGAAAGGAGCAGGGGAACATGTTCTTGCTATATGGAACGTGGTAGCAAATATATTTGTAGTGTGTACATTATGTAATCTATTTTGGCATTTCATGTAGAGTGCTAAAAATAGCTTGTTTACCAGGATAGCATGTTCCATTCATACTTTGTTTTAACTGTTGCACAGCCCAACTCTGGAAGCAAGGGCTAACAATAAAAGTTTTGCACACAGTCCATTATTATAATCTGACAGTACTTAAAAATCCATGGAGATGCAATTTAGTAATTCAGTTCCTAATTCAGTAGTTTAATAAAGTATTACATTTTAATATGAGTTTTGTCTTTTCACAGGGGGATGATTCACTTTCCTTCTGTTGATTGTTCCAGCTGTAGTTATGAATGGTTCCAGGGCTGAAGGGGTGCTAGGTTCCTGTTTGAATATCATTGTCATGCTGTTCCCATTCTCCCATGTTGCCACTGTGGCATGGAGCATGTGTAAGAGATATTTACTGGTTATAATTATTTTGTGGGGGAAAGGGTGATATCATTTGAGTCCTCAATGTTGATATATTTAATTAGATATCATTCTATAAGCAAAGATTGAGGCAGGCTGGTTAAGGGGAATATATAACTGGTTGTAGTGGAATTAAATGAATATTAGTGTACTCTACTAATAGATGACCCAGAAAATACCCATGGCAAAATCATTAATGAACAGACAAACTAAACATTATTTCTCTTATTTTCCTAGTTCTGTTTGAATTATTTTGCTCATTTAAAAAGAACATTAGCTTTATAATTTGTCTTGGGGGGAAGGTAATAAGGGTTTTAAAAATTCTCCCTCACACCCCATTGCAAACTTTGGTTAGATGCAAAAATATTTCAATATGGGATTAACATTGGCTGGAATTTAGTTGTTTTAGTTGCAAACTGGTGTGAAGTCATAAAAAATTATTAAAAGGAGACTTAGAAAGCAGAGGTGACTGGCCATGGTGATTTTACTGAAGGAAAAATATGTTCACCAACTAACCAGTAAGACCACATCATCTAGTTGTGAAGTTTTATCCTTGAAGATCTTTGTTTTGAAAAGAATGGGGGGTGGGGGAGAGAGAGAGCTCTCAAGCACTCTTCAGTCATGCCCAACCCACTCATTGGCAAGGTGGTGTCCTGGAATCTGGCACCCAAAGACACTCCCAAAAGTCATGTGGGTTCCTTGGTGCCAGCCCCAGAAAACCAGGTCAGGACCATCCCCTAGATTCCTGTTCCCTACTAATTCGCTAATCCGCTGTTCTGGCGATCAGAACTGCGCACAATATTCAAGGTGCAGTCGCACTATTGATATGTATACAGGCATTATGACATGCTCCGTTTTATTCTCTATCCCCTTCCAAATAATTCCTAACATTCTGTTTGCTTTTTTGACTGCTGCTGCACATTGGGCTGAGGATTTCATTGTATTGTCCACAACCACCCCCAGATCCTTTTCCTGAGTGGTAACTGCTAGCTTAGTACCCAGCATTGTGTATGCATAGTTTGGATTATTTTTCCCTACGTGGATCACTTTGCACTCGTCCACATTAAATCTCATCTGCCATTTAGATGCCCAGGCACCCAGTCTCGTAAGATTCCATTGCAGTTCCTCACAGTCTGCTCATGTTTTAACTACCTTGAATAACTTGGCGGCGTCTGCAGATTTGATCACTTCACTCTTAACACCCTTTTCCAAATCATTAATGAATACATTAAACAGCACCGGTCCCAATACAGATCCCTGAGGCACACCACTTTTTACATCTCTCCATTGTGAAAACTGGCCATTTAGTCCTACCCTTTGCTTTCTATCTTTTAACCAGTTTCTGATCCATAGTAAGACACTACCTCCTATCCCATGACTTTTTAATTTTCTCAAGAGCCTCTCATGCGGGACCTTATCGAATGCTTTCTGTAAATCCAGGTACACTATATCTACTGGGTCTCCCTTGTCCACATGTTTAATTACACCCTCAAAGAGTTCCAACAGGTTAGTGAGGCATTACTTACCTTTACTAAATCTGTGTTGACTCTTCCCCATTTAGCCATGTTTGTCCACATGCCCTGTAATTCTGTCCTTAATTATGGTTTCCACCATTTTGCCCAGCACAGATGTCAAGCTTACTGGTCTGTAGTTTCCAGGATTGCCTCTGGATCCCTTTTTAAATATCGGGGTTACATGGCAATCCTAAAAATAGCTAGGGTTCTCCCTCTCTTCAGAACTATAACTGCAATCCTAAATCCATGTAAGTCAATGTCAATATTCCCATTAACTTTTAATAGGTTCAGGATTGTACCCTGTGGAAGCTCCCCAGACAGACTTCAAAGGATTTGATTCTAGGCTCAGCCTTGGTTAAGGTAGCCAAAAGCAGCCCCAGGCAGTGTTGAGGAAAGGGCCTTCACATCAAAGTACCTCATCTCTAGCAGTTCTCAAGTACGTTGAGCCATTGCTACATTTCTAAAGTGCAGAAAGTCTGAAATCCAACATCTTCATATAAGGTGGACGTGAATATAATTTTCAGATTTACAAATAATACCTTAAAGGGACAGATCCTTTCTCTCAATAAAACTGGTGGAAATTTTCCCACCAAATTAAATGGGACCAGGCTAATGTGCTAAGGGTTCATTCAGACGTGCTCCAAAGAGCATTTACAAGTGACAGTGGCAGGATGCAAATGTGAACATTGCGTGCTTTGAGGACGTCTGGAAGGCCCTACGCAGATGATTGAAGCTTGTCTGCGCAACTACAAGCACACCCTACCAACCTGTTTTTGTCCGGTCAGTAGAGCGCACGTATCAGTGTGCGGACAAGCTTCAATCATGCACATGGCTCCTTTCAAACATCATCAAAGCATGTGTTCTTCACATTCGCATCGCGCCTCTGTGTCAGCCGCCGCAGCCGCTGCCGGGCGCGGCGTCCCCCCCAGCAAAACGAGATCCCCACTCCCCTTACCCGCAGTCACAGCCCGACGCCGCCTCCATTGCCGACGCCCCCAGCCGGAGGCTCCAACGGCGGCGACGGCGACGGAAAAAGCCCCAGCCCCGTGCGGGACACAGAAGAGCCCCGCCCCCCGTTGCGGCACTCCGCGCGTCTCCAGGCACGCACGGGGGGGCGGAGCCAACACTACAAGAGCCGGCACTGCCAGAGTAACAGTGCCGGTGAACAGAGCTGCAGACCCTGGAGAGACTGGCCCCCTGAGCTAAGTAGCGAGATTGCCTACCTGCTTGTATTTTGATTCCTGTGTGTGTTCCCTTGCCCTGCTCCCCTCCCTGTGTGTATATCAGTGAGTGTCTCTATCCTTCCTGGCATAGCTGAGTGTGCGTGAACCCGGTTACCCCCTGACTTAGAGTGCAAGGAGAGTGTCTGGGAGCCTGCGGGCTCGCCCGGTTGGGCTTTCCCCCCTCTGCCCTGGGACCATCCCTACCTTCCCCGGAAGAGAGAGTGAGCCCCGTGAACCCTACCTGCAAACCTGGGATCCCCTCCCCTGTGGCCCTGGCACTTCCCCCCACGTATCCTCCTTGTCCTTGCCCGGTCGAGTGCACGTAGAGAGTCTGAGAACCCCCTCCTTACCCCCCAGCTCTGCGCCCTATGATGATAGGGGTCAATGTTCAGAGTGCGTAAGCACACGAACAGACCCAAATACTATCCTGACGGGCCTCCTTCCTACCGCACCTCGCAAGCAGAGCCCCCTCGTGTGTGAGTGGCGTGAGTGGGTGGCNGAGAACCCCCTCCTTACCCCCCAGCTCTGCGCCCTATGATGATAGGGGTCAATGTTCAGAGTGCGTAAGCACACTAACAGACCCAAATACTATCCTGACGGGCCTCCTTCCTACCGCACCTCGCAGGCAGAGCCCCCTCATGTGTGAGTGGTGTGAGTGGGTGGCGCTTCTCCCCTTCAGACCCCCTCCCACTGACACTCCGGCATTTGTAAGTGCTCTTTGGACCACATCTGAATGAACCCTACATTTACTTGGGTATTTTCAGACATTACGAGATCACAGTCAACCACAGCGAACCACACTCAATCCCGCGGCGGGGACAAAGCACCCTGAACATCTGTTTTGTGGGTGCCAGATGTTCACCACAGTCAATCCCCAGCAGGGGTCAAAATTAACCACCCTTCTGGAGCTCTGGCCCGGACCATCTCGGAAAGCGTGGTCACTGCGATTCCCACCGGGAAACAACAAAAAGTAACGTCTGAATGGCAACCACCAGCCGGAATCAAGCAAAACAATTCCCAGCCAGGGACAAAGCACACAGCATCACTGCCAGGCAACCAGTGACAACACAGGCTGGGGAGGGAGATTTAAAGGGCACACAGCAGCAGGGGAACGTGGCGGGATGGAGCGAGGCAGAAGGTAGAGGATAGCGGATGGTGAGAGAGCAAGGCATCAGGAGGAGGAGGTGGTGGTGGAGGCGCAGGCAGAGGAGGAGGTGGTCATGCTGCACTTGGAGGCGGTGGAGGGACATCAGCAGCCGGGACAGGCCTCCCTGGTGCCTGCAGGCGGCCTGGGGGACGAGGCACCCCGGAAACAGGTAAGGGGACCAAAGTGGGGGGGCAGCGGCACAGGGGCACCAAGGCGGGTGGGCGGGCCAGCAGGTGGGGGGAAAGGGGAAGGGACATGGGGCTGTGGCAACCCGGTAACCACCCTCCCCCCCTCTTATGACCCACAGACATGGAAATGGGCCTGGCAGTCTGAGCCCCTGGAGGAGAGGGCCGGAGGGCAGGCGGAGGAGCAGGAGCAAGAGGAGGAGGGGGAAAACCGCGACCCAGAGGGCACCTGTGGGAGACGGCTGTACCACTGAGGGGGGCAATGGGAGCACAGGGAAACCCAGGACTTTATCCTGATTTGGGGGACCCTGGAGCACCAGCTGGAGCTGGCGGTCAACCAGTGGAATGAACACATCTTCAAGGAGATCCTGCGGGAAATGGAGGCGGCAGAGCATCACAGGACAATGGGCCAGTGTTGGTCGAAGGCCAAGGAGATCAAGAGGGGGTACAAGGCCATTAAAGATAACAACCAGCGGTCCGGGCACGGAGCCCGGACCGCCCCCAACTATGATGCCCTGGACTGCATCCTTCATATGAAGGGGTCCATAGTCACCCCGTATTTCGTGGGGAGCACCATGGTCCAGGGAAGGGAACAGGCTGAGGTATCCTCTCCCCTCACTGGCCCCATTGAAGACACCAGCTCCAGGAGCCCCAGCCCCCAAGAGGAATGCCCCAGGACCTCGGAGACCAGCAGACTCCCCTCGCATGCCAGTCCAGAGAGCCCCTGAACGATGTCCATAGCGGGATGATCTGAGGCCGGCACACTGGTTACCATAAGCCAGTGGACACAGGGGGACCTCAGCCACATCAAGGGGCCAGCCTCAGAGGGCTCCGAGACCAACATAGTGGGTAAGCAGGTGGGTGGGACGGGGGAAGGACTGGGGGGAGGACCATGGGGAAGGGGGCACAAAGGCCATGGGCCCACCCTTGGCAACCCCCCCCGAACACCCCAGACCCCCAAAAAGGAGCCCAGGGGCTGCTGGGGGAAATGGTCCGCCAACCCCCACCCACCCCTCCCCATTCCTGCACAGGTCACGGCACGCCCCAGCACCTGCAACAGCCTGATGAGGGAGATGGAGGCAAGCAGCCCCAGGAGCATCCAGATTCCCCAGGTGAGGCAACACGGCAAGGGGGGGTATGGGAGGCCCAGGGAGCCAGGATGGGGGAACCAGACCCTGAGGTGGGGGCAGGCGCAGGGCCCCCCAATGGTGGCACAGGATGGGGGGGAGGGCAGCTGGGGCAGCTAACCATCCCCTACCATACACCCCAACAGGGCGACCAGCCAGGAACCAGCAAGGCTGCCCAGTGCCCCCGTGCCCCCAGTCCAATGGATGAAGGAGCACTGAGCACGGGTACAGCATTGCAGGGAGGAGCAGGCAGAGGATATAGTCCGCTCCACCACTGAACAGGGCAAGTGGATGATTGAGGCCATTGACCGCATGGAGGCGGCCACTGAAAGGGCCGTGCAGCAGGCGGAGGCCAGGGACCAGAGGCTGTAGGTGGAAGTGTGTCTTGAATGGAGGCGGGAGCGCCAGGAGCACAGCAGGCAGGTGGAGGCATTCGGGTGGCTAGAACAGGCCATAGACCAGATGGTCATGGAGCACTCAGCCAATATGGACCTGTTCCACGACACTGGCACCTCGCTGCTCCTACATGCGGGTACCATGAGTGCCTACATGATGGCAGCCACCCCGCCGGGCAACATGCCTGCCCCAGCCTCGATGCTGGGCCCCTCGGTGCCCCCACCATCTCTACCACTACCTCAGCCACCGGCACATGCGCTGTGGACACAGACAGCAGTGGGGAGGGTAGCTCCCAGAGCTCCACAATGCCCTTTGGGTGGCCACGAGGGAGACCCCGGAGATGGGGCCAAAGGGGGGCAGGGGGAGGGCAGCCTGAGGGGGGGAACCACTGGGAGGTGGGGCATGGGGAAGGTGGTGGGAGCACTTGTAAAAGGGTGATACAATAAATGCATGGGCACCAAAGTCGCCTCCATGTGTCTGTTCCTGGGCCCTTGGCCGGGGGCGCCTAGGTGTGGATGGGTGCAGCCAGGGTGCTGCTGGGGGCCCTGGAGTGGTGGGGAGGGAGTGTGAAGCCTCAGCCCTTGGCCTCCCAGCTGATCCACCTGGCCAGGCAGCACAGATGTTCTTTGTGTATTGGTAGTCCTGCGGGTTCTCAGCATTCACATAGAGAGGCATGGGACCAGGAGGGTGCCGGGACACATGGTAGCTCCTTCGGTCTTGCACACATGCAGCACACATCAGACTCTGATCATGAGGGAAGAGGTCTCCACTGTGTAGTCTAGACATCCTGCAAGGCTCCTTCAGTGCTGCTTGAGGGCCCCGAAGGCCTTCTCGACCACAGTCCTGCTTGCACACAGGTGAATATTGAAGAGCACCTCCGCAGGGGTCCCGATTACTGGGTAAGCCTTCATCAGTCAGAAGGTGAGTGGGTAGGCTGGGTCCCCCAGGATGCAAGGGGGTATCAGCACCCCCTCGATCCGGTTCATCCCCATGTCCGTGAAGTCCCCGCGGTACATCCGGGCATAGAAAGGAGAGATGGTCATGATCCGGGCATCATGGCTGCACCCAGAGTGGCCCATAAAAATGTCTATGAACCCTCCTCGGTGGTCCACAACCGCTTGCAGCTGTAGGGAGTGATACCTGTGTCGGTTGACATATTCCAAAGCCTCCCCAGCGGATGGGCGGAGGAACTCTATCAATCCCCCAGCCGTGAAGCCAGCCATCACGGCCTCCTGGTCCACCAGCTGGATCATTCGGTCCAGGAGCATGTCCTCCACCACCTCGCAGATGTCCTGCAGGATCCTGGAGATGGTGCTCACCCCAATGCCAAAGTACTGTGAGACGGAGAGACAGGAGTTCAGTGTTGCAAGGGCCCAGACTCCGATGGCCACCCGCTGGATCATGGGTATTGGGGCCCGAATGGGGGTGGCCTGCCACTCCAGCAGGGTGTTAGCAGCTCAGCGATTCACAGGAGGATGCATATGTCCACCCAAAAGTGCGCTCTCCAGGTGGCCTCGTCTCATTGGACCAGTGCCCTAGCCCACCATCCCTGTGCCTGCTCCATGACCCATACCTGCCTGTCAATGGGCATTGCTAGCAGGGCTGTGCGCCCCATGGTCTTCCTCCGCCACTGGAGCTGGCTGGCCACCTCGTGGAGCACAGCAGTCCGCCCCCGCCACAGAGGAGGACCTGTCGGGCTGCCCCAGACACCTGCTTGGCCCTGAGGTGGGCCAGGGAGTGCCTGCACCCGTGGTGGGCTCTCTGGGCTCTGTCAGCGCTCCTGGACATGCATACCCACAGCCGGGTGGCCAGGTGCACCTCAGCGCTCTGGATATGCAGGAGGTCTGTGTGCAAGCAGTACAACTCCGTGCACATGACTAGGTGCATCCCGCAGGCACCCAGCCGGCTCAGCTTCATGGTGATCGGTGCCCCGGGTGCATTGGAGCCGCACCTGTTGTAGGTTGGGACCTGTGTTACCCCACCCCACCCCCCGTCGTGCCCTGCCAGTTGGGCTTGGGGCCCCGGGTCACCCTCGCTGGCCCCTTAACTTGCAGGCCCAGCTCCTACAGGGCAAGCAGGGCGGGGAGGCCGCAGGCGGCCCAATGCATACACATGCCTTCCTTGCAGGGGCATGACGCATGGTCATGCCTTCGGCCGGGCGTACAGCCAGCAGCTGCATTCCTGCTGTCATCATCCCCCACCTCTCTGTGTCGGCTGCCTGTTGTCCTCGGGGCCCTGCTTAGTGTGTAGGCTGTTCTGTCTGTGTGCTCTGTTCCAGCAACTGGGCTGGGTCCACACCTCATGCCTTGCTCTGTAGCCGTACAATGTTGTGACATGTGGCCTTATCGCTTGGCCTTGAAGATCCCCTGCTTCCCCTCCCAACCCTCCAGGGATTGTGGGGCCCTCCTTTCTGTGCAATTAGTATCAACCGCTAGCTGGACCATGGCTGGCTGCTCTTCCCCAGGGCTCCCGGGTCTCAGCACTCCAGGGGCCCCCCATAGCTGGACCTTCCATGAGACCATGGCCCTGTGTGACCTGTGGCATTCCCCGGCCGTGAAATTACTTTTGAGCTGCCCAGACAACCTCACAGGTGCCTGCGAGAGTATGAGCTCCAGCCTGCGGTACTATAGCTATGTGGTGAGCCCCCGCGACTGCCAGCTGCATGCTGAGACGCTGGGCCTATGTCCCTTTCCCGACGGGCGCATTCTGGAGATCAGGTGCTTGCATGTGGGGTGGTCAGCGGTAGAGACTGTGTTCACCCTCTCTGTGTGCAGCCTGGCTGCCTACGCAGCCTGTATGGCGGAGGGGGGCCCTGCCTTGGCTCTGTCCTTCTTTGGCTGTGTTCACGGGCCCGAGGTTACCAGCGGTCCCACAGCAGAATCTATCACCATCTGTTGGAGCTGGGTCACCTTCCATGGCCCTCAGCTGCTGACTATGGCTTGTCGGAGCCCTCAGAGGTGGAGGTGGAGGCACTGGCTGGTGTGTGGTCCCGATCCGATATGCAGGTGGGGCTTACCGCTCAGGATCCCTTCAAGGCATACTACCTGGTCGCCCACCACATGTCTGCACTGCGGTACCATCGGGGCATGCTTCAGTGGCCCCACTTTGTGCACCTGGCGGACCACCCAACCCTGGGTCCCTTCGTGGCCCCCTGCAGCTGGCTGTGAGGCCCCCCTTTTCTTCTGGGCCCTGGATGCTGGCCCAGCTGTGACCTCCTGCCTCTGCCCCGCTGCCGCAAGTCTCTGCCTGCTCCCTCCCTGAAGTCCATAGCTCGGTGCTGTGCTGACTGGTTCCTGGGGCCCTACTGCCCCTGCCTGTGCCTCCGTGCCCCCTCCACGGGGCCCCCGTCCGCCTCTGTGACTGGTGTTCCCCTCCGTAGCTGCCATCTCCTGTGGCTGTTTCCTGAACACTGTGGTGACTCCCGGCGCCACGGGTGCTGCTGTCATTCCTAATCTGGCCTCGATCTCTCCTGCGACCGTGCCCCACCTGCCCCCCTTGGGTGCCTCTGTGACTATGGGGTGCTGGGGCCCCCAGACCACACCTCCCGGCATCCTCCCAGGGTGGGGGGCTGGCTTGAGGCATGGCTGCTCCACTCTTTGGCCCCGGCTCGCCTCCATCCCATCCATTGCCCCCTGGCCGGCACATGGGCTCCCTAATGGCTGCCTGGACCATTCCCGGGCTGCTACCTGGACAGTGTGGCCTTCCCCTGTGCCTGCACTGTGCCCCTGCGGGGTCCACCCATTCCGGGACTACCTGTGTAGCTGTGGTGGTGCCCGTGCAGGCTGTGCTGTTGTGGGGGTCTGGGTGCTGTTCCCCATGTCCTGCCCTGGCCCCTGGGCCAGTTCCCCCCCTGTCCCCGCACCCCCTCCCCCCTGTGCCCATTGTTCTGTGTGTGTTGTCCATCCTGCTGTGTTCCCTTCCCTTCCTTTCCCGTGCGGGTGTGTTTGCGCCCGTGCGGGTGTTTGTTCTGTGTGTTCCACTGTGACCTCATTTTCCCTGTGCTTGTGTCACGGTGGGGGGGTACGGAGGGGAAAATCCCACACACCCTGCACACACACAGTGTTCTGCACATTACGTAAGGCCCCCAGTTGCCCATCAGGATAGAATGTGGTCCGCTCAGTATGCTTTCGCACCAAGAGCATAGGCCCCTATCATCATAGGGCTCAGAGCATCTAGTGAGGAGGGAGTCCACCCAGACACACTTCCACGCCACGTGGGGGGGAAGGGAAGATAGCAGTGGGGGAAGGAGTGACGGGAGCCAGGGAGGGGGCCCCGGTAGGGCTGACGATAGGACTCAAGGGCTTTCACGCTGGAGTTCGGGGAAGGGTACCCCAGGAGGGGGAGGGGCTTGCGCTCTGGCCCGAAGGCTCTTTCACCCAGCTTGCTCACCAGGAACAGGGGAGAGGCTTTACACACACATGTGGGCACTATAATTCCACACAAGACAGGCTAGAGGTATAGGCAGGAGGGGAGGGGACAAACGAGGGAACAATCCAAGGGGAATCAACAGCAGGGAACACTAGTCAAACACTTAGCTTCAGTTAGGGGCCAGTCTCTCCACAGGCATCCGCTCTGATCACCGGCCCAGAGCTCTCTGCCTTCCTGACTGATAAGGAGCCAGCTCCACCCCCTGCGTGCGTGCGCAGGCGTTCGGAGCGACGCGGGGGGGGCGTGGCTCCGTTTCACTTTGCTCCACTGTTGGTGCTGCGTCTGTTGCTGGCGCCCCCGCCCGTCCCTGTAAGCGCTCGGAGCGGCGCAGCAGGAGGCGTGGTCCCTCTGCACTCTCTATCCTCCCAGCTGTCTGCGTCGTGCTGGGACCGGGCGGCCTTGCTGCGTGGAGGGGACTGGGGCCCCTCTCCCTCTGAAGCCGCTGCTGCAGGGGCGGC